>JAODUO010000519.1:362500-402500 GCA_025642075.2 Ridgeia piscesae
CTGATTTTGTCTCACATTCTCCCACATGTTCAATCTCAACTGGACCCATATCAGTTCGCTTACCGTTCCAGAAGAGGCACTGATGATGCAATAGCTTGCCTTCTACACAAACTATTTGAACACATGGAGACAGCTGGTAACTATGCTCGAACCTTATTTATAGATTTCAGTTCAGCATTTAATACAATACAATGGCATGTCATGACTGATAAACTACAGAAACTAGAAGTTCCAACCGCACTTCTTCACTGGGTTTTCAATTTCTTAAGTAATCGCCCGGAGTGTGTTCGTGTGGGTGACATAAAGTCACCAGTGACGGTTAGCAATACAGGTGCGCCTCAGGGTTGTGTTCTGAGTCCATTTTTGTACACCTTGTATACAAATGACTGTCGGAGTGTTGATCCATCTACCCAATTTGTGAGGTTTTCTGATGATACAGCCATGCTCGCTCTTTTGAGTGATTTTGCCTCATACCAGTCATATCTTTCTTCAGTGGTACGTTTCTCTAGTTGGTGCAGTAAAAAAATTCTGCATCTGAATGTTTCCAAAACGAAAGAAATGTGCATCGACTTCCGTCGTAATAGAACTGTCATTAGTCCTATTGTCATCAACGGTGAACCTGTGGAACAGGTTGATTCATTCAAGTACCCCGGTGTTATGTTAGATGACATTTTTTCATTTACAAAGCATGTTACAGCCGTGCAAAAGAAGTCTCAGCAGCGACTGCACGTTCTTCGAAAGTTACGAGCTTTCTACGTTGATCCACTACTTTCTGCTACGCCTTTACCGTAGCATAATTGAGCCTCTCTTAACCTACTGCAGCATTTGTTACTACCCTGCTCTTTCTGTGAAAAACCGTAACAGGCTTCTGAAAATCTCACATGATTCTGCCAAAATCATTAGTTTACCTACACCAAAGCTCTCCGAAATAATCGACCATGCAATTTTGATGAAAACTCGTGCTGTCGCTACTGAGTCTGATCACCCGCTCTCTACGTTCTTCCATGTACTTCCGTCTCGAAGGAGATACCGTTGAATAAAATGTAAAACATCTCGCTATACCAGGAGTTTTGTGCCTGTGGCCACTAGAATGTTGAATGCTAAATGAGTCATGTTGGTGTCACCCGGTTGAATTGTTCTTGTAGTGGATACATCTGGAAATTCATTTGCATTTTGTTGTGACCATCCCATATATTTTAGATGTGATCATGAGTTGTAAAATGCATATCCTTTTTAAGGACAATAAAGTGATTTGATTAATTTGATTGATTATAATTGACCTTTTTACTAATTATTCCCCGTTTGATATAATTAATTCTACTAATTAGGTCAAATGTTAATTGTAGGTTAACTAATTATGCCATCAAAATTACATATGTAATAATGTGGCTAGAAGTCCTTTTTTAATTAATTATATTAAATTTATGTTGTTATTCTGAAAAAAGATCAAATATGTAGTGAATGTCAACTAATGAGGTAAAGGTCAAATCATATTCACATGTTTTTCTAGATCACGTATAACTTTTTAGTTCACCCCAATATCTTCAGTAGAAGCAATTACCATTTTCGAATATACTCAAACACAGTGCTCCAGCTTCCTGGTCACAAGAAATGCACAGAATTAAATACAACAAAATTGCCCTTTTTCTGAGCACAAAAAGTGTAATTACTTCAGAAATAAAAAAGATATCAAACAAATTCAAAAAGTGTTGTAAACTGCATAACAAACTCTATCTTGTGGTGTATTTTAATGAGATTGGACGTATTTGACACCGGTCCCTGTCAGTGTAACATCGGTGTCATAATTACGTGGTTAAGATTAAATGGCAATAAACCCAAATTTATACCCACTCACCTCGAGTTCAATGTCGGAATCGACATCGTCAAGCTCGCTTGCATATTCGTGAATTTGACGCGCTGCCTGTGCTGCGGTGAAAAAGCGGCTGCTGGAGGACATTTTGAAATGTTAAAAAACAAAAATTATTGATGTAAATTTTTCGAAAACGCGGTAAATATTTTTGAGAACGGAAGTATCCAAAATAGCCACAATTAATTGTTTTAATAATGTCTAGATAGGTGTCGCATTTATTGCATCGCTTAATCACTAGGTGGAGCCACGTAAACCGAATTCAAACGCTGTGCTGTATTCGCTGCCGGTGTGGCGGTCCAGAACGTCGAGCGGTCCAGAACATCGAAGCTTAGCGGTTCATGTCAAAAGGTTAGCGGTCCATGGCGAAGGTTAGCGCGACGTTACGGCACGCCGCTAGCCAGCCTGGAATGTATATCTGGTCCAGGGTCCAGGATGTCATTCCACCTCGTTTTAAGTGTTGTTTATGGACTTCTTACATGCGTGACAAAGGTTAACGTCTACTGTGACCAGCGTAAACATGGTGACTGCCGAATTGACATAAGAGTGAACCATGCATATTATAGTTTATGTTAATCATTTATTGATGCGCTTCCTTTCTTGCAATTATCATTAATAAACACATAACAAAACCTTACAATCATCGTTACTTGTAATTATTTATAAAAAGTGCATGTTATGGCTACTACTTGCAGCATTACATACAAATCCCCGTGTCTTCGTGACATATAACTCTGGCAGTTTAAGATATATGTAACTGTCTACTAGCTGAATGTATTGAATGTAACGTGCCCGAATTGGCATAGTTTGTACGCAGGCCCTATATTTTGAAAACAAATTAAAATAAAGCTGTATTTTAGATACATACGGTTTAAATTGTGTATGTGATAATTACAATGAAATGACAAGAACACGTGCGCGCTGGAGTGTGCAACGTAGGGGGTCGAAAAGTAGGTCGTCGCTGTAGCGAGCAGAAATGATTTATTATGTAACACTGTCGCCGCGGGGGGTCATGAACTCAATCTCGACATTCTGCCACGGGGTCAAAGTTGATAGGTCACCTGAGGTTACGCTAGTTCGGCGCGCATGTGCATACGTGGAACGACGTTCTGGACTGCTCGACGTTGCATACCGTGGCGCTAACCTTCGCCATGAACCGCTAACCTTTTGATATGAACCGCTAACCTTCGACGTTCTGGACCGCTCGACGTTCTGGACCGCCACACCGGCTATGGCCGACCTGAGGAGATTCGTGCTGACCGTCAATGCCTGACTTGAGTGCTAATGGGTTATTATTCACAATCTCTGCACGTCGACTGCACTATGGACGCGGTTCCCATTGTTGTGTGTGTGTGTGTGTGTGTGTGTGTGTGTGTGTGTGTGCGTGCGTGCGTGCGTGCGTGCGTGCGTGCGTGCGTGCGCGGCGTGCGTGTGCGAGCGTGCGTGCGCGCGTGCGTGCGTGCATGTGTGTGTGTGTGTATGCGTGCGTGTGATTTATTAAAATCTGGCAGCCAGCAGAAGCTAAGGAAAATGGCAAATATCGTGGACAGCTCAATAGAGAGACTACGCCTGCGTGGATTTGTAGTGTTTGTATTGATTCTGGAAAACGTGTTTGTTTCATGTTGCCACTAACTCGTGCCTTACAAATTACAATTGGGTACTACATCATCAATGCCGTTGCTTCTGTTGCTGATCTGTTGAATGTATCACAAACCATTTGAACAGAAGCTGCATTCTCATAAATGTTTGAAGAAGCAACTCTTGTTACCAAGCATGCTAGCTATTAGACTGAGAATACACCAGGAAGCAGCGATGTCGTTTTAGTGGCCGAATGCGGGTAGCGTGTAGCCGATAATGATGCTGATTATAATACTGAGTTCGCTAAGTTGAGTTGTATTTCAGCTACGTAGGTGGACGATTCTTTTGGACAAAAGATCCAATGACCACCAACATGAGGGTCATTCTGATGTTAGCGTGTGTCGTGTTGACCGTCCACTTCACAATAGTGTCTGGTAATTTGAATGGGCGAACATTCAGCCTGGCGTTGACCAACCTCAGCAATAACATGCTCGGACTGAAGAAAATGCAGGTAAATGAGCCGGGCCTTGTTCAACAACTAGGATTTTCAAAAGAATACACATGTGTACAGGGCCCTATATATTGCAGCCGTTGTTTAGTAACTGCGAATTACGAAGCAATATCATTATATATTTCTCCAATGTATACATAGTACGACGTATAATGTTTATTTGGGTAGGCCTCTCTGTGTGATTCAATTTATGTTGCATATTGCGTCAATGACCTACTATTTTGATGCTCATCTAAGGTCATTTAAGGATAACTGAATACGTCAATCATTTATTACGTTTACATTAACATTGAACAGGTTTGAATGCAGTACTTCATAAAAATAACGCCTTTTTTCACAATTCACAGTTGATTTAGGGTTCTTATTGATTTTAGGGATCGTAAATCGACTCTCGTATTTTCAGACATTACTCTGAGAAATGCAGATCATTGGAGAATGTCTGAAGTATCTTGTGTTAGCGAGTTTGTGTTTTTTCCCCTTCAAATTTACGTCCGGACAAACGATATTTGCATATGTTCCGGGAAACCGTCTGGTCTGTAGTTAGGTAGCACCAATAGGCCGGCCGCTCATAGTCTTTGCTAGGACGATTACGAATACATTTACTTCAGGTAAAAAAATCATAGGTGGCACACACACACACGCACGCGCGCGCGCACACACACCCACACACACGCGCGCACACATACACACGCACACACACATATGCACGCACACACACAAATAGCGTTTAAAAAGTAAATATTGTATAAATATGTGTACATAAAGTAGTAGTAAAGTAGGTGCAGATGGACGCACCTCCAGGTCATTAGGGTTGGGAGGAGAGGTATGACGTAATCACTAGGTCAATGTAAAGGTTAAGGTCACACAGCGCCCCGACGGATAAGTGTTGAACTACAAACTAGGACAAAGTATAAGTGCCCCCGTAGAGGATAGGTCGTGAACTATATCGTGTATCTTATTTTTTAAAGTGGGTCAAAAGGTCACGAAGCGCCCACTGGCGGGTAAGTCATGAACAAATGGCGCCCCTGGCGGAGAGGTTATAACCTAATACTTCCTGTGTATTATTAAAATAGGTATAAAATTGTCAAACGGCAAGTTGCGACCCTGGTGGAGATGTCATCAACTACACAATTGGGTAAAGGTCAAACATTAAGGTCAAAGGTCAACGTTTAGACAAATATCATTATCACGTTCGGCAAGTAGGCCACCTACGTGCCGAACGTGATCATGTTGGTCACCTACACACCATTGCGCAATGTTATAATTAATTTTGTATCTCTACCGAAAATAAGTCTTAGATGAACACCATTGCTCATGCACAATAATACATTTTTCTAACTATATTATGCTGTTCACCGCGTAGTCCAGTTGCATATGTCACCGCCTAACCACTCTATATATGAGGTAGTGGTCCTAGCCAGACAAATCTAGTCACGTTTTATTCGTATGCTGGTATCACTGCAGTTTGCTATGCAGTGTAAAGCAATTCAAATCTTCAATGGATTGGGTCATAGATAAACACCATTGCGCATGCGTAATGTTAACATTTCAGCCTTACGAAGCAAGCAACATCCTATCCCTGTTACATGTCATTGTGCCAGACCTGAACATTGTAAGTATCTCTTCAATCGACGATTACGTCACCAAACTTATCAATCTAAACACCAGCCAGGGTGGTGAGGAACAATAAGCATATTGACGGATGCATGTCTGCATTGACTGTATTTTCTAAGTGGTTTATTGTCTTTTGCATGCATAAAATGTGCAACCGTATTGCTTGTTCTGTCTCCTGTTATGAATAACGTGACAACTTTCATATTCTCTCTATTAACTTTTATGTCTCCTTGAACAAAACATCGTACTTACCTTTATTTGGCAAAATAGGTCATTGATAAAGACAATAACCCAAGAAGTCCTTTATTTTGAACAAAAATAAAAGATTTATTTTATATCTTCTGGTGATGGGTAATCAATTTAGGTAATTGCACGTGCACAATGAGAAATTTTGTATCTTTCTGCAAATTGTAAACCACATTCACTATGCTCAGTAGGTCACTTAGGTCACGTTGCCCACGTAGGGATTACACATATCATTGTCCAACCATCCAGATAAGTCTAAGCGTTTCCGCGGATACATGTGTGTCCATATTCATTCAATGGTATATATATATATATATATATATATATATATATATATATATATATATATATATATATTATGTGTATGTGGCTGTAACGGATACCATTAGTACACTAAATAAATATAAACAAGCAAGCAAAACATTTAACAAAATAAATGAATAAAACAAAATGATAGATAGTTAGATAGATAACTAGATAAATTTGTTTAAAAAAATCAATAACTGATAAAATCAACAAATAAATACAATAAATGAATAAAAAAACAAATTGTTTCACCCAGGGCCATCATCGACAAGAGAAATTCGTAAAAGACCGACCTGCGTCGATTTCATTATTCTCACGGTGCCTGGATAAGCGAGGCTACTGCAGTGGTTATTAACAATGGAGCGCTGTATGTTAGTAAATAGAACCCTATAAACTCATTCTGGTATAACTAACCGCGTTTATCCGTTTCATCACGTTGGAGAGGTAGATGTTTCCTATTTTTCACTAAGTTAGCGTTGAAACTTGTAGTAAAGTTTGAATATTGTAGCGTTTCAACGCAATAACATTGTCAAACTTTCGTATATTACAGTGTTGTAATATCGTCCATTTTGTAACTGTTCACCGTTTCACCGCGTTAGTCAGGTTGTGTTTTCATATATTTAATTAATTTAGCGTTATCTTGTAGAAAATAGGATTATTTTCGCATTTCGACGCGATAGCCTTGTCATATATTCGTATTTTACTAAGTCAATGTGGTAATTTCTAAACATTTCGGTTTCAACGAGATAGAAAGTGCGACGTCTTCACAAGTGTTATCAAATTAGCGTGGTAACTCGTAAGTATCTCTTCCATCGACGATTTCGTCACACAACTTATCAATCTAAACACCAGCCAGGGTGGTGAGGATCAATAAGCATATTGACGGATGCATGTCTGCATTGACGGTACTTTCTAAGTGGTTTATTGTCTTTTGCATGCATAAAATGTGCAACCGTATTGCTTGTTCTTTCTCGTGTTATGAATAACGTGACAACTTTCATATTCTCTCTATTAACTTTTATGTCTCCTTGAACAAAAGATCGTACTTACCTTTATTTGGCAAAATAGGTCATTGATAATAAAGACAATAGCCCAACAAGTCCTTTATTTAAAAATAAATAACATATTTATTTTATATCTTCTGGTTATGGGTAATCAATTTAGGTAATTGCGCGTGCACAATGTTAAATTTATCTTTCTGCAATATCAAATTGTAAACCCCATTGAATATGCTCGGTAGGTCACGTTCCCCACATAGGGATTACATATGTCATTGTCCAACCTATCCAGATAAGTCTAAGCACGTTTCTGCGGATACATATGTCCATATCCATTCATTGGTGTATATATATATATATATATATATAATGTGTGTGTGTGTGTGACTATAACGGATACAATTAGTACACTAAATAAAAATAAATAAAATAAACAAGCAAGCAAAACATTAAATTAGCCTGTAACGTCTTAACTTATAATTTTGTCGCCGTGGAAAACGTATGCCATTTTGATATTTTACGACGTGAATAAATAACATCTCTATGTCGTTTCGGTGCGATATCGTTTTCACATTGGTGTATTTTACTAAGATGTACTTAGTCAGTGAGGTAATTTCTTTAAACAATTTCGTCTCAACGAAATAAAGAGGGACATTTTTAAAACTTAGTTATTTTCACTAAGTAAGCGATTTCCCTATAGCAACGAGATAGAGAGGGAAGTTTTCAGAAACATATTGGGTTGTGACGTCATTGCTTTAAAAGCTGGAGTAATTTTATGGGTGAAAAAATTGATTATATATGTTAGATTGTGTCGGTACTACTGGATAACAGTACCGCTACTTCAAACGCTGACGGCATATTGCAGATAAAAGCAATGTGGCTATGTCGCTTTCGAGGTATATCTTACGACATAGAACATTTTACGAACCATAAACTAGAAACATTAATGATTGTGACGTCACTACATTAATAGCTATCACCATCTTGTGGATAAAAACTATGTGGCTATGGTGGCTATGAAGCTTTTCATCGTAACACGAGAAACGTTGTGATATTTCTTATGACATAGAACATTTTCCTAACGATAACCCAGAAAAAGTGGGTTGGAGCCATCTTGTGGATAACATGTTTGATTGAGACCCCACTGTCGGATAACACTAACACTACTCTAAACATTGGCGCCATCGTGCTTATAAATGAAATGTGACTATGTCGATTTCGATCGTAAATCGAGAAACGTGGAGGTATATTTAACGACACAGAACGTCAAAATGGCTGTTCGTACCACCATTATGCGTATCGTACTCCTACAAAACGTAACTTCCGTCAAATTGGCGGCTCTTACCACGTGCAAAACATAACTTCCGTCAAAATGGCGGCTCGTACCACCACATACGTATCATACCTTCTGTCAAAATGGCGGCTCCGACCACTTCCATACCATAATATCCGGTAAAATGGAGACACTGATCACTTCAATAACATAATTTCCGGCAAAATGGCGGCTTCGACTACATTCATATCATAACGTTTAGAGTTTAGGGGCGATAACCTTGTCAAGTATTCGTATTTTACTAAGTCAGCCTGGTAATTTCCTAACCCTTACCTACTCAACGAGAAAGAAAGAGGGTTATTTTCACCTCTGGCCACATCCTTATCATAACTTCCGCCAAAACGGCGGCTCATATCACGTGTAAGACATAACTTCCGTAAAAATGGCGATTCGTACCACCTCATCCATATCACGCCTTCCGTCAAAATGGCGGCTCCTATTACATGGAAACATAACTTTCGTAAAAACGTTGGCTCGTAACACCACATCCGTATCGTCAAAATGACGGCTCTGATCACTTCCATAACATAATCTCCGGCAAAATGGCGTCTCCGATCACTTCCATAACATAATTTCCGGCGAAATGCAGGCTTCGACCACAGTCATAACATACCTTTTAGCTTTTCGAGGCGATAACCTTATCAAATATTCGTATTTTACTAAGTCTGTGGTAATTTCCTAACATTGTTATCGTCTCAACAAAGAAAGTGAGGGACGTTTTCACAAATAACTGACTATTAATGCTCAAAGTATAGTCATGCACACCAGCCCTGTCTATACCAGCTTTGAGTTTATGAGTGTTGACATATCAAATTCGTGCTTCTCTGGGTATTAAATTTTTTTATTTGTATTTATCGCCCTCCAGGTCAACCAGCTAATTTCTTTGAAGAATTCCAGGATCTCTTAGAAAATGTTTGAACCATGCACGTATAATTTTATATTTTACGATTTTAACCTTCACTTGGATATACCAACTGGAACAACAACCACGTTTAATGATATCCTGACATCGTTTGTTGCAAAACAACATGTCAATTCCCCAACACACTTATATGGTTATTAGCTCGACCTCTTGGTAACTCGCTCCTCTTGTAAACACATTTAGACATCAACAGTTTCAGATGGCATATCGGATCATAACACAGTAATTACTGATCTTAAAGTTCCAATTACCACAGCCATGTCCAACCAGAGTCATTCACAGTATCGACATTGCAGCATTAATATATCCTCATCTATCAGCCTTATACGAGCAGTACCAACATATCGCTATCTGGAAATGTTTGGCGTAGATCTCGTTCACCCTGAGACATGTCACGCTACTCACGACAATATCATCCATGTAACCAACAAATATCAAAGGCAAAGTCGGATTATTATGAATATGTGGTCTCAAATAACTCTGCTGCACCAAAACACCTATGAAAATGCATTAATCAAATCTTATATAAGCGGCCTGCTCCTTCTATGCCAACTCATGCATCAATACAGTCACTGTGTAACTGTTTTTCTAATCATTTTAAAGACAGCATTAGCCTTATCCGTGATGCTTTCCATGGTCATATTCCAGACATTATAAATGCTGTCTCTCCACAAGTAAATTCTCAACACAATTGCTGAAGTGAGAAAACAAATCATGTTGTCCTCGTGTAAATCATGTGATCTCGACCCACTCCCGACCATACTCCTGAATGTATGCCTTAACGTATTAATTAGGCCAATAACATACTTCATAAATGCATAACTGTGCTCCGGCGTATTTCATGAAGATTTTAAATGTGCGCATGTAAACCCATTTCTTAAGAATACATCTCAGCCGAAAGAACAACCAAACAGCTGTATACATATTTCCAACCTGAGCTTTATTTAAAAAATACTTGAAGAGGTTGCCACAAACCGTCTTAGATCTCACATCTAAATAAATGGCTTATCAAATGTGTCGCAGTCTGCCTACACAAACACTTACTTTAGAAAAACTGCTCTTTAAAGGTACACAATGACAATAATCTTAATATTGATAATGGCAAAGTTACCGCATGACCCCCATTACCTATCCGCCGCTTTTGACACCATTGACCACAGCATGCTAACCAAAATCTATAACAATGTTGGGTTGTGACGTCACCGCTATAAAAGATGGCCCCCCATCTATCGAATATAAGCTATGTGCGTATGGCGCTTTCGATCATAAAACGAACAGTTTATCGTACGTCATTGAAAAAACAAGAAAATTTAGAAAAATGTTGGGTTGTTAAGTCACTACTTTAAAAGATGGCCCCATTTATCGGATAAAAGCTATTTGAGTATGGCGCTTTCGATCATAAAACGATAAACATGGTAGTTTATCTTACGTCATTGAACATTTTCCTAACCAAAATCTAGAAACATCTTGAAAAATGTTGGGTTGTGACGTCACTACTTTAAAAGCTGGCCCCATATTTCAGATGAAAGCTATGTGAGTATGGCGCTTTCGATCATAAAACTATAAACGTGGTGGTTTATTTTACGATATAGAACATTTTCCTAATTATAACCTAGAAAAGTGTTGGGTTGTGACGTCACTACTTTCAAAGCTGGCCCCATCTATCAGATGAAAGCTATGTGAGTATGGCGCTTTCGATCATAACACTATAAACGTGGTGGTTTATTTTACGACGTAGAACATTTTCCTAATTATAACCTAGAAAAGTGTTGGGTTGTGACGTCACTACTTTCAAAGCTGGCCCCATCTATCAGATGAAAGCTATGTGAGTATGGCGCTTTCGATCATAACACTATAAACGTGGTGGTTTATTTTACGACGTAGAACATTTTCCTAATTATAACCTAGAAAAGTGTTGGGTTGTGACGTCACTACTTTAAAAGCAGGATCCATCTTGTGGATAAAATGGATAATATGTTTGATTGTGACTCCACTACACCAACGCTACTATAAACGCTGGCGTTATGCTTGTGGATAAAAGAAATGTGGCTACGTCGTAAATGATCTATGTTGTAAGAAATATCACAACGTTTCTCGTTTTACAATCGAAAGCTTCATAGCCATATAGTTTTGTATCCACAAGATGGTGATAGCTATTAATGTAATGACGTCACAACCCATACTTTTTCTAGGTCATGGTTAAAAAAGTTCTGTGTTGTAAGATATACCTCCAAGTTCCTCGATTTACGACCGAAACCGACATAGCCACATTACTTTTATCTGCAATATGGCGCCAGCGTTTGAAGTAGCGTTACTCTTATCCAGCAATGACGACACACCATATAATCCATTTTTACCACAAGATAGCTCCAGCTTTTAAAGAAATGACGTCACAACCCACTTTTTTAAAACGTGCCCATATCTCGTTGATATATATATATATATATATATATATATATATATATATATATATATATATATATATATATATATATATATATATCGATGGATAATAAATAAATGAATTAATTAATCACTTTATTACATAAAAAAAAAAAATCAATAAATATATAAAATAGATGAATAAATAAATAAAATGTTTCTCGCTGGCAGCATCATAGAAAATGCGTGTTTGGAGCGCTGTATGTAAATAAATGAATGAATGAATATATATATATATATATATATATATATATATATATATATATATATATATATATATATTCATTCATTTCATTCGTTTATTTATGTATATTATTAAATGGATATGAACACATGTATCCGCGGAAACTTGCCTAGACTTATCTTGATGGGTTGGACAATGACGTACGTAAGTTCCATACATGGGGAACGTGAACTAAGTGAGCTACCGAACGTGGTGGTGAACAATTTCGTATTGCAGGAAGGTACCAAATGTATCATTGCGCATGCGCAATGACCTAAATATGACCAAAAGATAGAACACATGTTTACGTGGGCAATGGTCTTTAACAATGACCTATTTTGCCAAATAAAGGTAAGTACACATACGATGTTTTGGTACAGAAGACTTAAAAGTTAAAGTTAGACTATGACATTGTGTGCAACAAAGTTAATATTTATTTGCACAATAAATATGACCATACTTCATACAACGGGGTCATTGGTGGACGCTAGTCATAACTTGAGAAGGAACAAGCAATTTGGACATGCATCCGTCAATATGCTTATTTTTCCTAACCACCCTGTTTAGATTGACAAGTTGGGTGACGAAGTCGTCGGTGGATGAGACATTTACAATGCTCAGGTCTGACACAATGATTTATAGCAGGGATAGGACGTTGCGCTGTAACGCTGAAATTGTTACATTGCGCATGCGCAATGGTGTTTACCTATGACCTAATCCTTCTAGACTTGAGTGGCTGACTAAGCCTTAGTTACAATGAATTGCTTTTGTTGTTGTTTGCCTGACAAACCGCATTGATGCCAGCATATGTATAAACGTGGCTAGACTTGTTTGGTTAGGACTACTACGAAAGAGATACAATGTATTACATTTTGTCTACTTAATTCTGCTCGTTGCATAACAACCCGTAGTGATACCATCATACGAATTATACTGCTAGCTACATAGCAAACCGTAGTGATACCGTATAAAACTTGCCTATACTTTACTGGTCATAGATACAGTGTATTACATATTCTTGTTTTATTTATTTTATACTGCTGGTTGCATAGGAACATGCAGTGATACTAGCATAAGAATTATACTGCTGGTTGCATAGCAAACCGTAGTGATACCAGCTGCTTAATAGTATAAAACATGGCTAGACTTGTCTGGTTAGGATCATTACGGCATACATACAGTGTGCTACATTTTATTATTATTTACTTTACACTGCTCGTTGCGTAGCAACCTGTAGTGATGCCAGCATACGAATAAAACGTGCCTAGACTTGTCTGCTTAGGGCCAACACGTGATAGTTACAATAATGTATTACATGGACTACGCGGGGAACAGCATAATATAGATAGAAAAGTGTGATATTGCGCATGGGCAATGGTGTTTATCTAAGACCTATTCTCGGTAGAGATAGAAAATTAATTATAACATTGCCCTTGCGAAGTGATGTATAGGTGACCTACTTGAGCAAAGTGAATCAAGTAGCCTATTTGCCGAACGTGATCATGACATTTGACCTTAACATTGCATTTTGGTCAGGATGATTGACCTTTTCCCCAATTGTGTAGTTGACGACATCTCATCCAGGGTCGCAACTTGCCGTTTGATCATTTCTGGACACAATTAAAAATAATACATTTTGGGAGTACTAGGTTATAGACTGTCCGTCAGGGGCGCCATTTGTTCATCATTCATCCGCCAGGGGCGCTGCGTGACTTGACGTCTATGACCTAATAGGGCGTGCAAGTCTCGCGCGCGAAAACGAGGCTGGGGGCAGTTGGGGGCAGGAGGTCCATATACTCCATGTTAACATATAGGACTTTGTTTTGTTTTGGTCGTAATAATCGAACTGTCCCGAAATAGCGTATTTCAGTTATATTGTCCAAAGGATTATTACAAGCAGAAACAGTGGAACATTTTGCCGGTGACAATGATCACGGAAATCATGAATTTTAATCGATTATTATGGTGGTTGCCATGGCAATAGCGGCAAGTACTTGTGTTTGGCGATCTTGACTAATAATGAAGAGTGCCAGTTTTCGCGCAATACAACCTGTTTGCGCCAAACGTATACATGTGTTATGATTATGGGCATTTAGACAACTTGTCAGATATAAGTACTTATCGAAACCACAACGTACAGCAATGTAAAATGCAAATCCCGTAAAAGACACACAGCCTAGCATCGTGTCGATTATCTGCACGACGTAAATCGCTATGGGCCTATGATAGTGTGGTAAACTCAATATTAAATCGGACATTTAAGATAAGAAAGGTATAACACAAGATATTTATGAACTTATTTTCCTAGTATTCATCAGTCGGAAGCTACAACTGTCATCCATCGTTAGAATATTATTCTTGTGTCCAGTCCCCAATTAGTCTCGCTTAGTCCCCAATAAGCTCCAGTCGCGCGGAGTCACGCCATGTATCGTGACCCATTTGCAGGCCCTATTGTAAAAATAAGTCATACGAATGTCGTTCGCACTAGTTCACGTCACATCCGCTAGGGGCATCATTTGCTGTTTGACCTAGTTTGTAGTTCACTCCACCTATCCGCCAGTTGGAGCTGCGTGACCTTTGTCCATTTTGACCTACTTTAAAAAAATAAGACAACTGCCCACTAGGGAGCACTGTGTGATCTTGACCTTTGATCATGACCTTGACATTTGACATCGTTATGACGTCACACCTTCATCCCCTCCTGACCCAAATGACCCGAAGGTGCGTCCATCTGCATCTATTGTACTACTTAAATGCGCAGTATAACAGAAAATAACCAATACAACTGATGTTGCAACTGATAAATGTGCAATTTATACATGGAGATAAATAAATAAATAAGTTGCTTAAGTTATAAAATGATTAGTAAATATATGTCCAATACCTGATAGAAATTTCACTGGTATATAGGTTACCGGGGGTTTGGCCCCGCTGCTCCATATTGCGCCATATACAATGTCAGTGCAATGCAACTTTTATCAAGTCGTTACGTGTGCTGAATATACGTTTTTAAACCATAAATACTCTTACGCATTATGGCAACAAATGAATCGATAGCATTGTTTACAAACATTAAACTCGAGTTGTCCTACTCTAACTAACTACGTGTTTTCAGGACGTCATCGATGTCATTCCCGTATTTGCCGACGAAAACTTCAATGGTACAGCTATTGTAATTAAGGTACGACCGTCTATTAAGGTATGCAATTCAGGCATAGCGTTTATTGTGTTGAAAATACGTACTAAATGTCGCGATAGTAAGACATTGATACGGGATACTCAAACAGCCAAGTTCAGACCCAGTCATAGTGTCACGTTTTGGAGAAACAAAAAATGCAAATTCCGGACGGGTGCCACCAGAAGCATAACTAGAAGGAAACCGACTGTTGCCAAAGGGTCCAGGAGCAGGGAGGATGTGGATCCCACTCTACCTCAGGCATCCCAGGAAGAAAAGGGTGGTGCAGCCGCAGCAGCCCAAGCACCCGTGATGACCTGGTTGTTGTCCTCCTGGTCTACCAGGCCATTCTGCTCCTGTGGGTGGAGAGCCCTCATGGCATTGTGTATGCAGACGCAGGCGAGGACGATGGACTCGACCGTGCTGGGGTTGTGCTACAGCATGGTAAGCAGACAGCCGAAGCGGTTGGCCAGTATACCAAGTGCATTCTCCACCACTCTCCTGGCTCGCTACAGTTGACGATTCTCTATTCATGGCCCATGTGCTTTGAGAAAGGTTTCCTCAGCCAGGTTCTGAGGACGAATACTTCGTCACCAGTGATGTTGTAGGGGGTGTCTCTGTCATCATATGGTAGAGGGTTTGGTTGTGGCCAGCCGATGCGGGTGGTGACGATGTGGTCTCTTAGGTCACAGTCATTCCAAAGAACACCTAAACAGGGGCCGGGGGAGCCGACGTTGACCCACGTAAACTTGTAGTCAGCGTCGACCAGAGTCATAATGACGACGGAATGGTACCTCTTGTAGTTGAAGTACATGAATTCGGCCTTCTTTGGTTATCGAATGGCCACATGCTTCCCGTCCAGTGTGCCGACAGCATGTGGAAATTGCCATAGTGTGTTGAAGGGTTCTGCTCCACCTTGCCACTCGTCTGGGGCAGTGGGGTGTTGAGGACCTCTTTAGAGTACACTGCTACGATGCCATCGCAAATCTTCTTTGACCATGTAGGAGTGGTAGCTGTCGCTAGTGGCAAGGTGCCAGACATGACAGCAACTTTCAGACCAGGTGGTAGCGCCTTCTGGAACCAGATGACCATTTTTGTTATTCTTGGGGTCAGCCTGTCCACCAGTTCATGAAAAAGGAGACAATCAACTCTGAGGAAGTTCTTGAAGGCGGCCATATCCTCCTTCCTCAGCTCCTCCTGATACTGGCCGAATTCTTCACGTCGCAGGAGCCAGTTCCTGCAAAACATGGTGCGCGAGGCCCTCTCTCCTCTTCTTCTCCTCTCCTCTTCCCTCTGTAGCAGCAGCCAGTTTTGCACTATGTCTTGGTCCAAGGGTTAGGTGGAGATCCATAGTAGAGGTTCTACATTAGGCTAAGCAAGAACACAAATGATTTGAGCTCCTAGATGGAGGGAAAATATAGATGTGGTCTCTGGCAGATGGCATCTGAAGCATCATAGCGTATTAGAGAGTATCATAGCGTACCGCAACGTAACATAACATACTACAACGTAGCATAACATGCAATCAGGCCACAACGTAGCATATCGCAGCACAACGTGTTAAAAACGCAACAGAACTCATTCTGTTCACGTTCTCTCACGTTTTTGCTATGTTGTAGCCACTTTGTACTACTTTGCGCCACGTTGTTGCCACGTTGTATTACGTTGTGGGGGAAAGCCAGCGAATTTTGAACATGTCCAAAATACAAATTTCCCGTTCACGTTTTGTCATGTTTGATCACGTTTAAACCACGTTGTTCCACGTTTGCTCAGGCTGTAGCCACTTTCTGCAATGATTCGCAACGTCACTATAGGTGGCGACCAAAACTTGACACAATGGCCGGGCCTTTAGAATGTTAGAACATGACGTGGACGATGGGACAAGTGTATATTCGTACAATATGCTACATCTTGATTGCAGTTGGCAAAGTATTTTTCCTTAGTATCCAACCTATCATTTGAAGCCGTCAACTGGATAGTGGAGACGTTGGAGATGGAATACACACAAGGACACTTCAACGAGTCGCAATCACTAAACTGCTGTGAAATTAATGAAAGTCGGATTGAATATAATTACCTCTTCGGGAAGAAGGTTTGTGTCAAGTTCAACACTTCTGCTTTACTAATAAACTCATTTCTTCACTTACGACATTGGTGTCCTTTAAGAAGTATCATGTCATACGGTGAACATATAAAATGTGTCGTGTCCTTAAGAGATCCTTTTTGATATGAAAATATACATATTACCTGACACGTACACAAGCATGCACGCACGCACGCACGCCAACACGCATACGAGCGAGTGTTGACTCGCGTTTACACACAGTAGTGTACAGGTTAACCATTTATATATATATGACTCTTGTCAGAAGTGAGTCTTACCAAGATGACCAACCTTACAATGGCAATCTGATTACACATGGTAATATCGTTGTTTATAGGTGGACAGCACGCAGCTATGTTATCTGACACCTGACGACGGGAAGTCATCTCAACAAATTCCAACATCAAAGAAGTTGTTAAAGACATTCCGTGAAATTTCTGCTTTACGCTTGATTAAGGTTGGGAACGCATAACTTCGCTAAAGCTGTTTTCTGTGTTAAAGATTTCTATTTTAAAGATTCGCTATGCACGCGCATTCATAATTTGGTAATTCTGAAATTAGGGTTTATTAAATGCCTGCATATGTTTATATTTTGTCAGTTATATATGTATGTATGTATGTATGTATGTATGTATGTATGTATGTATGTATGTATGTATGTATGTATGTATGTATGTATGTATGTATGTATGTATGTATGTATGTATGTATGTATGTATGTATGTATGTATGTATGTATGTATGTATGTATGTATGTATGTATGTATGTATGTATGTATGTATGCATGCATGCATGCATGCCTGTATGTATGTATGTATATATGTATGTATGCACGTTCGTATGTATATTTTTATGTATGTATGTATTTATGTTTGTCTCGTGTGTAATTGCATTTGGGTGTGTGGTGTGTGCGTGAACGTTTGTTGTGATGTGATGTGATGATATATATATATATATATATATATATATATATATATATATATATATATATATATATATATGCATACATAATATTAGTGGCAGTACTACGGCACGGAAGAGGGCGTTTTGATTACGTATCCATCGCAACATTTGAAAGACTGTGGAGCCCCCAACGTGCAGTATAGGTCAGTAGCATTTAAGAAACAAATGTTCTTTATTATTGTATACTCCTTATATATTCCTTCCGTGTTCATTTGAGGTAAAACACGCTGCTTTCGCTTGAAAACGTCTGGATTCAATCACTCAGCTGGCGCGGTGAATAATGACATGACGTAGAGCGGTTTCTTAAAAAATAATTAGGCGATGGTGCGTAGACATTGAGACTTCACGTAACGATAACCACATTGGCATACATTTTTATATGTACATATATTGTGTATATATATATATCAAATATATAAATATATATATATATTTTAATATATATATAGTATATATATATATATATAATAAAATTATATATATATATATATATAATATATATATATATATATATATAATAATTATACAAATATATATATATTATATATTATATATATATATATATATATATATATATATATATATATATATATATTTTTATATATTATATATATATATGTATCGTATATATAGAGAGAGAGAGAGAGAGAGAGAGAAAGAGAGACATAACTAGACAGATCAGATGAATGTATTGTCATGTGCCAATGTTATAATATGCAATAAAGCATAGGAAGATGTCGAGCTTCTCACTTCTACGACCGCTGTGACAGTCCTGTACAGATAAAAAATACTGACATAATAATTATTGACAGTATTATCATTATTACTGGCGTGATGTGATTCTATGTTTATTATAATTTCGTCTCGAACTAAATACCTGCAATAAAACGATTGGTAAATTAAAAAGCCTCTATGATTTGTGGACCTGCACTGTCTTTATACAGCTCTTGGTATGTGGAGTCGATTACGCCATTACCAAAGGACATAGTGATCGTCTTCGATCGCTCACAATCTATGGGAACAAAACGTATGCGAACTGCCGTGGAAGCGGCCAAGACACTGATCGGAACTTTGAATCCAAGCGATAGGGTAGGTTGGAGAGATTAACTATAAAGTCAAGCCACTACTGTTAACAAGTTACTGATTAGTTGAAATTAGAATACTACTAGATTTTTGATGATAGCAGGTATAGTTGGGGTGATATTCTATGTGATGTATGTGTGATGGTTAAGAAAACTCTGAGAAGGATGACAATAGGGGAGGATATATTCATTCACTCACTCGACCTGTCACCCACCCGCGAATCCGGCCTTCCGCCCGCCTGCCCGCCCGTCCACCTTTCCGCTCGTCCACCTTTCAGCAGCCCAATCGCCTGCCCGGCCAGTTCACTTAACCCCCTATTGTTCCTTTTTTCAAAAAACTTTTTAGTTTTAAACATAAAACAATTAAAAGTTTAAAATAAATACTTCTACCTTGTAGTTGTTATGTCTTTATAATCAGTGACAAGAACAGTCCATGTTATGTTTTCCAGGTTGGCGTGGTCGCCTTCTCTGAAGTAGTCAGAACGGCACCAGGCTGCTACAGCGAGGAGCTTGCCTTTGCTACTGACGGCAATAAGGACGTGTTCTACCAATATCTTTGGACGGCGTCCAAGGCTCTGGGAAGCACTGACTACCTCAAGGCGTTAGAGAGGGCATTCCAGCTTTTCAAGTGGAGTGCCATATACCAATCAGACAAGACGCGACGTAAGTATCGGGGTAGCATACTTCGGTGAAGGCATCCCCAACTAATATGTTTTAGACCAGCGAAACAAAACAATCTCCACACGGTCAGACAAGTGAAGAAGATTGGGAAAGGAGACGAGATCGGAGTGCAAGAAGACGGTGTCAATATTGAAATTATGGAACATGGCCACAATGTTTACATTATGTTCATTACATTACTGTTACGATCGTGATTTTTGTATCTCGCAAAAAAGGTTTATTTCAAAAGACTGTTTTCCATGTTTTCGTCTCACAAAGAAACATATGTGGCCACAATCGCCACTCACAGAAAAAAGTATTATATATTGCCAAGTTCAAGCAGGTTGCCATATTCATGCAGATTGGCATGTCCATGATGAGAGCCAGGTATATAAGTAATTTTGAACGTTTGAAGGAGCTTGTTGCTAGGCAATAGGTCGCTGATGAATAAGGCATTTTGGCAATTGTATTTCATGGACAGGTCAGGTCGAAAGACAGTTTGAAATGTAGACACTTCATTGGTCATTGCATCATCGCGTGTAGACACGAGCTAAAATGAACACTTCTATATTGCAGAAAAGGTGATCGTGTTCGTAACGGATGGAGGTGCATATGTCAATCCGGACATTATACTGAAATGGATTGCATACGTTAATGGGCAACTCCACAACGAAGTTGTCATACTTACGTACGGAATTGGAAGTGGTAAGCCCGAAAAATATGCTCCGTTCAAAAAACCTCTCCTCTGACACGGGTATCGATGCTCTCTGGGGTGCTCCATGATAATTCTGGGATGCGACGATTAAGCAAATTTAGACTACAGAAGCCAGTGTCTGTTTGCTATTTTGCCATGCCTCACATGAACAAAGTGGTAATAAAAAACACATGGCATTCACGATATCCAAAACGTTCAACGTGTTGACTAGTCTGCCCCAGTAAATATTATGTTTTTGGTGTTTTCTATTATCGTTCCAGTCGTCACACGTGCGAGGAGCCCAGATGCAAGACATGGCGGGCTTGTGTTGGGCGGCCTCACGTAGCAACCGTCTCAGTCGTTTTCATCCCAACAGTTTGACATGCAAGTGAAATTGCTTTTTAGATCTTGACATCAACGCGAAAGATTTACTTACAAAAATGGCACATCAAACAATGACTGATCCTGCAAAAGGAAACATCACGGTTGGTAGTTTAGCTAACATTTATGTGTATTTTGTTTGTTTTAGAGTTTAAAAGTACAGCAAAATTTAATATTTATACATAAAATATTAATATAACCTTTGACTAAAATGTATGCATTCCATAAAAAACATAGAAAGCACGGATTACTTGGAAAATATGTTTAATTATATACCCATGCTGAGTGATGCATTACTTGTATACGTTTTATTTATTGACTGTCTAGATGATAACTATGAATACAGCAGGTGACACTTGGTGACACGGAGAGGTGACAATGGCTTCCACCCATGCGCTCTTGAACATTTGGTTTTGGATGGTGATCTTATTCAATTTATATTTACAAATAGTGACAAATATAACCATTCATGCTACACAGATCCTATAATTTTCTAGCGTTTACATACTACCGCAAACAAGTAAACATACTCAGGTTCGGACATTGGCTTCACATTGACATGATAGTCCCTATGCTCAGTTTCCCAAGCGTTGTGAATAATCAGAGGAACTCCGCTGTCATTTGTAAGTTATTCCAGTACTCATACATGTACAAATGCTCGCACACCCGCAAACCCGCACACCCGCACACCCGCACACCCGCACCCACGAACAGATACGACTACCATGCAAAGGGTCGTTGTGTGTCACAGAAAGGAACGTTTACCCTCATTGACAATATGACTGGGTCTGCGACAAAGCCTCGGCTCCTACTACAAACAGTTTAGTTCGACAGAACGGCCATCCACTCCTGTCGTGTCGGCGCCATATGTTGATCACACAGGGTTCAGTAAGTGTTTGTGATGTTCTCTTCATTACTCTTCAAAAATATTAGTTATGACTTTGACAACGACCGCTGTGATAACGATAATGAGGATGTTGATATGATGTGACATTTTGACGACAACATCATTTTTATAATTGTCTTCTAATTGTTCTCCTATCAGTTTCCACTATCTTGGGACGTCGCATGAATACATGTCGTATGTCTGTGTCAATCCTTTATTGATTTATGTCTGTGTTTATCTTTATTGATACAGCGCGGAGATAATCAAGTATTATTATGACTGTCGATATTCTCTCCAGGTACACTGAAGTTCAGTAAACCTGTGTTCAATGACAACAAGCTGCAAGGTGTCGCCGCAATAGATCTAAGGCTAGGCTACGTAGATACAGATGCAAAACTGAAAAGGAACGACAATTACGTCTACACCTTTATAATTGACAACTTAGGACGGACGGTGTTTCACCATTTATTGCCTAATCCTTCGACATCTGAGAGCACATCCCGGGTCATTGTAGACATATCCATCCTGGAGCAGGACGCCAGTCGCGCAGGTGTCATCAGCTCAATGAAACGGTGGGTATATCAATAGCGTCCACGTGTCTCAGAAAAATTACTTGTGAGATTAGGGCGGCGCTTATGAATTTCATGATGAAAACAAATTGAGTTTGTAATTAAATGCATTAAATAATTGATAGCTATTTTGCATAGTATCAAGTCGATGCATGGCAAATCGAGGGACAAAGCCAACGTGTTGATATGTGTCGTGATATGTGCAAAGTAATTCGGTCTCAAGACGATCAACAAAACGGCGTCGACATGAACAATATAAACTTGTTGCTACGGTAATTAAGATTGATGTTAGCTACTGTTGACCTGCGAGTACGATAGAGAACCAACCCTTGTGGGCATACAGCAGTAGGTAAATGATATCCTTATGTCTGCTTTGTAAGTTTAGTTTGACTGTGTTTGTTTATATTCACAGAGGTGAAGAGGGCGAGAAAATATTGGAAATAAAGAGAATACGAAGTCGTGGAGTTGCCGGTCTTGACGGCGTGAAAGCAACCATCGTGAACGCCACTTATATCTGGAGACCGGTTAGTGTCACGTGTGTGTGTGTGTGTGTGTGTGTGTGTGCGTGCGTGGCGTGCGTGCGTGCGTGCGTGCGTGAGTGCGTGCGTGTTGTGTGTGCATGTGTGTGCGTATGTGTGATTTTGTGAATTCGGACGGTTTTTCCAGGCCACAAAGGGTGGCTTGAACACCCGTCAATCCATATACTAAGATCCCAAAAACATTACCGCTGCAGCTGACTTGGAGTGTGTGCACGGTGTGTAGGTTGAATAGCAACTCTTCAAGGTCGCTGCACACACCAAATGGGACAATCGTCATGATTGCATCACAAGACTGGGCGCGATGCATTTTCTTACAAACATCAACGGCTATATTGAGGGATGGGTCCTGAGAGTGGCTGTGCAGAGACCCTTGGAGCCGCATTTGTTGTTGTTGTAGCTTAAATATTATCTTGGAAACGTATCCGCTGAAACTACGCAACCTGGGGATGCTCACAAAAGAGTTCCTGCGCTTACCAGATTCAGCACCATCGCACATTACAAAGCTTAGATGTTGACCATTATACAGTATATATGGATTACCATACATGCATTTGATTTATAACATTCACAACTGAGTTCAAAACAGCTGTAAGTCTCAGGTTTGAAATTGGATATCACAGCAATTTGTCCTTATTACTTTGGAAAATACCGTATTCCTCCGTATAATAATAATACTGTTTTTCTATAGCGCTAATTCTCGCACGGCGGATCGATACGCTGTGCAAGACATATAATAAATGTATTAATAAATATAAACGTAAATTCCATAAATTAATATAAATCAAATCAAATATTGGTTTTATCTATATAGTGTAACCTTGAAAATGACTTTGACCTTCAAATCACTACAATAACCTCCAAAATGGACTGCTCATACCAAATTGAGCTGAAATAGTGGTACCAAGTTCATTGGTTATACAATTATCGTTCTTTCGGGCGCCGGCAGCCATCTTAGCGGCCATCTTGTATTCCTCAGATTGCTCAATGATATCCTCTTAATATCCTAACGATATAGAATCCTGCAAGACAAAACGACATAAATCAACTTGGCAACCTGACTGTTACAATATTGAGCAACTCTGCTTCTGCATAACCAGAAACATAGACTATATGTTTCTGCATTGAATCTATTGTTGTGCAATGGTGCATTGCTAAAGTTGTAGGCCTATTAATAATATTTTAGTCATCTACGCTTCGTCGACGACATTCTTATGTGCGCTAATACATCATATGAAACTCATATGCACTAATACACCATATGAACTACAACAAATGCTACAGGAATTAGCTGATGAAAGTAAAAATCTGGGTCTGAAGATGAACAAGTCGAAGACAATGGTGATGATGGAAAACGACACACCAATATATGTCAACAACACCCAGATCGAGAACGTTGAAGGCTACATCTACCTGGGACAGATGTACAGCACCAGAGACAAAATCCAAGACAAGGAAATTCAACGAAGAATCACGGCCGGATGGACAGCATTCGCCAAACACCGCGACATATTCAAGGGTAACATTGGGGCATGCTTGAAGAGACAAGTCTACAACTCATGCGTACTTCCAGCAATGATATACGACACGGAAACATGGGCACTCACCACCCAAGCAAAGAACAATTGTGGAGCGGTGGTCGCGCGGTAGAGCGCCGGATTGTCAATCAAGGGGACGGTGGTTCAATCCCACCTACCGCCATTTCGAAACTTAGGCAATTTTGTTCATCCCACATTTGCCTGTGTCTTTCGGAAGAGACACTAAAAGCCGGTGGTCCCTTCTATCTAGTGTCTATGCCAGGAGAAGTAAAATATCGGGCCGGTAAATAAATGTGTAATCTGTAGTGGACTCACAAGTTCTTATTGGACTTTAAAGGCTTGCAAAGAGCCCCGTCCAGTATCTGACAGAAGAGAAGAGAAGAAGGTAGCTGCCGCACAAACAAAGATAGAAAGGAGTATGTTAAATATCAGATACCGGGACAGAAAAACAAATATCTGGGTAAGAGAAAAGACAAGGGTCACAGACGTGACTGAACACGTCAGAAGACGGAAGTGGACTTGGGCAGGGTCAGCAGGATACGAAAGGAAAATACCTAGAGGAAGACCAGCGAGACGTTGGCGAGACGAACTAGACGACTACTGAAAAGGGTACCATCTGACAGAGGATAGCGCAAGATAGGCAGATGTGGAAGCAGCATGCTGAGGCCTTCGCCCAACCACGGGACACTATGGCTGCACAATGATGATGATGATCATCATCATGGTTTCCACTAATACATTTTCCCGTTGTATTATATCGTAATGTTATGATTATTAACCTTACGTGACGACTTATCGTTTAGCTCGTGATATGATCATACTGCATTTTCCAGATTGCGAGAACATCGTTCAGCATGTGCGTGGTTGTCCCAAATCACAATATCACGACATTTAGCGACGTTTCGGGGAAGGCCGAACGTTTCATTTACCATCGGCTCGACCTTCAACCTAACAAGATGCCGCTGTGTAGGATCGGGAAGAAACTGGGCACACGTCGTGAGTCGTTTAGTCGTCGATAGCACATACTATATTGTCTCAGCATTGCACAATTCAGCACACCGTAGTTATCGATTCTGAAATCAAGAAACGACGGCGGGCGGGCAAGCGGGCGTGTGGGTGTGCGGGCGTGCGGGCGTGCGGCGGGCGGCGGGCGGGCGGGCGGGCGGGCGGGCGGGCGGGCGGGCGGGCGGGCGGGCGGGCGGGCGGGCGGGCAGGCAGAGAAGAGTCGCACATACACACATTATAAAACAACTATATACGTACAATTGTATTACGATCAAAGTCTACATAAGCCACATATTTCCAGCCCCATACACGGTTCATTGGCATGGATTAGCCTATAGTGGATTTACTCTTGCAACATAACCGGCCCTTGTAACAGTGGTTCAGATTTACACTATAGATACGTTTACCCCAATCAATCAATTTTATTTCGTAACAACAACAAGAATACATTATACATGTACATGAGCAATCAACACAAAAAAGTGTTGTTACGTGGTGGTCACATAGCACACAATGTACCGTCTTTCTGTGACCTCAAAACATAAACTTATAAAGTACAGATACATAGATACATATACACGTAGAATCACGAAATCGCTGTTCTCAATATAATTTATTTGACAATATAATTTATTTGACAACGGACTGGGGAATGTTTAAAAAATGATAATCTTTTGTAAATCCAAACAGTTTGTCTTTTTAAATAAACGATTTTAGTTACACTCTACACATCTGGGAATTAGGCAATGCACATGGTTAAGGTAGCTAGGTAGATAGTGTTTAGATATCACAGATTTGAATTTATGTCGGGATTTGAGATTTTGAATCTTATAATCAAGGTTATTCCATAGTTTAGTAAAATGATATAAAGGTAACTTAGAAGACAAATGTGTTCTGGGCTTTCCTGTACGTATTTGGTTGTGTTGCCTGGTAATTCTGGTGTTAGTGGCTAGATTATTTGTTGGTATATAATGTTCGAAGGATTTAGGCAGTGTTTTATGGTAATAATAATATAGTAATAATAGTAAATAATGAAACATGCAACTTGTGTATATCAGTGATTTAAAGTATATTTTCAGATTTAAAAATCGGATCGGTGTGACTTCTGTATCTTTTGTTGTTAATTATTCGTAAAGCACGTTTTAGTAAGGCTTGCAACTTTATTACTATGTTTCCATTACCCCAAGCTTGTACACCATAAGTTAAATGACTTTGAATTAAAGTATAATAGAGAGTCTTTAAGGCATTATGTGGCAAGAAATGTTTCAGTCTGTTGATTGCAAAAATTGCTCTAGATATCTTAGAACTGATTACATTAATATGTTTTTTCCATGTTAAGTGTTTATCAATATGTATTCCTAAAAAACTTGACCGATTCGTCTTTGTTATCCTTTCCAATATGATTAACATTTTCATTGTTTATTTTGATACAGTTATTTACCTGATATTTGTTATTCGGTGGGCTAAATATAAAAAAATAGATTTTTTTAACATTCAATGCGAGTTTATTAGCACACAAGTAATCGCACAAATGTTTTAATTCTTGGTTTATGTTGTTAATTAAAATTAAAGTATCAATATGAGGACCTGATTTGTATACAGTTGTGTCATCAGCAAAAGACAATAAATTTAAAGACGTAGAATTAATTATATCATTGATATAAATCAGAAATAAGATTGGTCCAAGTACGGATCCTTGGGGCACTCCACTTGTTATGTTTTTCTTAGAAGACTTACATTTGTGTATTTCAGTGTACTGTTTTCGATTGGATACCATTAATTTTATTACTAAGTCTTTATCCCCGAATTCCATAGAAATGTAATTTCTACAGCACAATGGCATGGTCTATTGTATCACATGCCTTTAAAAGGTCCAGAAACACAGCCAATGTAGGGTCTTTTGTTATTTATCATTTGCAATTGAAATGTCCTTTAGCAAATGCAATATTGGGTGAATTGTAGAGTGTTTTGCTCGAAACCCATATTGATGTTTATACAAAATTTATATTTTTCTAGAAACACCATCAGCATACAACGTTCCGTTATTTTAGAAATCGCAGGTAAGATACTTATAGGTCTATAATTGTAAAAAAATTGGTGTTAATTGATTTGTAAACGGGTATAACTTTGGCAGTTTTCAAGTTTTCAGGAACAGTTCCCGTGAAAATAGATTGATTTAGGATATGCTCAAGCGGAGTGGTTATTTCATGTATTGTCGCTTATAGTAGTTTAGTGCATGGATATACCATCGAAACCTTCCGTGCATTTATTTTTTAAATTACGTACAATAAGTTTTGTGTAGGGTGCATGAACAAATTGACTGGATAGTTTCCCTTTAGGTGTTCTTCGAATTGCTTAACAGGAACACCTATTGAATCATTTATTGTTGTACCTATTCCAATTTTGTTTAATTAAATTCTTCTGTGATATGTTTCATATGTGTTTCCTCATGTCCATTTATGATGAAGGTTTCAGGGAACTTAGATAATTTTTTTGTTTATGCAATGCTTGACGTAGTATAGCCCATGTTTCTTTAATGCTATGTTTGCGTACTTCTAGCATTTCTGCATAATAAGCACTTTTTGCTGCTCGTTTGACCTTATTAAAAACTCTACAATATTCTTTGTATTTATTGATCGCTTCTGGGCTAGCTCTACGTAGTTTCTTTCGAAGTAACTTTGCTTTATTTAGCGACAAAGTCAATATACCCAAAGTAATCCAAGGTTCTCGTTTAATATATTTTTTCTTAACCTTCACATGTTTATCTGGGCAGGATAGTTCGAAAAATGATTTGTATATCATCATGAAATTATCATAAGCTTCATTCACATCAGCTGTGGATAACACAGTTAAGAAATCGGCCATATGTAATTGATTTCTAAAGGATGCAATATTTCTTGGGTTCAACTGTCGTACCTGCCTATATACTGATTTTTGGGGACGAGGTGTACCATATATAATGTGAAATATGGCAAAATGATCGGCTATATCAGTGATTATAATTCCCGATTCATGATTAGGGTGAGGATGATTTGAATATAATTATGTGATATATAAGTGTTGCAGAGTTTGACGTTATTCGTGTTGGTTTGGTAATATACGGTATAAACCCTTGGGATATTACATTATCTATGAAGTCATTTTTTTTGTGAGTAACAAAGTTTAACAAATTAATGTTGTAATCACCCGTCAAATAAGCAATTTAATTTTCATTTGATATTTTATCTTGTATTTCTATTATTTTGCTCATAAACATATCTATGCCTGCACGAGGAGCTGAATTAGGACGATATACTACACCTACTATAATTAGTTTGTTTTTATTATTTTGAACTTCCAAAAATACAGATTCAAAAACGTGGGGAATAAATATAGAGAGATCTTCACGTTTAGTGTATGTAAAGGTATCGTTAATATATATATATATATATATATATATATATATATATATACCAACTCCACCATGCCCATCATCATTTTGCAATCTAGTGTTAAACAGTAAACTATGGTATCCATTTATATTGTATTGCTGAGAATCCCGAATTCTAAATATTTCTGTTAAGGCAACCATATCAAGTTTGAGGCCACCTGATGATAAGTTGCAAAATAATTCGTCCACAGAATATAAATTTGCAAAGTCAAAGTTTCGATTTGTTTGGATTCGGTCTAAGTTAATATTGTCATCCATTTAGGAAAAATATAGAAGATATCATCTTAAACCAATTACCCCAGTCCGTCGTTATTATTTTACTACCAGAAGTGACATAAATTAACTTATGAAAACAACAGTAATGCAAAACAATAATTAGATTAGAACCTTCTGCGTAGCATGGCATCGTAACATTCATAGTAATTGTATGTGTAATAGTAGACAACAATAAATGTATACGTATATATATATATATATATATATATATATATATATATATATATATATATGTGTGTGTGTGTGTGTGTGTGTGTGTGTAGTAATACAAAGAACATAAGGGAACAAAGAGAGTAAGGACAGAAAACTGGCTGGACTTCCACTTGGTATGACATAATTATATACCTAATGCGAGAAACAAAATGCAACATACAACCACTGAGGTGAAGTAACACTAATGACCACACACAGAACACAACAACATTGTTATTGGTCTCATCACCACAAAACGGGGAATGGCATGCCGTCTTGTCGAAACATTCGTCTCATGCCTGCATAATTTGGATAAACACAGCAAATTATATTATAAAGTAAGCATACATATATTACGTATGTTTGTGAATAACAACGGCACGGCCCTTTAAATCCTATTATTTTATATTCTACAAGACTTTCGTAATACATTTAACTACTCATTTGGCAGTTCAAACTTCAATCAAAGTCTGTCACCTTTGTGATATTGCATTCGTTATTCGAATTTTGTCTATAGAGAGTCCGGTGATGAAGTTTACTACAGCTGCATTTGTCAATCCATTCTTGTACGTCAGAAGAACTGAGACTGCTGAAACGGTGGAAATATACGAACAGTTCGTACTGAAGGCACCCACGTCGAATGCTAACCTTAAGGTAGGTGTCACCAATTTACCTGCTTCGGCTTATTATTACATAGTCAGACAGTTCTGCATCTCGGAAGGAAGTTTATCAGCAGAATGATGTATATCATATGGAATATATCCGTTCACAGGATAATTTTGTGAATTGGACTAATCATGTCCAACGTCTTTGCTTCTTCAATCATGTATGTATGTGGTGTAAACCAGTTAGGAATATATTGTTTTCTGAACTAACTATCGTCACAGTCTTAACCATTTTCCTAGGTTTACTAGTAGTTAAGTTTGCTTTGTCCTTATTTTAGCTGCCGTTCAGTGTGTTTTGAAGATTTGCAAACCTACACACTTTTGGACATTACTTTGGGCCTTGTACATCCAAACATAAAGTAGATGTTGCTATTTTCACAGGTATCAATTTGGTGGCCATATTTAATATTTTTAATGGCTACCTCAAAATATGAATGTCCCAATATCTCAGATTCTTGAAACTAGACGACATAAAGTCATGATTCTGAAGCCTAAACATACATGTACAAGGGTAAGGAATCCAATGGTGCTAATTGGAAGCCCGTATAGATTATTTCACTTATTAGTGGCAATGTAGAATAGTGAAGTGCAGATAATTGAAAAACGCGTTTTAAACTCGCCCTTATTGTCTGTGACTTCAGAGTCTGATTTCAGTAGCCAAATTTACATATTCAGGGCCAGTGGATCAAATGTTCGTAATCGTTTTAGTAAATCAGTATGCTTATTTCGTCATCCACGTGATACACAATACAATGCTAACACCATTCGTCCTCCACCTAATACATAATATAATCCAAACATCACATAGATGAGGTTGCTACCAGAGAAGTATAAATTATTGAGCTGGTTGAACCTATTACTGAGATGAGACACACTTTAATCATGTTGATTCTGAAATGCTTTTGTTTTCAGGGATATCATTGTAAAATAACGTCATATTACAATGTAAATCTAAAACAACCATTTGTCATGCAACATAATCTTGAGAAGCATTTGTAAATTCATAGAATTCTTAAAGGTGAATAAATTACCAGCAGAACCAAAATACTTCTGATACATCAGTGATCATGACATACCATTAGATATAATAATTTTCAAAATTCTTATTAATTATCATAATATTTTGGGTCCTCATCATTCTGGCAATCAGTGCTGCACAGACGCGAGTCTATGCATGCAATGTCATTTCGTTTGCATAAGCAGCTGGCTATTGAACAGTCTGTTTTATACTGACATCTAACCGTCTCTTTGATGTCTGTTTCAGCATTCTGTTGCTCTCTTATTCTTCATGTGTTATGCCAGTCTATCTTTGCTAAATATTTACAGTTCTTGCATGGTGTCTGGTACACCAGCTCACATTGTTCTGCAAGCTCTACCTTGCCCTTTGGATGCACAGGCGCCTGAGGATGGTGTTGGGATGCATGGCTGTCGCAAATTCACACCCATTCATTACTCGGTGTACACTTTCCAAGACTCCCTCCACATATGGGATTACCACATACTCTTGTAGTATTTGTTCTTTGCCCTAGTATTGGTCTTTTTCTTTTTTTTGGTGTTCTCGGACCTTTTTCAAGGCCCAGGATGGACAGCCACTTACTCTTTATGCACCTCTCAGGTGTTCCATCTCTTCCTTCTTGTCCCCCTCCTCTGTGGTTATCATCTCACACATGTTCATGAGCGTTCTGACAACTGCTAACTTCTGGTGTTTGGGGTGGTGGGATGCACAGTTTAGGCAATGGTCAATATTCGTCTTCCTCCTGTACACAGTGGACTTCACGCTTCCGTCTTCCTTTCTGGTGAATTTGGTATCTAAGAATGGCACACTGTTGTTTTTCATGTTCCTTGAGAAGACGAGACTACCCATGGGGTCTACTGTATTCATATGTTGTTGCAATTTATCTGCCTGATCTAAGCAGATGACGTCGTCCACATTTCTTTTCCAGCTTCTCGGTTGGCAATCCTCTGGTGCTGTAGCGATGGTATTTTGCTCCAAGTCCTCCATGTACATGTTCACAACAATGGGGGATACTGGGTTGCCCCTGGCAACCAACACTTCTGTTGGTAAATTTCCCCTCCAAATGTGAAGTATGTTGTCCATAATATAAATATGAGTAATTCCATGATGTTGTATACATTCAGGTTGGTTTTCTTCTTTAATGTCTTGTCATTCTCCTGTCTCTTCTTCATGACCTCACACGCTTCTCTTATCGGAGTCTTCATGGACAATGATGTACACAACGTTGTATAACACAACTTATTCTCCTTCTTCTACACTTATTTGTGTCATTTCTTACAAGAATTCCTATGAATTTGCTGTTTGGTGTTCTGTTTTTCCAACAACTGTTTGCGATATTTCAGCCAACTCTCTGGATACATTATAGTCGACAATTGGTCTAAGTGGTACACCCTTCTTGTGGATTTTTGTGTCATCCATACATACGGAAGCCAATATGTTCACAAGACAGTTTATCTACTGATATTGGGGACCGATTATTTGTATGATGGGTTTCCCACACCTGATGATATATTCTCTTGAAAATCTATCTAGCAATGATGGCCATGATGTTGCTGCCATTGCTGGCATGCCGGACAAATTCCTCAAGCCGTGTGTCCGTCTTGAAAGAGCCTAATAGTTGGCAGTATAAGGATTGTATATTCATACCATGTTGATGTGCATGTGATACTTAATAAAACAGTGCACGTTGCATTCGATTCATCCTGTCGCATCACTTACAGCATATAGTTATCACGGTTGTGTCGCTCACGGAACATCTCGATGATTTCTGGAAGTTAAACGATTACCCATATTGGCGATACGTTGCAACCAGAGAAGGCGTTTTCAAAATCTACCCCGGAACTGTGCTACCCAAGAACTACGACCCCATTATAAGACGATGGTATGTTTTGGTGGTTTGAGAACTAAGTAAATATGATGCCGAAAGTGTCCTCACATTGTTGTTTATTTTAATAGTACTGCAAAAGTAAACATTAAATTAGTGGTGTATTAGATTTAACATGACTGAACTGTATATATATTTTTCTTTTTTATAATAACATTTACGTGGTTTTCTAGCGTGTATATTTGAAGCAAGTGTGAAGTTGACTAACCTTCCTTTACATAGGTTTTTTGTCTTGAGCTTTCGGAATTTTACCAGACTATTCTATGCGTCGTTTTAATCGTTTAAATTAGGATTTTTTCCCGCTGTTCTGCTGTCTTTCTCAGATTTAGTTGGAAACACTGTTAAACATATATCAAGAGTGTATAAGAAATACTTTGTTTTTAAGTAAACACAGCCAATGCAACGCATGTGTGCATGACTTAGACACAGTATTCTATGTTGCCGAAGGTTCCTAAGCGCAGAGGCAAATAACGGAGACCTTGTTCTCACCCCGCCGTACGTCGATGCTTTTGGCAGCGGTGTCGTGCTCACTCTCTGCAAGACTGTCGTCGTACAGAACGGGTCTGTATGATTCGTGACGTTTCCGGTCTATCCGGTCATCTAAATGTTAGAAATCAACTAGCTATTCGTGGTCTGGCATTGTGGAATATTCTGTCATTAGAACAGTGCGCCATTGTCGACATTAAACTGATTTTAAGATACGAATGAATATATTTTTATCCTGGTTCTGAGAGAGTGCACAACGGAATGAAATCTACGCTACTTGTATACAATTTATTTCCCTCACCTAACATAAAATATTAGCATTTCCTGAGGGCGATTGGTCAGCTTCAAATATATTAATATATATTAGGGTCTTACATAGATGTATCCCACTTCAATCAACCCTCATATAGATAGTTAGTTACAATGTGTTCGATCATATTACATAACAAAAACGTGCCAAACTAGCGTAACTCAAGATAGGATTACAATATTAACATTAACTGTCTCGTGGTGCTCGCAGGGAAAATATACCTTCAAAGAATGTTCGAGAATACCGATACCATTTCAACAGAGACGTCCACATTTATTTAAATGGGCCGCTAATCCTTTTAGGAAACTATACAACATTCTATGCTTTTTTTCTCCAAACATCTCCGGTTTTTCCTGATTGATCTTTCACAATCGGATGGTTTATCATCATCGGTATTCTATTACGTCCAAAACTGAGACGGGACGGACCTGATCTCCTACTCATGACGCATACAAACGTTTTATTTACAAGATTTTTACCAATAAGTCACGCCTTCTTGGTCCTTTTCCAATCAAGTGGAAGTTCTCTTAGCACCTTGCTATCGCGCTTGCGTCTTATATAACTCAACTGTTAGTTAAATTGCAAATTGCGACTTGTTTAATTGAGGCAGTGGCAAACAGTCTATATATATGTATATATATATATATATATATATATATTTTATATATACTTAATATATGTATATATATATATATTAAGTAAACATTATTTAATATAAATATATATATATATATATATATATATATATATATATATATATATAAAATAATGTTTCCTTTTTATGTTAAAACATTCGTACTTATAACACACCTTAACTTGCAGGCCTGACAGAACAAGCTCGCCAAAGAGCGATATGGTTGGTGTAATGGGAATGGATTTGAAACTGAATACGGTCAAGCTACTCCTATCTAGGATGTTCCCGATATGTGACGACGATGATAAATCGTAAGCGTTATTACTTATGTTCTCTCAATAGACTATTTCTTATTGTGTTTGAATAAAGTCTTTATTACTATAAAAATTCGCAGAAGTTATCGTTATGGGCATTATACTACTATAATGTGATACTGCAGTAAAACGGTATAACGTGGGTATAACTTATAACTTACTAATCTTCTGTCGATTATTTGTAATTAGATATAATGTGTTGCCCTCTTGTGTCTTCCATTTCCAGTTGCTTTCTGGTGGACAAGAGCGGGTTTGTTGTATACCACGAAGATTTCTTGCTACATGATAACAATCGAGTGGAAAACGTGCACATGACAGAAAAGGTAGTTTAACTAGATTAACCAACCATGCATGTTTCTCCCTACCTCACCTTTCCCCGCTGTATTCCTGTGTGGGTGGCGGGACTAGTAGACTCTCTTCTATTTCTTCCTATCACAGTGTTGTAAGCCCATTTTTCCTTAATCTTACATGCTTTCTTTCCTCAGTGTGTCCTGCTATCTCGACTTTGGCCTCCCTCTGGCTCCTTGTCTTCATCCCCAGGGTGGTTCTTAAGTCTTCCCATAATCCACAGATTTACACCATAACCATTGCACATCTAATCATTATTATCTCCGTTGTCGCAAGTCGTCTCTTGTTGAGAGTAGCCACGTTTCATAGTCATAGAAATGTGTGTCGGTATAACAACCATTTTCATGTTTTGTGGCACCATTTATACCATATGCCTCCATGTCTATGACATAACGAAATTTGTACCGTTGGGAGGTCTACCATTTTAACATTAACAATATTCATGTGAGGTAGTATTAAACGACTTCCTTGCTAACAATTAGATACTGTTTACCTAATAGTAGTGCCATAATTTATTTTTAAAATAATTACACAATAACAACGATTAATGTATGATGAATCATCCACACAATGTTTTTTTTCTGGAATATCTACAATATTGGCAACTACGTGGTACAGTGAATATCTTTTAGCTATGTGAACGTTTCGTCAACGAATTCGTTGAAATGCGGTGTAATGCTGCATGAGTGTATTAGTCATTATTTACATCAGTGTCAACACCTAGCAAATATCCCACAGGAAGGCGACGTTGCTGATGAGCTTGTGAAAAATAACCTCATGAAACGAAAGTCTTGCCTCGGATTGAACACGAAGAAATCATACACAACATGGCAGGTAAGAGTTCATAATTAATACACTCCATTGCGAACCTCTGCTATGATACTGTCTTCTTTCATCTATTTGGACGCATATTCGCGTGTTTAGAAGAGTTGAAGAAATGCGTGAATCTATTTACTGCCGCATCAATATTAAAAAAACTGTGTTCCTTCTTTTGTTCTAAAGGAAGTTCTATATAATTTCCGTTGAAAGTTCTATAGAACATTTGTTCTAAAGAAAGTTCTATATAAGTTCTATAGAATTTCCTTTAACAGTTCTATAGAACTTTTTTCTGTAGAACGTTCTATAGAATTTCCATTGAAAATTCTATATAACCTTTTTATATAGGAAGTCCTATAGAAGTTCTATCAAATTTCCTTTGAAAGTTCTATAGAACAAAATTTTCAAAACAATTATATAAAGTTCTATAGAAATTCTATAGAACATTTTTGCAGGGCTTATTGCATTATTCATCCTAAAATAGAGATTAGTACCGACAACTGAACAAGTCTGATTTTGTGTTAAGAATAAGTCTAGTCTTCACACAATAAAGCACGGCAGAACAGTTTTCAAATAAGTTAAAGAGTCGGTATGCCTAAAGAGCTTGGAGCAGTCCCGAATAGTGAATCCAGTGCAAAACCTGACATTATGTTGTTCAAAGTACGCATGCGCATTTAACCTTTTATAGAAACAAAACAAGTTGTTATCATATATATATATATATATATATATATATATATATATATATATATATATATATATATATATATATATATATATATATTTTCCTAACAACAGCCATGCATCGTCACAGACGTAACAGTCTTCAACCAAGTCAACATTGGAAGTGACCACAGAATGGTTATTAGCAGCATCATATTGGAGGTAGAGGTGGAAAGGAAAACATTGATGACCAAGAGGCTACCAAGAGTAGATGCCGCACAAATAGGTTAAACGAAGTTTGAATTCCAACTCGAATTGAGAAACCGATATGAGACACTATAAGAACTAGACGTCATCGACACCAAGAGCGAAACTATGACATACATGATCCAACAAAGGGCATCAAGAGTAGCTAAGGCAATCAACAAGCCACTGAAATCGAGGATATCGTCACCAACACGAGTCCTAGTAACGAAATGACGAGAAATGGTGGGAAATGGCGACGATAAACAACATATAGAGTACGTAGAAATAGTCAAGACCACCAAAAAGAAAGTAAGAGAAGACATAAGGAAATACCACCAAGATATCATACGACAAATGGTCGTGACACCAAAAAGCTTGAAGAAAGTCCGAAGAACGCAGAGGCTAGGCCAAGTCAGACTGATCACACTCCTAGACAACCAGAGTACAGGTTAGAGAAACCCATGATCAAGATAAGATAATAGAACGAATAGAGAAATTCTACACCGTGCTATACGACAGTGAACAGGGAATCCACACTGACCCAAAAGATGTACCAGCGATAACATCATGGGAGGTGGAAGCAGCACTACAAGATATGAAGAATGGGAAAGCAACAGGCAACGACATATACATCAAGACATTGAAAGCAGGAGAAGATACCATCTCGAAGACACTTGCTAAACTCTTCACTAAATGCTTATCAGAAAGACGAATACCCAACAGCGTGGAAGAATGCTAAGATGGTGGTAATCTTCAAGAAGGGAAATTAGAGAGACTTCACGAATTACTGTACAGACCGAAATGTCTACTATCAAACATCTATAGAGTATTTACGAAAGTGCTAACAAAAAGGCTAGACAAGACACTTGACGAAAACCATCCAAGAGAGCAAGCTGGATTCAAATGCAGATACTCAACGACAGAATACATCCATGTCGTAAACCAACTGAAGGAGAAGTGTAGAGAATATAATATTCCACTGTGCATCGGACTCGTCGACTACGAGAAAGTCTTCAATTCGGTGCAAACGCAAGCAGTACTGACCTCGCTTCAAGAACAGGGGATAGAAGATGTGTACATCGAATTCTTGAAGGAAATTCTTGAAGACAGTCAGTGGAGAGACGAACTAGACTACTACTGGAAGGGTACCATCTGGCAGAGGATAGCGCAATATAGGCATATGGGGAATCAGCATACTGAGGCCTTCGCCCAACCTGGGGACAATGATGATGAATGATGATGATGATGATATATATATATATATATATATATATATATATATATATATATATATATATATATATATATATATATATATATATATATATATCATCATCATCATCATCATTGTACAGCCATATTGTCCCCAACGCGTTTCATTACATATATATGCTTCATTACACAGCGCATTCATCCGTTTGTAGAAAAAGGTTGCTATCACACAGTATACGTTTTATTTTGCTGATAGATTACTTTGCAAAACAAAATTGACAACATGACAATGGGAGGACCGCTGGCATATTCACTGGAAGTCGTGCCCGGGACTAACATCTTCCTCGGAATAAAGAAAAAATCAACAAAGAGGTCCATCATCTGTCACAGTTGTCCGGTTGGTGAAGAAGTTGTATATTCGTTTGTTTGCGTGTGCGTGTGTTGTGTGTATTTGTGTGTATGTCTTTATTATATATGGAAATTTTGTCAACGAACTTGTGTTTAACTGTACTAACGCCAAATAACAATTTGATTTTGATATATATATATATATATATATATATATATATATATATATATATATATATATATATATAATGTTTATCTTTCAAACTTTCAGATAAAAGCCAACGGTGACGTCAGCCAGTGTCAGCAAGACGACCATCATTGTCACTGTCCGTGTTATCTTTCTACCGGATTTGCACTGTGCAAGAACACTATCTCCGAAGACAGGTACTCTCAGGCTTGATTGCTTTCAGGCCCGTAGTGAGAGATCAGAATCCATTTACTAAGCTCTCTTCAAAAACCGAATCCCTCTTTTACTAGAATCTGTGCCCCTTTACCCGATAAATAAAACGTTAAGGTTATCAACGATTGGCGCAAGCTGTGTAATGAAACGTATCTAATCTTTGCACTGGGATATAAATTCGGGGAGGGAGGGTTTGGAGTAACCCATTTTTATAAAATCCATTCAAATACGAATAAAAAATCTCCGAAATGCCCTCTCTCACCCAAGACTTACTAGTTCCCTAATTCATAGGAGGCGTTTGTTACTGATCATGCGAAAGGAACAGTTTTCCTACCGATGTCATTTTAACAAAGCATGCAAACCCAATTTAGCCCAAACTTCTTTGCGCGCAAACCCAATTTAGCTATCCTAATTAAGAATGAATTCCTTTAGTGGCCGTGTCGTCATTCAGACAGTGGGTGTTGCATTCAAATACTACCGGTTCATGCCAAATGTTTGATGTATCCGTTGTGATAGATGTTGGTGCTAGAGCCACACATGAATAACCTCGAGGTACTGTGAACGCTTCGATGGCTGGTACAGTGCCGAGACGGTTGATAATCGCAAGGCTGCTGTTTTAGGAAGGTCAGAAATGGGTGCTAACGGCGGAAGTTATAGATGAGAGAACAAAGGAAGAAAAACGTCGACGTAGGATGTTGAATGAATTTCACGTTATCATAGATTTGAAGCAAAGATGTCCAAGACTATCACAGGGATGATTTTAATCAACAGAAAGATCCAAAAATACCGTATGTAAAACAAAATGACGACGTCGGTTAAAAGAGGTGCTGGAGGACGGAGCAACGAAGGTTATATAACACAACCATGAGTGACGTGCTCCGTGCTGTTGAAGGGAGGCTGAGTTTAGTGAGAGTGTCAGCAGAAGGAATGATGTGATGTCGGTTTAGAAAATATACGTTGGACATCAGGTCGGATGAAACAGATCAAGGACTTTGTGGACTTTGACAACGCATGGACGAGACGAGGGCGTATGTGCTGCAGAGAACGTCAACGCGAGCGAATGCCTGGAAGACGGCAGACATACTCGTGAACGGGAGGATAGCATAAAGTCAATCGTGTTCAGAAC
>JAODUO010000519.1:405000-460000 GCA_025642075.2 Ridgeia piscesae
AATCGCTGCCGTGGCTGTGGCTACAGTCGTCATCGTTCTAGTCGTCGTCATTGTCGTGCGCCTGCTACGCCGTCGACTCGCCGCGAAGTCTCATGGCAAGTACGATAACGCCGTCCCCGATAAAACTACATCTGAAAGTAAATTTGCTCGACCAAGAGAGCCGCAGCAACATGAGTATTATGAAGAAATTAGCTTGACAAGTCTGGGCGACGCTGTTCTGGACAGTGTCAACAATTCAGGTGACGCGAGCGCGAACGACGGATACGATGACACAGTGGCAAGACCATCCGTACCAGGAGGTCAACCCGCTACAGTGCACCAGCATTCGCCGCAAGAGGGTTATGAAATATTGACGACGTCGGCGACTGCGTCTACTCCTAACTCAGGATATGTAAGCGTAGTAAACGTGACAGCCATCAGCCCTCCCGTGTCTGCTGACTTGTCTATGTAATGCACGTGACAGTCACGAACACTCAAATGTCTAGTGACCTGACTCCGTAATCATATAAGTGACAGTCACCAGCCCTCCCGTGTCCAGTGACCTGTCTATGTAGTGAATGTGACAGTCACCAATCCTCCCGTGTCCAGTGACCTGTCTATGTTGTGAATGTGACAGTCACCAATCCTCCCGTGTCCAGTGACCTGCCTGTGTAGTGAATGTGACAGTCACCAGTCCTCCCGTGTCCAGTGACCTGTCTATGTAGTGAATGTGACAGTCACCAGTCCTCCCGTGTCCAGTGACCTGTCTATGTAGTGAATGTGACAGTCACCAGTCCTCCCGTGTCCAGTGACCTGTCTATGTAGTGAATGTGACAGTCACCAGTCCTCCCGTGTCCAGTGACCTGTCTATGTTGTGAATGTGACAGTCACCAGTCCTCCCGTGTCCAGTGACCTGTCTATGTGTGAATGTGACAGTCACCAGTCCTCCCGTGTCCAGTGACCTGCTATGTAGTGAATGTGACAGTCACCAATCCTCCCGTGTCCAGTGACCTTTTTGTAGTGAATGTGACAGTCACCAGTCCTCCCGTGTCCAGTGACCTGTCTATGTAGTGAATGTGACAGTCACCAGTCCTCCCGTGTCCAGTGACCTGTCTATGTAGTGAATGTGACAGTCACCAGTCCTCCCGTGTCCAGTGACCTGCCTGTGTAGTGAATGTGACAGTCACCAGCCCTCCCGTGTCCAGTGACCTGTCTATGTAGTGAATGTGACAGTCACCAGTCCTCCTGTGTCCAGTGACCTGCCTGTGTAGTGAATGTGACAGTCACCAGCCTTCCCGTGTCCAGTGACCTGCCTATGTAGTGAATGTGACAGTCACCAGCCCTCCTGTGTCCAGTGACCTGCCTGTGTAGTGAATGTGACAGTCACCAGTCTTCCCGTGTCCAGTGACCTGTCTATGTAGTGAATGTGACAGTCACCAGTCCTCCCGTGTCCAGTGACCTGTCTATGTAGTGAATGTGACAGTCACCAGTCTTCCCGTGTCCAGTGACCTGTCTATGTAGTGAATGTGACAGTCACCAGTCCTCCCGTGTCCAGTGACCTGTCTATGTAGTGAATGTGACAGTCACCAGTCTTCCGTGTCCAGTGACCTGTCTATGTAGTGAATGTGACAGTCACCAGTCCTCCCGTGTCCAGTGACCTGCCTGTGTAGTGAATGTGACAGTCACCAGTCTTCCCGTGTCCAGTGACCTGTCTATGTAGTGAATGTGACAGTCACCAGTCCTCCCGTGTCCAGTGACCTGTCTATGTAGTGAATGTGACAGTCACCAGTCCTCCCGTGTCCAGTGACCTGCCTGTGTAGTGAATGTGACAGTCACCAGTCCTCCCGTGTCCAGTGACCTGCCTGTGTAGTGAATGTGACAGTCACCAGTCCTCCCGTGTCCAGTGACCTGTCTATGTAGTGAATGTGACAGTCACCAGTCCTCCCGTGTCCAGTGACCTGTCTATGTAGTGAATGTGACAGTCACCAGTCCTCCCGTGTCCAGTGACCTGTCTATGTAGTGAATGTGACAGTCACCAGTCCTCCCGTGTCCAGTGACCTGTCTATGTAGTGAATGTGACAGTCACCAGTCCTCCTGTGTCCAGTGACCTGCCTATGTAGTGAATGTGACAGTCACCAGTCCTCCCGTGTCCAGTGACCTGCCTGTGTAGTGAATGTGACAGTCACCAGTCCTCCCGTGTCCAGTGACCTGTCTATGTAGTGAATGTGACAGTCACCAGTCCTCCCGTGTCCAGTGACCTGTCTATGTAGTGAATGTGACAGTCACCAGTCCTCCCGTGTCCAGTGACCTGTCTATGTAGTGAATGTGACAGTCACCAGTCCTCCCGTGTCCAGTGACCTGTCTATGTAGTGAATGTGACAGTCACCAGTCCTCCCGTGTCCAGTGACCTGTCTATGTAGTGAATGTGACAGTCACCAGTCCTCCCGTGTCCAGTGACCTGTCTATGTAGTGAATGTGACAATCACCAGTCCTCCCGTGTCCAGTGACCTGTCTATGTTGTGAATGTGACAATCACCAGTCTTCCGTGTCCAGTGACCTGTCTGTGTAGTGAATGTGACAGTCACCAGTCCTCCCGTGTCCAGTGACCTGTCTATGTAGTGAATGTGACAGTCACCAGTCCTCCCGTGTCCAGTGACCTGTCTATGTTGTGAATGTGACAATCACCAGCCTCCCGTGTCCAGTGACCCCCGTTATGTGTGACAGTCACCAGTCCTCCCGTGTCCAGTGACCTGTCTATGTAGTGAATGTGACAGTCACCAGTCCTCCCGTGTCCAGTGACCTGCCTGTGTAGTGAATGTGACAGTCACCAGTCCTCCCGTGTCCAGTGACCTGTCTATGTAGTGAATGTGACAGTCACCAGTCCTCCCGTGTCCAGTGACCTGTCTATGTTGTGAATGTGACAATCACCAGTCCTCCCGTGTCCAGTGACCTGCCTGTGTAGTGAATGTGACAGTCACCAGTCCTCCCGTGTCCAGTGACCTGTCTATGTTGTGAATGTGACAATCACCAGTCCTCCCGTGTCCAGTGACCTGCCTGTGTAGTGAATGTGACAGTCACCAGCTTTCCCCTGTCCAGTGACCTGTCTATGTTGTGAATGTGACAATCACCAGTCCTCCCGTGTCCAGTGACCTGCCTGTGTAGTGAATGTGACAGTCACCAGTCCTCCCGTGTCCAGTGACCTGTCTATGTAGTGAATGTGACAGTCACCAGCCCTCCCGTGTCCAGTGACCTGTCTATGTAGTGAATGTGACAGTCACCAGTCTTCCCGTGTCCAGTGACCTGTCTATGTAGTGAATGTGACAGTCACCAGTCTTTCCCCCGTCCAGTGACCTGTCTATGTTGTGAATGTGACAATCACCAGTCCTCCCGTGTCCAGTGACCTGCCTGTGTAGTGAATGTGACAGTCACCAGTCCTCCCGTGTCCAGTGACCTGTCTATGTTGTGAATGTGACAATCACCAGTCCTCCCGTGTCCAGTGACCTGCCTGTGTAGTGAATGTGACAGTCACCAGCCCTCCCGTGTCCAGTGACCTGCCTTTTAGTGAATGTGACAATCACCAGTCCTCCCGTGTCCAGTGACCTGTCTATGTTGTGAATGTGACAATCACCAGTCCTCCCGTGTCCAGTGACCTGCCTGTGTAGTGAATGTGACAGTCACCAGCCCTCCCGTGTCCAGTGACCTGCCTGTGTAGTGAATGTGACAGTCACCAGTCCTCCCGTGTCCAGTGACCTGTCTATGTTGTGAATGTGACAATCACCAGTCCTCCCGTGTCCAGTGACCTGTCTATGTTGTGAATGTGACAGTCACCAGTCTTCCCGTGTCCAGTGACCTGTCTATGTTGTGAATGTGACAGTCACCCCTCCCGTGTCCAGTGACCTGTCTATGTTGTGAATGTGACAATCACCAGTCCTCCCGTGTCCAGTGACCTGTCTATGTTGTGAATGTGACAATCACCAGTCCTCCCGTGTCCAGTGACCTGTCTATGTTGTGAATGTGACAATCACCAGTCCTCCCGTGTCCAGTGACCTGTCTATGTTGTGAATGTGACAGTCACCAGTCCTCCCGTGTCCAGTGACCTGTCTATGTTGTGAATGTGACAATCACCAGTCCTCCCGTGTCCAGTGACCTGCCTGTGTAGTGAATGTGACAGTCACCAGCCTTCCCGTGTCCAGTGACCTGCCTGTGTAGTGAATGTGACAGTCACCAGCCCTCCTGTGTCCAGTGACCTGTCTATGTAGTGAATGTGACAGTCACCAGTCTTCCCGTGTCCAGTGACCTGTCTATGTAGTGAATGTGACAGTCACCAGTCCTCCCGTGTCCAGTGACCTGTCTGTGTAGTGAATGTGACAGTCACCAGTCCTCCCGTGTCCAGTGACCTGTCTGTGTAGTGAATGTGACAGTCACCAGTCCTCCCGTGTCCAGTGACCTGCCTGTGTAGTGAATGTGACAGTCACCAGTCTTCCCGTGTCCAGTGACCTGTCTATGTAGTGAATGTGACAGTCACCAGTCTTCCCGTGTCCAGTGACCTGTCTATGTAGTGAATGTGACAGTCACCAGTCCTCCCGTGTCCAGTGACCTGCCTGTGTAGTGAATGTGACAGTCACCAGTCTTCCCGTGTCCAGTGACCTGCCTATGTAGTGAATGTGACAGTCACCAGTCCTCCCGTGTCCAGTGACCTGTCTATGTAGTGAATGTGACAGTCACCAGTCCTCCGTGCCCGTGACCTGTCTATGTAGTGAATGTGACAGTCACCAGTCCTCCCGTGTCCAGTGACCTGCCTGTGTAGTGAATGTGACAGTCACCAGTCCTCCCGTGTCCAGTGACCTGCCTGTGTAGTGAATGTGACAGTCACCAGTCCTCCCGTGTCCAGTGACCTGCCTGTGTAGTGAATGTGACAGTCACCAGTCCTCCCGTGTCCAGTGACCTGCCTGTGTAGTGAATGTGACAGTCACCAGTCCTCCCGTGTCCAGTGACCTGCCTGTGTAGTGAATGTGACAGTCACCAGTCCTCCCGTGTCCAGTGACCTGCCTGTGTAGTGAATGTGACAGTCACCAGTCCTCCCGTGTCCAGTGACCTGCCTGTGTAGTGAATGTGACAGTCACCAGTCCTCCTGTGTCCAGTGACCTGCCTGTGTAGTGAATGTGACAGTCACCAGTCCTCCTGTGTCCAGTGACCTGCCTGTGTAGTGAATGTGACAGTCACCAGTCCTCCCGTGTCCAGTGACCTGCCTGTGTAGTGAATGTGACAGTCACCAGTCCTCCCGTGTCCAGTGACCTGCCTGTGTAGTGAATGTGACAGTCACCAGTCCTCCCGTGTCCAGTGACCTGTCTATGTAGTGAATGTGACAGTCACCAGTCCTCCCGTGTCCAGTGACCTGTCTATGTAGTGAATGTGACAGTCACCAGTCCTCCCGTGTCCAGTGACCTGTCTATGTAGTGAATGTGACAGTCACCAGTCCTCCCGTGTCCAGTGACCTGTCTATGTTGTGAATGTGACAGTCACCAGTCCTCCCGTGTCCAGTGACCTGTCTATGTTGTGAATGTGACAGTCACCAGTCCTCCCGTGTCCAGTGACCTGTCTATGTTGTGAATGTGACAGTCACCAGTCTTCCCCCGTGACCTGTCTATGTAGTGAATGTGACAGTCACCAGTCCTCCTGTGTCCAGTGACCTGTCTATGTAGTGAATGTGACAGTCACCAGTCCTCCCGTGTCCAGTGACCTGTCTATGTAGTGAATGTGACAGTCACCAGTCCTCCCGTGTCCAGTGACCTGTCTATGTAGTGAATGTGACAGTCACCAGTCCTCCCGTGTCCAGTGACCTGTCTATGTAGTGAATGTGACAGTCACCAGTCCTCCCGTGTCCAGTGACCTGTCTATGTAGTGAATGTGACAGTCACCAGTCCTCCCGTGTCCAGTGACCTGTCTATGTAGTGAATGTGACAGTCACCAGTCCTCCTGTGTCCAGTGACCTGTCTATGTAGTGAATGTGACAGTCACCAGTCCTCCTGTGTCCAGTGACCTGTCTATGTAGTGAATGTGACAGTCACCAGTCCTCCCGTGTCCAGTGACCTGTCTATGTAGTGAATGTGACAGTCACCAGTCCTCCCGTGTCCAGTGACCTGTCTATGTAGTGAATGTGACAGTCACCAGTCCTCCCGTGTCCAGTGACCTGCCTATGTAGTGAATGTGACAGTCACCAGTCCTCCCGTGTCCAGTGACCTGTCTGTGTAGTGAATGTGACACACACCAGTCCTCCCGTGTCCAGTGACCTGTCTGTGTAGTGAATGTGACACACACCAGTCCTCCCGTGTCCAGTGACCTGTCTGTGTAGTGAATGTGACACACACCAGTCCTCCCGTGTGTGACCTGTCTGTGTAGTGAATGTGACACACACCAGTCCTCCCGTGTCCAGTGACCTGCCTGTGTAGTGAATGTGACAGTCACCAGCCCTCCCGTGTCCAGTGACCTGCCTGTGTAGTGAATGTGACAGTCACCAGCCCTCCCGTGTCCAGTGACCTGCCTGTGTAGTGAATGTGACAGTCACCAGCCCTCCCGTGTCCAGTGACCTGCCTGTGTAGTGAATGTGACAGTCACCAGTCCTCCCGTGTCCAGTGACCTGTCTATGTAGTGAATGTGACAGTCACCAGTCCTCCCGTGTCCAGTGACCTGTCTATGTAGTGAATGTGACAGTCACCAGTCCTCCCGTGTCCAGTGACCTGTCTATGTAGTGAATGTGACAGTCACCAGTCCTCCCGTGTCCAGTGACCTGTCTATGTAGTGAATGTGACAGTCACCAATCCTCCCGTGTCCAGTGACCTGTCTATGTAGTGAATGTGACAGTCACCAGCCTCCGTGTCCAGTGACCTGCCCATGTAGTGAATGTGACAGTCACCAGTCCTCCCGTGTCCAGTGACCTGTCTATTTTTAAGTGCAGTCACCAGTCTTTCCCCTGTCCAGTGACCTGTCTATGTAGTGAATGTGACAGTCACCAGTCCTCCTGTGTCCAGTGACCTGCCTATGTAGTGAATGTGACAGTCACCAGTCCTCCTGTGTCCAGTGACCTGTCTATGTAGTGAATGTGACAGTCACCAGTCCTCCCGTGTCCAGTGACCTGTCTATGTAGTGAATGTGACAGTCACCAGTCTTCCTGTGTCCAGTGACCTGTTTATGTAGCAAACACTCCCGACAGAGGTCTGCGTGGTAGCGTTTACATTTTTCCGGACGTTACGTTTTATCTGGTTATGTTTATGTTCGTAGATAAAGTATAATATTTGTGCCAGTAGATCAGTTGTAAATGTTATCCAGTAGTTAGACAGATAGGTTGATTAACTTTACGGGTGTAACACAGTTGCATTCATTTAATTTTGCTGCTGGAATGGTCGTCTACAATTCTATTTTATTGTTGTGTCTCACTAAATACTAATAACAGACACAGTCATTGCTCACATACTTTATTGTATTGTGTACATATATTATAATGGGATTTAAATAATGTTTTATGCACCTTCCTTAACACAAAGTGTATCTCCATTGCATGGACAATAAACTTATTATTACCAAATGATTAATCAATATAGCGACAATTAATGCTGAGCTACTACCAGGTTTGCAGCAGTTTTATGAGACTCGTTTTTTTTTTAAATATACGTATCATAACATATTTCAATATGCATTTCACCTTCTTATTTGGTTTTATATTACCAAGGGACTGTGTGATATGGAACATATTGTTCATGGCTCTAAGATGTTGTAAGAAATTTATTTGATACCAGTACGTAACCAAGATTCATAGATGATGGGTCAAAAGGCTGTAGGGGAAGTAGGGGCATCTCCGCACTGAGGCATGTCCACACACCCTATTATTTGCGCATCGTGTAATATCTGGTTCGTGGAATCATGCTAAGCGGCAACGTCTAACCCCCAAATCAACCATTTTGAATAAGTAAAAAGTTATGACATAAAATTCTATTTTTGTAAAAACTGATGTAATTTTACTCATATGCTTTTATGTGTATGTAAGACGTGCATATAAATTTTCTTTCATAATTCCAAATTATGTTTTATGATGTGTGAAATAAAGGATTTAAATATCTGATGGGATATGCGATTTCTTAGCTAACTAACAACAAAGTAATATGATTGCTCATTCTGAATGCTAAATATCACCCTCTTAGCGCACACAGTGCATTATTTATATCGTGTTTCACCTTAAGTGTGCGGACATGCCCCTACTTCCCCTACTTTTTGAATACTGTGCTTCAAAGTATGTTAACTGATTACAAAATAGTCTGCTGTGTGGTGTGATATCAACAACCCCTGCCTTCGTGCAAGGGAACGTAGGTCAACTCTGTATAAGACAAATAAATTATATCCGTCAAGAAATCAAAGTAAAATGGGCAGTTCTAATTTTTTTATGAAATTTCCTTCCACATCTCATGGAATATTTACGTGCACGCACTCTTGTGTTGTCTTTGCTACACGTTAAACCTTGTATATTCACAAATAAAATGTACTAATGTTGAGATGTTGTTTGATTGTACTAGTCTGCCCGGAAGGACAATGCATTTATCGTATAAATACTACGGGTTGTTCATTAGGATGTATCTAACCTCTCGACCTTTCGAGTCGTGAAATGCGCCGTCTATACAAGTCATACTTTCCCTCTTTTTCTTCCACTAAATAACCTAACCTAACATAATGATGACGTCATCAGACAGAGTATCCATTCTCTTAACCATTACGATTAGTAGTGACAATTAGTTTGTCAATTATTAAATAAGCGTCACACACAATTTACATTCACACACAGCCAGTGCTGCTCTTTAAGGGTGAAACACATTTAAAGTGTGCCATTATTTTGTACCTCGAAGGACTTAAATTTACATAATGCAACACAACATACAACTAATATATGAAACATTCAGGCAGAATGGAAAAGCTAAAAAACAAATGTACATAGATTGCAGCAGTTTAATGTTGTGTACATGTACATTTCAAGTCGTAATATCCTACAAGCCGACAGTAAGCTGCATTGTATACAGTGTGCAGCCCTACAATAGCTGGAGATCTACAATGATTAGATAAGACACCTTTCATAGACACTTTACTCCTACAATCAATACTTTCACACTAGTCGTCTTTCCAGTTACACTGGAGTATGTTGCTTGGACACAACTGCAAAATTGTTGTTGACAAGAATATGCCACTTGCAATTTCTTCAGACCAATACAAGACAAAATAATACAATATTCAGAGATTGGGTCAGGCAACTATGGGTTGTTTTTTCTTTGTGCTTAGATGCAAATAACTTACGTATTTTCAAAGTCTGCTCAGTTTAACCAATTTTGGGTAACAAGAAACACAAATATTTTTTGAAAGACTTCGTGAACAACAGGCCACACAAACAAGCACCAGAAGATTTATATAAATGTTGCATCAACAATGTCATTTAACAGAGCAATATTTAAAATGATAAAACGTACAGCTAAAACCAAAGTAGAAAGATAAATATAATGGCTTCTAGCATTTGCAATAACCCAAACAGTCTCCAATTTGCTTGGGCATATGGCTGAAGTATAGTTCTGTGTTAGATGGCTGAACAGTATATCACACAGAAGCAACCAACTAAAGCAAATATCCATACACCCAGAGTCCATGTTACTGTGACGCACCCACCCACCCTCCCCACCCACCCCCCCCCACCCACCCACCCATCCACTCTCCAATCCACCCACCCGCCCCCCCCACATTCATCTGTTCTGTAATACCAATGTCCATTTAGCTTCACTTATTAAGTCTCAATCACAAACAGAGCATGATCAATGTCTACATCAATTTCCTATCAAATATTTACATGATTTAGATATATAAATTTACTGAATAATACAACAAATAGTGATATACACCTCCATGTTATAACAACATGTGATAATTTTGTAACTATGATCTCTGGTAGTTATAAACATGTTATTCATCACATATAACATATACAATGAGCATTTTATTTAAAACATTGTTTCATTGCAGTGTTGGAAATTATTCTACAGTGAAACAGTGTTTTGTGCTGGAAGTGTTTGTACAAAAGACAAGTTATTTAAAATATATTACTTGCACATGGAAACAATTAAACAGTGCAATATTGTACAACGTGACAGACACAATGACATCAGTGAAACGATACACCAGCCCACATCATGTGGAATGTTTGTAGGCAAAGTGCTGACATCAATCTATATTTAATTTTATTTTACCATAACTTATTTCAACTAACATTACATTTATCTTTTTAAATGTTCGAGCAGGATTTTATACTAAAAAAGTCTAAATTACCACTGTAAAACAAAACATCAGTTTTATGTTTCACATTATACCAACTCTGATAAACGTATTACATACTGTTAAAACATTAGAAACCATTTCAGATGAATGTTAAACTTTCCATAAATTGTCCATCGAATGATTCTTCACAAACGTTATATTTTACTACAGCCATTACAAACTGTTTTTAAAAATAATATTAGCATTATATATGCATAGTAAATTATAATGGACTTGACAATAGGCTACAGGTAGTTCTGTATTATAAACATTCTGTATATAGCAGATTTAGTTATGCTGCAATGGTAACTAAAAACAGGGTTCTAAAGCTGCCGTTTTGCCTTTCCTTTATAAAGATTCCCTGCCCGTCTACACATTACTGTTATGAGATATGCTTTGGCTCTACTTAGTCTTGTCAAGTAAAGCATATTTAAGTGATGATACATATATTATAAGTGTATAAAACACATTTCAAGAGATCATTATCATACAAATTCATGTTGAGCAACTATAAGTTAGTAATACATTATCTACAAAGCGCATTTGTAGCATACAAAACAGTAACGTTTAACATAAGCATAAATATTATTTTTTCCAATCTCTGCTATGCATCATGAGTGTATTACGTTCCATCTGAGGCCAGGCTTACTATGAACATGTTACATCTGAGGCCAGGCTTACTATGAACATGTTACATCTGAGGCCAGGCTTACTATGAACATGTTACATCTGAGGCCAGGCTTACTATGAACATGTTACATCTGAGGCCAGGCTTACTATGAACATGTTACATCTGAGGCCAGGTTTCTATGAACATGTTACATCTGAGGCCAGGCTTACTATGAACATGTTACATCTGAGGCCAGGCTTACTATGAACATGTTACTCCCAGAAACAGATGTTACATGAACATATTACAACATTTAACATAAATATGGCCTTGACCAGATTTAACATGAACATGTTGCACCTAGGCCCACGTTTAAAGTGAATATTTTACACCCAGAGGTAGGGAACAAATGAATCTATTACATCAGGAACCATATGTATCATGAATACATTACAGCTGGCTCCATATGTAACATCAACATAATACACATGGCAGAAATGATGTATCATACACCTCACTCATATATATATATAAATATATATATATATATTATATTATATATATATATTTTTTATATATATTATATATATATATTTTATATATATATATATTATCAAAAACACTGACATTTATATATATATATATATAATATATATATAATATATATATATATTTATATATATATATATAATCATTCATGTACATTTATATATATACAATATATATATATACATATACATAAATGTCACAGTGAATGAGATCTTAAGTCACCCTGGCCTATTCTGCATCCAGCCCAAACTCATTACAGCATAAGTTGACTGCCACATGTACATGACACTGTGCTCGCTGACCCGTGACTGACCACTCCTAGACTGAGCTAAGCACTGACAAGGAAGTAGAACTATGTGATCATGTTTGTCAGCAGTAGTTCTTCCTGTGTAGCAGCAGTATGTAGCATAGCAAGTGGACAGTAGCAAGGGTGGCTAGGTGCAGTCCTGGTGTGCTTACCCCAGCACAGGGGATCTCCAGGGTAACTGGTAGAGTTGGGGGTGGGCTAGTCTCTGGGGGGCATCTCACACCCTGCTCCTGCAAGAAACAAACCAATTACACAACAACCCACCCAGTTAGTTAATATCCTCCTATTTGTTACACATCACCAGGCTGTTGTAATTATTATTCCTAACTTGACACTAATGTGTGTTTAATAGCACCAACTCTGAAAAGTACAGTTTCCGTACATGTAGCAGCATTATGTGTTTCACATGGCTAACAAATATATAACAACCATCTTATATGATTAGTCTCCTGTATTTTCTCAAGTCTCCCTGAACCCCAACAATTTTTCATTGCTAAAACTAAGCTCAATATTGGTTAACGTGTTTTCTCCGTAGCGCCACCTAAAATCCACAAATTACTTCCTATCACTATAAATCACTTGACACTACAGCCATCTTTCAAAAAGACTCAAGACTTATTTGTTTGAAACTGTGATCCTACTCTAAACCGGTGTTAAGCTCCACTGATGCAGTCATGTATACTGTAATCTGATCCTAATCCTAATAATACAGTCATTCTTACTTTAAACCGCTCTAAGTCCTCATGATGGCACTCATACATCCCTGGTCACAAATCCACACTGATGCGTGTTGATTACTGCAGGCTCTCAGGTGAGACACCTGACGATGTAGTCACTACAGAATTGTATTATTATTACCTGTTAACGTATTAATCTGCATATATTGTGGCTACATGATGTCTCATTCAACTTGTCACTCTCATCAAAACATTATCGCCAAGCTGACCTTTTTATATGCTGTCATTGAGATTACATGTTTCTGGTTCTTATTATTTAATAACAATTAACAACAATTATCTCTTAAAACAACTTAGTACAATTATAAATAAAAAAATGGTATTTAATAATGTAATTAGATAACAACTCGAGTAGGTTATTATGACATTGTTCGTTAAGTGTTGCATCCTTGAGTACATCTTGAATTAGTCCATTACTCTGGAAGTGACAGGAACATTATACAACTAATCATAACAGATTACATGCTCTTTCATAACGCTATATACACACACTCAGTGATGTAATTTGACAGTATTTATGTTAATATAATATATTATAACTAAATCACAAACATGTTGAGTAAGCATATCCAATTATACAAGAAGCGAACGTGATGTAAATATGATGCGTTACACAACCGTTCCTGTGAGATGTTACCACACAGTTGTCAGTGTACAAACTGAATCACAGCTCCAGTAGTTCTTATGTTCCATTCAGTTCAACACAGATTTGTAGGAATGATAAAGGAGTACAGGGTTTTATGCAGGACCACATTTTTGCCAGTCACACATGTTTTGGTGGACACATGGATGTTAACTGTTAAGCCAGTTTACAAACTTTAAATGTGTGTGATGACCTGAAATGGACTTCAAACACACATGTGACACCATTTACACTCACTTAAAGCATAACTGATAATATTTATGGTTTTGAAAGACCATTTTTGCTCCTTCATTTTTTATCCATCTGCCACCTGTCCACCCATATTTCTACCCATCCACAACAGGTTTTACCCGCCCAAATGATGGGTTGACGGGATCTGTAAATAGCTATGAAGGAGTAAGAACATTGATGTTTATGTGCAGGTTATATGATGCATGATGGAGTTATAAATCTAGACTAGATAAAGAATCACATACATGCTCAAAGTGTATCACATAATCGACCTCACCATCAATGTCATGTGATATGTGTTACATCATCAACCCCCTCCTCAGTGTAACAAGTTCAGTTTCACCAGCTATGTCACATGATCTACCTTATGATTCTTCCCTCCTGTGAACAGGTGGTTGCTGGGCACCACTGATGGTGTACTGACAGCTCCTGTCATCTCTGTTGGTTATTTTGTAAGAAATTAACTTACTTTGGAACATAGCTTTTGAAACATACAATGTTTCGAACCATAAGTTATAGGTCTTGGCCATGTATTGGTGTCACGTGTGTTGGTTGTGGCGGGATAATTTGGTTCTCTTCCTCCATCTCCCTCTTTCCTTTCACAGTGTCTTACTTGTTGATTACAAACCCAGTCAATCTTGTGATATCACCTGTCCTGGACTATAACCAGGAACTCCTCAGTGGGTCCAACGACTTGCTTGATTCTATTTCAGACTTCTACATTGGTATTGTAGTTCTTGTATGAGATTAACCTAACCCTGTCTAATGCACAATTACTACTACACGCAGTAGAAACAACGTTACAATGGTAAACTTACCTCACAAGTGTCGTGGCATGAGGGACACACAATGCTCCCCTGGTGCAGCCAGTCGTTCTGGATGCTGTGGACCTCCAGGATCTGTCCGCGGTGATGGCAATAGTACTCCTTGCCAGACACAATGACCACCAGGCCGTCCACCACACTGCACCGGTACTGGACAACACAAAGTATTCAGTCAACATCTCTCTAATACCGTACTGGACAACACAAAACATTCTGTCAAAATATATTTACATATGTACTCAATAACACAAAGTACTCTGTCAAAATAGCTCTACATGTATATACAACAACACAAGGTACAACAGTCCAAATTTTTCTACATCTGCATTCCTCCATTGAACAGTTCAATGACAGTGTTCTAGATCTAGTTGTTTCCAGCACTCGGCAGGGTTCTATTAACTGAATAGTCTGTACATATTGTGGTTATAAGGTTATGATTTTATGAGGTCTCATTGAATTATTCATTCTTTTTTAGATCACTTACGCCAATCTGACCTTTTATGCTGGCACTGACTGAGGGGGTCACTGCCAGGCACTGACTGAGGGGGTCACTGCATAGGAAACTGACTGAGGGGGTCACTGCCAGGCACTGACTGAGGGGGTCACTGCCAGCCACTGACTGAGGGGGTCACTGCCAGACACTGACACAGGGGGTCACTGCCAGGCACTGACTGAGGGGGTCACTGCCAGCCACTGACTGAGGGGGTCACTGCCAGACACTGACACAGGGGGTCACTGCCTGGCACTGACTGAGGGGGTCATTGCCAGGCACTGACTGAGGGGTCACTGCCAGGCACTGACTGAGGGGTCACTGCCAGGCACTGACTGAGGGGGTCACTGCCAGGCACTGACTGAAGGGGTCACTGCCAGGCACTGACTGAGGGGGTCACTGCCAGGCTCTGACTGAGGGGGTCACTGCCAGGCTCTGACTGAGGGGGTCACTGCCAGGCACTGACTGAGGGGGTCACTGCCAGGCACTGACTGAGGGGGTCACTGCCAGGTGCTTGTCATCTTGAGTGTTTTTTTTACGTCCCAAATGTTACGTCCCACAGGTCTAGCCCCACTTTGCAGCCAGAACTGTGGGAACCACCCAACTTTAGCAAATGTTTCTGGGTATGAACACAGTTCTGTGTTGTAACTTGTAAAAGACAGTGGTGGCTCTTTATCATTTTATTTTGTTTCTCAAATCTGACCATCTTGCGAGCACTTCACAGAATTTGCAAATTTTGCTTCTGGCTCAAGCTTATTTTCAAGCTGGATACCTTCAGTATATTTATTCCAGTATCAGGTATGCAATATTAAAAATAATGAAGAGATTTAATGAACCTAACAAAACATATTCATTCTCCAGTTATTGGTGTTCTGAATCTGGGAACACCTAGGACAGATCCTGACAAACACTATTCCCGACTGGACATGTCCTAGTGGCAGCCCTGACACAGGACATACTTGGTGACCCACCATATAGCAGCCACTGCCCCAGTGTGTGATGTCCCGAGTCGTGTCACAGTGGTGCAGGGACCAGGCAGTGTGGTGCAGGAAACACATTGAGTTGTCACCATAGTGCTCAAGCGCAAAGTTGATTTCTGGGTCTGCAAGCACACATTGGTCTTCATTCTTTTAAGGACTCAGAATCAGTTTATTTTATATGTTTACGCATACGATGTGCCAAATAATTCAAATAATACGTACGGTTAAAGACACTCTCATTAAGACTTAATACAATTTTACTAATAACACTGTCTACAAATATTCAAATGAACGATGTATTCATGTAAGTACACATGGTGCCATCTGGTGGATGTAATTTTTAGTGTATACCTAATGCCCAGTTACTTCAGCTAATAGGACAAATAATAAATACTACAATAAAGTATACACAGTGTCCCATCTATTGAAAGTGCTCTCATGTGCTTTGTATACATACATACATACATATGTATGTACGTACATACATACATACACACGTATGTACGTACATACGTATGTACATACATACGTATGTACATACATACATACATATGTACATACATACGTACATACATACACACATGCATGCATGCATACATACATACATACATGCATACATACTGTACATACATACATGTACATACATACACAATATTACACATACATACACACACTCACACACACAGACACATACAAAATTTGACCAACCTGCGTTGTTTTGGTGGACGGAACATTTAGTTCCCCTTTCTCCACTGTCTTCTTTCTGCCAGTTGAAGGCCTGGCACACAAACAACATCAACAGTCAACATCAACAACTGGCACACAAACAACATCAGCAGTCAGCATCAACAACTAGCACACAAACAACATCAACAGTCAGCATCAACAACTGGCACACAAACAACATCAACAGTCAGCATCAACAACTGGCACACAAACAACATCAACAGTCAGCATCAACAACTAGCACACAAACAACATCAGCAGTCAGCACCAACAACTGGCACACAAACAACATCAACAGTCAGCATCAACAACTGGCACACAAACAACATCAACAGTCAGCATCAACAACTAGCACACAAACAACATCAGCAGTCAACATCAACAACTAGCACACAAACAACATCAACATCAACAACTGGCACACAAACAACATCAACAGTCGGCATCAACAACTGGCACACAAACAACATCAACAGTCAGCATCAACAACTGGCACACAAACAACATCAACAGTCAGCATCAACAACTAGCACACAAACAACATCAGCAGTCAACATCAACAACTAGCACACAAACAACATCAACAGTCGGCATCAACAACTGGCACACAAACAACATCAACAGTCAGCATCAACAACTGGCACACAAACAACATCAACAGTCAGCATCAACAACTAGCACACAAACAACATCAGCAGTCAACATCAACAACTAGCACACAAACAACATCAACATCAACAACTGGCACACAAACAACATCAACAGTCGGCATCAACAACTGGCACACAAACAACATCAACAGTCAGCATCAACAACTGGCACACAAACAACATCAACAGTCAGCATCAATAACTAGCACACAAACAACATCAGCAGTCAACATCAACAACTAGCACACAAACAACATCAACAGTCGGCATCAACAACTGGCACACAAACAACATCAACAGTCAGCATCAACAACTGGCACACAAACAACATCAACAGTCAGCATCAACAACTAGCACACAAACAACATCAGCAGTCAGCATCAACAACTAGCACACAAACAACATCAACAGTCAGCATCAACAACTAGCACACAAACAACATCAACAGTCAGCATCAACAACTAGCACACAAACAACATCAACAGTCAGCATCAACAACTGGCACACAAACAACATCAACAGTCAGCATCAACAACTAGCACACAAACAACATCAGCAGTCAGCATCAACAACTGGCACACAAACAACATCAACAGTCACCATCAACAACTAGCACACAAACAACATCAGCAGTCAGCATCAACAACTAGCACACAAACAACATCAACAGTCAGCATTAACAACTAGCACACAAACAACATCAACAGTCAGCATCAACAACAGGCACACAAACAACATCAACAGTCAGCATCAACAACTGGCACACAAACAACATCAGCAGTCAGCATCAACAACTGGCACACAAACAACATCAACAGTCAGCATCAACAACTGGCACACAAACAACATCAACAGTCAGCATCAACAACTGGCACACAAACAACATCAACAGTCAGCATCAACAACTGGCACACAAACAACATCAACAGTCAGCATGAACAACTGGCACACAAACAACATCACCAGTCAGCATCAACAACTGGCACACAAACAACATCAACAGTCAGCATGAACAACTGGCACACAAACAACATCACCAGTCAGCATCAACAACTGGCACACAAACAACATCAACAGTCAGCATCAACAACTGGCATGCAAACAACATCAACAGTCAACATCAACAACTGGCACACAAACAACATCAACAGTCAGCATCAGCAACTGGCACACAAGCAACATCAACAGTCAGCACCAACAATTGGCACATAAACAACATCAACAGTCAGCATCAGCAACTGGCACACAAACAACATCAACAGTCAGCATCAGCAACTGGCACACAAACATCAACAGTCAGCATCAGCAAGTGGCCCACAAACAACATCCACAGTCAGCATCAGCAACTGGTACACAAATAACATCCACAGTCAGCATCAACAACTGGCACACAAGCAACATCAACTGTCAGCATCAACAACTGGCACACAAGCAACATCAACAGTCAGCATCAACAACTGGCACACAAACAACATCAACAGTTAGCATCAACAACTGGCATGGATACAACATCAACAGTCAGCATCAACAACTGGCACGCAAACAACATCAACAGTCAGCATCAACAACTGGCACACAAACAACATCAACATTCAGTATCAACAGCTGGAACACAAGCAACATCAACAGTCAGCATCAACAACTGGAACACAAACAACATCAACAGTTAGCATCAACAACTGGCACACAAACAACATCAACAGTTAGCATCAACAACTGGCATGGATACAACATCAACAGTCAGCATCAACAACTGGCACGCAAACAACATCAACAGTCGGCATCAACAACTGGCACACAAACAACACCAACGGTCAGCATCGACAACTCTCCTGTATATGACGGATGCGTGCAGTCTATCACCAGCCAACCAGAGTTGTCAAAACTTGTTTGTATCACAACCAGGACATGCTCCATGACAATGTCTGAGATAGCTGCCTTGTGACATCATTAGTTTAAAGGGCGGTGCATTCAACTTCATTCATATTCTAAAGGTCATGATTTAAAACCATCAGAGGAACCTCACTGACACCAGGCAGTATTAGAGCAAGACTTCATGTATTCTGTATTTTTAGTAATATAATACCTTACTGTCCGAGATCTTTAAGGTACTTTTGCAAAGAGGTGGTAGTTAACAGATATGTCTGTCTGTGTGTGTTTGTGTGTGTGTATGTAAACACACACACACTATATATATATATATATATATATATATATATATATATATATATATATATGATAGATAGATATATATATATATATTATGGGCAGTAATTAGTGTAGTAGTACAAAGGGGCAGCTATTAATGTACACCTGTTCCTGTACAAACAGGCAGCATGTACAAACATACCTGTGTAAAGTGGCAGAAGTTAATGTACCTGTACAAATGGGCAGTAGTCAGCAAGTTGCACAAGTCCTCCGTAATGGGAAACTTCCTTGGGATCAACGAATGGCAGTTCTCGGAAGTTCTGTAAGATAAGTGTCATCATGAGCTTCTCCAAGTGTCAACATAGATAAGTAGTGTTTACATCAATGATGAGATTGGTATGATGTCACTGTCAGTTTCCTGTGACAGAAAACTGAACAATACTTTTTTTAAATTGGACATTTAATATTTACACAGTAATTCTACATGAAATGCTAAACATGACAGCAGCCAAACTCCAATTAACCAATGGTGGCACCTTTACCTGTACACCAAACAACATAATTATGCTTTGAATAAGTGTTTTTACTGTTTACTAAGCAGTGAGGTACCTGATACATAGACGGCAGTTCTGTGTGGTACTCAACCAGGTTACAGACAGCGACAGAGTCTAGGTTGGGTGAACACTCCGTCCTGATTGGAGAGCTTCTGACTCGGTCACAGAAAGGGTAGATTGGGGCGCCACTGTAGCAAAACATCTCAGTGAATAAGACCAGGTGGACATCAACTGCAGACTGGGTCACAGCTAGACATTACTTTGAAGAAACATATTTCCACAGGTAATATTTTAAGAATTTCACTTTGAATTGTTGCACAACATAAATATTAACTAAATATACAGCAGAATATTTCAATATGACAGCCCAAATATATGTCACAATATGTCCTACTATACAAAATTGTCTAACACTAGCCTTCTCCAATAGCACATTTTGACATTTTTAAGAGAAAGGCAGTTTGTGTCAATCATTGGAACTTATGCAACCATTCTGTGGCAGGGAAGTCAGACTCTCCCAACTGTTCCCTGCCCCTTCCCTACCTTGCCGCCCGGGTCTGCATCCACTCCAGACAGCTCAACTTGACAAAGTCACAGCCCAGGCCTCGTCCCCAAGTCAGCTCCTCCGCATATGCATAGTTCGCCCGGTACCACCTGGGTAATGAACACACACATCTAACTGCCCGGTACCACCTGGGTAATGAACACACATCTAACTGCCTGGTACCACCTGGGTAATGAACACACATCTAACTGCCTGGTACCACATGGGTAATGAACACACATCTAACTGCCTGGTACCACATGGGTTATGAACACACATCTAACTGCCCGGTACCACATGGGTAATGAACACACACATCTAACTGCCTGGTACCACATGGGTAATGAACACACACATCTAACTGCCTGGTACCACCTGGGTAATGAATACACATCTAACTGCCCGGTACCACTTGCATAATGAACACACATCTAACTGCCTGGTACCACCTGGGTAATGAACACACACATCTAACTGCCCGGTACCACATGGGTAATGAACACACATCTAACTGCCTGGTACCACCTGGGTAATGAACACACATCTAACTGCCCGGTACCACTTGCATAATGAACACACATCTAACTGCCTGGTACCACCTGGGTAATGAACACACATCTAACTGCCTGGTACCACCTGGGTAATGAACACACATCTAACTGCCTGGTACCACCTGGGTAATGAACACACATCCAACTGCCCGGTACCACCTGGGTAATGAACACACACACATCTAACTGCACCTTTAACAACAGCAACTCATTTCTTATACTGGTGTCCCAACTAAATACTGGGCAACCTACACAACTAATAAGCTAGGTGGCACCATTATGCAACTCAGGCGTCATACCGTCAACCGCCAGCATCCCCTTATCCCATTATGCCACATTCATTCCTTAAGAATTCAAAGATGAAGTGAAAAAATAAATAAACAGCGCACGCACATGTAAAGAGGCCTGGGTTGTGTATCAGCGCCCCCTAGTGGTCCTGTATGTTACCCATTATTGTTACAGATACATTAATAAAACTGATATATTTTGTACTTGAGAAAGTTACATTCAATCGTTTTGGAAGATAGTACATTGCGAGGTCCATTGCGACATAGAAAGTAACTCTGTTAAGATAATACATAGACAAACGAGTTTTGCCTTCCTTTTGAATCATAATTTTCCATAACACATTATTTAATGGAATATCTAACAGATTTTTACCTAAATGCTCTCATAACTGTCTCGTACAACTGTAGATTTGTGCAAGTCTTACCCTGTGTCCTCCATCAAGGCCAAGGTGATGCGTGATATCACCGGGTGCTGAGTGAAAGACCCTGTCATTGCTTCATTCTATAGAAAAGTTAGTTATATATTATCTAAATAACACTTAAAGTAAACTTGTACTTCTCTTCAGCTCTTGATGTATTGGTTAAATAAACTGAGGCAGAAAAGTCACTTATTCAGTTACAAATTTTGCCAACTAAAAATTTTACTTAACTGGTCAACTGTCTTGTTTCAAAACATTATATTTAATTTTACTGTGCCAACATACATTTTCCCTAATAATTTCTGAATTAAATTAATACTGCTTCTCAAATTAAATTGTCACCATAACAGAAGGCTCATATGAAGTTAATAAAAATTATGATGTAATATTTGAAATATCTATTATTTCAAGGAAAATGTCTACATACATTTATGTAAACAACATCATTGTTATGATAACTTACATAACCTGGTAATCAACTTCAAAGACACCCAGGCATGTACAACAAATCTTTTAAACAATGTGGCAATAAATATGTAACATCTGAAAAAGAATTATCTGGAAGGGTAAGCATCTCACCTCAAATACCCTCTTCTCCCAGTGGGTGAGGGCAGTACCCAGGGTTCCCTGGTTCTCCAACTCAGCGCCCTCTAGCGTTGGGCATGCAAAATGTTTACGAACTTCTTCCTGCAATGAAATTATATCAGAAATACTGCTAACAATCTCTGATGTAAACTTTTAATGTAGTTTTCTGGTGCTCTCATGGGTAATTTTTTATTTAAACAAAATGGTGAATAGGTTATAGTTTGAATATACAAGCTCTGTCTAAGTTTAAATATAAGTTGCTAGTTTGTTTATCCTGAGACCTAGACATGTGTCTACTCACCACCACCCGTGGGGTGACGAGGAGGCTGAATGTGCGTGTGATGTTAGCCCCCCGCACTCTCCAGTTGTACCTCGTCACCTCCCTCACGACCTTGTCACTCCACTGGTACAACTCCGTCCTGGTGGCAGAGGGTTAATAAGGGTGTAATTAGGCTGTAACAATGGTAATGGTAAAGTAAGTTCTTAAATAGTGCAGTATACAATCCTCAGGACTGCTCAAAGTGTGTTAAACTTTACTTCCATGGCAGACCTGTTCATCTCAAACACCATCTCAACTTCTCTGGGAAGTATTGAGCCATATGCTACAATTAATGTGCGAGGACTGCTCGTACACATATCCACCATTGTCTATAGCCAGGCACTCATTTATACAGCTGGGTGAATTGTAGCAATGTAGAGTGAAAGAAAATAAATTTCCATGGTTTTAACGCTGCAGTACAGGATTCGAACCCGGGTCCTCTTAGTCGAGAGTACGAATTTACCTTTGAGCCACAGCGATCTCAATGGTATTACAATTATGTTACAAGTGTTACACAAATTACAATAAACACTTAGTGTTACAAGGGGGTAACAATGTATTACATGGATGCCACAAGGGTGATCCAAGAGTGCCAGACTGGCATTAGAAGGTTACTGCCAGGGTATTACAAGGGTGTAATCATGGAAGGTATAACATAAAATATGTAAGAAACCTTAGTAATACTGCATAATGGCTAGGTTTATACACCATTAAAATCAAATATAAAAGATAATTAATCTAAAATGCTCACAATTACATTTCACAAAACAAAAGGGCAGAAAAACAGTCATTTCAGACAGTTAAGTGAAGAAAGAAACTGTTAAAATCTTTGCCATACTCAGAGTTGAAGTCTGGTTTCCCTGTAGATGGTGATCTCTGTGTGTATGGTTCCCCATGGGGATCACGGAAGAAGGCATAAAGCCCAGATGAGAATCCCTGCCACAAGATCAACATGTCAAAGTTGCTCTTACATTTAACACAGCACTAGACATAACACTTAAACACCAGATGTATCATTACACTCATTAGTTAGACACACTGACATACAGTATCAACATGGAAGAAAGTGAATAACTGACGACACATACTGTCTGTGACATGGAATACTTGTCATTCCACAATGAAACACATCAAGCAATAGTTTAGTGAGTCAAACAAATTGTAAGCATCAATTCATAAAAATGACTACAGGAATCTTATTGAAAGACCCCATATATTTACTGTGTGTTCAATACATGCAGATCGTCACTTCGCCAGTTCATCTAGAACTCGTCTACTCATCATGGCACGTAGTACACCATTCATTCACCAGGGCATGTAGTACCATGTCTACTCACCAGGGCATGCAGTATCTCATGTTTGAGCGTTGCATGCATCTGGTGTAGGTTGTGTGGCTCAGTGGATATGTCATTAGGACACAGGTTCACGTATCCTGCTACTGGTCTGAAATGCAGCATGTTTAAAAATATCATAAAATGCAATTTGATCAGCTGAACAAACAGATTGCAAGTTGTATGCTGATGGTTGCAGCAAGCACATGATATGTAAAATTCATAAATGCTGCTGAAGTAAACTATTTTTTAAAATCAATAATTGAGGCTTGATTTGAGATATTAGGGCGAGCATCTAGCACATTACAAATTATTGTACAAGCTTGTAAAAGTAAATCAAAGCAAGGGCAGATTTTTACATGAAAGGTGTAAGGAAATAAATCGTTGCTAAGAAATTATAATATAATCTTGCTTGGTTGATGGTCAAGATAGTACAGCATGACTTAGTTGAATGCAAAACACTGAACTATTACTAAACTAATGCAAGCAAATAAAACACTGCACCACTATTACTAAACTAACGCAAGCAAGTAAAACACTGCACCACTATTACTAAACTAATGCAAGCAAGTAAAACACAAACCCACCTATGTAAATTATCATCACATCAGCAAACAAAGACACAAACTGTACATTTGATATTTGGAAACGATAACTCATACAAGATGAGAAAAAGGTGTTTGTCCGAACCTGTCAAGAGCGCCCTCTAGCTGACAGTAAGCTGCATATGCGACAGCGGATCCTACAGTGCAGCGTTCCTCGTGTGTGGCCGACACAAAGAGAACAAAGTCAGCATTGGTGACACCAGGGCCCCCGTAGCCGACCTTCTTATACTTGGAGCCAATACGGGCGATACGACAGGCCTACAGAAGGACAACATACTCATTCCTATTCAACATGCGTTAAATACAAGTACACAACTTCTCTGGCAGTCGACTTAAGATTAGAATATTAAACTTGTTTTCTTGGTTTTCTTTTTCACAACAAACTGCTAAATTTAATGATGCAACACATGAAATTAGTTCTTACTGTTAACTGGCATCTTACATACAAATACACTATTTCCATATTCTTTCTCCAGTTAAATAGCTACAACCAACTTGGTATAACAATAAAACCTACAACCAACTGGTAGATATTCTCATTTGCTTATTGTTAGTTTTATCTTCAACACAAAGTGTTCTTTTAAACTAGACAAGGGCATGTTAAGAGGCAAGGTGGACTGTCCTAGAATGAGTGTCTGATGCTGTCATAATAAACTACCTTGCCTACTGTGCTATTAACAAGGTCTTGCTTTTGTCAACATAGAATCATAGAATTATGTCAAACATAAAGTTTCAGGTTTAACGCCCCAAGAAAATACACTGAAACCTCCTAAAAGAACCCTCCAAATATCTGTCACAGATAAATTCAACATTCGTCAGACATTTACAGTATGTGCATGTATGTGCGTGCATATATGACATGTAATGTGTGTATAGTGCTGTACCTCCAGATAACGTTCTGGGACAATGACTGGACCACATTTTGTGACTTCGCTGCAGTTTCTGACACAGTAGGGGTAGGGATCACCATCCTTGAATCGGATGTAATCCGACTGACAAGACCTGGGAAGAAACATGTGATATGATCATAGGGTAAAGATACAGAATGCTACATTAGCTACATTAAAACCTGACTCATTTCTTCCAGCCACCAGACACACACATAATCAATGTACGCCTCTATCAGCGCAAGCTTTGTAGTTTGTAGGTGACAAAATGGCATGCATAATGGAAAAGGGACGTAATTTTATATACATAACACATATAGCATTGATTTATTCTTTGCTCTAATTGTTCTCATCTGGGAAATTAGTATTTATCCCGTGCATGTGTGATGGGAATTTGTTCAGAAAACATTTGCAAATTATATATAGCCATTGGCGCTTTTGATTTCTCATAGGACAAACAACGTCTACACTGTATTACTCAACCAAAAGTAATGTTTCCCAAAAAATCGAACAAGATGTAAATTACATTGAGGTTTCTCCAATGAATTCCTTATAAGGAATAACAGAATAATAAGTTTGTTTCAACTTTCTGATTAGATGACATTTCTTGTCAAATGAGGACAGTCCCAGAAGTAAAACAAAAACCCACCAAGTATTTGCAACCCTGTACAGATTACCAAACACACTTAATAATAGAATAATCTTTACCACCCTACCCAGTACAGAGTTGTCAAAATACCAGAATTTTATTATTATATTGGTTTGAAAATCAAGAAAATAATCAAACACCCACAGACCATAAAGTAATGACAAAAAAAAACCACCCACCTACACCCACCATAACATTTAAGAGGAGGTAACAACAAACATTATATTATTCAGGTATGATAATGAAAAAAGGTAGGACAATAGAAAGTTTGATTGTGGAAAGTGTACCCATGGGCCTTGACCTACCTAAGTAACTTGACGGGATGTGCCGTGCGACGGACCTGCAATGTTCTCTCCCAGTAGGACACGGCGGTGGGAATGAGCACATCCTACAAGAGATGCACGATTTAATTCTAGATCTGAAACGATGTCACAATTTAACTGATTTATTTTATGCATTCGCAACATTTTATGATTTCACTTACATAAGTAAATGGAACAGTTCTACAGCTTCTGTCATAGAATTTTTAAGCTCAAAGGTGCAACAAAATCATTAGGTGTACCGGGTAATCATAAACAGGGACAGGCAAGAGTCATCACTGTAGCATAACACCACTAAACATTTATGGAGGAAATACAATTTCAAACACATGTTTTGAGTCTATTATGACAGGTGGCTATAGTTTCAAAAGATTTGATTGTAATAGGGAGTTGATTCCAGACTGATAGCGTAGCTACAGAAAATGTGCCAATATTGAGCTTAGTTTTGGGAACAAAAAGTTGTTTGGAAATGGATGATTTAAGGGTTCTGGTGATATCAGCAAACTGTAGACAGTAGATTAATTATATATGTCAGTTGACTTAATTGTTGAGTAGAAAGGGTATGATATGTAACACTTTTGCTTAACTGTCTAGCAAAAGGTTGTTACCAAATGAATCAACTGCTTTTTCAACATACTTGATGTATTGCAATTACAAAGTAACTTAAGCAGTTTTGTTTCTGTAGCTACGTGCAATTATAACAAACGTAATTGTGTAAATATTGTTATACCAGTAGCACATGTGAGACACACTAAAGAAGTCAATGACACACATTACCAGGTACATAATTACCCAGAAGATGACGCCACCACCTTGTATCATCAAAACTATCAGACGGAATTGAGCATTTGAGAAAGTGGGTGAATGAGATGTTCCCAAGGTCTAAATGTGACAAATAGAACTTTTCCAGAGAAAACAACACTTACCTTCACAAGTGTTTCCTTCTCCTGAGGTAGATTTGACAGCCCACTATCATACACCAAGTGGATCCGCAACTGTTGGTCTAAACTTCGTCTCTTCACGACATGCGCTGGCTCCCCCAAGTGGACATTGTGAACAACCTGATGAACAATGTTGGAACCTTATGTAACAGTTCTTTACAAACACTATTTACGTAGACAGAAAAAAAGATGTTTTCTAGAATAACAAAATAATTCTTGTGTTCCATGATATTTAAAAAATGGAGAGTTGGTAACTAACTAGTGTACCTGTCATATGGAGATGATGGAGGCTGGACCATGGTGAAGTGAGAATTTTTGTGAGTACAGTACCAAAGTAATTAATACAAGTACTGTGCTTTGTACACGTAACAAGTACTTGACATACTCCAGCCATCCCATGGATGGGTAAAATGTATTGTTTGACATATAGCAATTATCAACTGTACATGTAGTAAGTACTTCCAATCCCAACCACTCCCACAATCCATAGTACTCATAAATACTCATATATCTTAACAAGTACTGATAGACAAGTTCAAGTATACCTAACGAGTAACAAGTACTCTGGCTCCAACCCTGAACTGGTATCTGACACAGACTCTCACACAGTGTATTGTGTTGTACCATGTCTCACTTTTGTACAGGCATACCGTTGTCATTGGCCAGTTTTCAAAATTCCTCATTCCCAACCAGCCAAAGCACATCCAACACAAATATGACAACCATTAACATGTTCTGGGTTTATCCATTACAAGTTTACAACTGTACAACAAATCTTATTCAATTTTGAACTTTTGACAGATTGAACGATATGTCAGAGCCCCGCCTGACTGGGGCCCAAGCAATACTAACATATCTAACTATTTCTGGCTGGTGGAGATGGTGGACATATTATACTTTGACGAATGGCCCAGGCAATAAATTGTGACTACTACCATCAAAATGTACCAAAACCAGTTAAAGGGCAAAAAAGGCAACGGTTTGGTGTTATGCACCTAAAAGAGTTTACACAAGCTAACCATTTGCATCTACAATCAAATTTATTGCATTAGTAGTTTCCTCAGAAATTGGTGTTAAAGTGGGTAAATTTAGCGAAATCACCGACACTATGAACGGGCCCATCTTGGTCCATGCAACCAATCAAAACCCAGCTTCTATCTGCCCTTTGGAAAAGTATTAGGTCATAAAGTCGTCTGCTGGTTCAGCTGTGATAACAGAGAGCCAAGCGGTTCGCTAAAAGTGCCTTACGTCGGTTTACAATGAAATCGCGATAGCGATATGCCACACTGTTCCTCGTAGGCTTGTAGCAACAGTACAGTGAAAGACGGTATCAGTAAGCTGTCTTTTTGTTACCCTTTGAATCGACCAGAACTGAAACAGTAGTCCAGTTGATTCATTGGGACAGTCACAGACACAGTGCAGATGCCAGACGACCGGGGTAGATTGACCCAACCATGAAAACGACCTCCACCACCCGCCGAACTTCTCTTCACCTATCTTACATACATATACTACATTATAAAATGACTTGCATTCCTCTAACGAAAAATATTCACAAAACAAACGCGCAGATCTCAACGGCAACTTCGTCGGCCGCTCTGCGGTACCGTAAAATCGCTATATAAGTTAGCTTTACACAAAATGCCATCTGAAGGCATGTTTGTGTGCGCGAATATTTATAAACTTTACTCACTGCATTCGCACGCACGAAATAGTTTGATTACTTATAAATAATATAATAATAAGTTTTATTATAATATAAAAATATTTTATTTTTATATATTTATATATTGATTGTGGCGCTTCACAATATGCTGCTATTAAAAAAATACAATAAGAAGTCTATATAATTAACTTAAGTGATCTATCAGTATTAAAAATAACCCATACAAATTCCATAACAGCAATAGTGATAAATTAATGTAAAGGTAATATATCATTAAAATGGTAAAATAATTACGACGCAACAAAATTTTTCATTCAGCACACACACACATTGTGAATAAGAAAATATTATTGAAGCTATTTTTTTCTACTTATGAATTATATTTCCACCACCAGATATGTAATAATAATAAATTTTGGACAAGACACTTTATCAATTATCGAGACAATAAATCACTAAAATTTAAACAAAATATGAATACAGTGTATATTGGAAATATGTGGTGGTAGAAAAAAAGGTTTTGGTGCATTTAAAAATAATAATATTAATATGCTATTGTTTTAGTTATTATTGCTAAAACATCGCTTATGTAATATAAGCTTGCATGCGGGATGTTTATAGAAATATTGATAAAATAAATAATTTGACATCATTGAACAACACGTAATTTTCATACCTTTGTTATGACTAACAGGCAATTTTAGATAATTATGCAGACACATGTATTTTTAGTATTTATTTTAAAATATTACCTGTGGGTAGCATTCTTCTTATTGCTTATACTTTAATAACTGTATGTTGTGAAGCGCTACAAACAATCATGGATTTGGCGCTATATAAAATAAACTATTAAAATTATATATTTTTATATTAAATTGTTACTTTTTATCAACTCTATTAGGCCCATATCACCAAAGTGTTGCCTTTATTTGCCGTTTTTTCTGCAGACAATAGTGATGCTGCTAATTATTATTATATTATTTATAATTAATTAAACTAATTAGCGGGTGCGAATGCAGTAAGGTTTATAAATATTAACGTGCACAAACGTGCCATCTAGCTAACTTATAATAGTGAGTTTACGGTAGTCGAAGTTGTCGACCGTCGAGATTTGCACGTTTCTTTTGTGAATTTTCTTTGTTAGAGGAATACAAGTGATTTTTTTAATAATGTACATAGCGTATGTATATGTATGTAAGAAATGTGAGAAGTTTGGCGGCTGTTGGCGGTTGTTTTTGTGGTTAGGTCAGAAAGTATAAGATAATAATATGCATGCATGCATGCACAGTTTGACCACAGTTCACGCCGACCAAGAAGACTTAACTACGTCATTTTATTTCTAAAATGCTGTAGTCTATAGACTTTCTATGGCTATGTGTTCTAGATTCTTTTCCTTTTCCACTGACGTTAAAAATATGATTGTTGTTGGAAGTTGTTACTTTTCATTAACTCTGTTAACCCCATATGATCAGAACATTGACTTTTGTTTCCCTTTTACCTTAGGCTTTTTTGCAATTGTTGGTTTGTCATAATTTCCCATGTTCGAATTTGTAAACTAAATTCTGCAAGTCAGATTCAGACTGTTACGTTACTCTAGGCTAAGCCATTGACATATCTTACTCTGTAGAATACTAAGAGTTTTGTGAACTAGCAGTGTAGGTGCGTAAAAACAGGAAATAAAAAAACCCGATCTCGACTGTCATACTCCGAAACAATAACATACAATGAATCCACTAATTATCGCTCACGCGTCAACGGAGAGTCGAAATCTACGTACCTCGCGAGGTTTGGGGACGATGTGGCCGCATGAATGTGTGTCCGCTTGTAACATCACGCTAGTATATATGAGAAAGTATAAGATAACGTCCGAAATAAGGGATTTATGTGAGCAGTGTCCATTGTTGCCCTGGTACCAGTGCATCGTTCCACGACATTCGGTGGGCGTTGTGAGAGGCGCCATCTAGCGAATGAAGGTAAATAAAAAACTAGTCCTAGAACAGTCTTTTCAAACGTGCAAACACTGTCGATGTCTCCGTGCACTTACCAAAGAACTACTGATAATTCTAAAGAGTCATAGCGTCTTCAAGCCCCTCCTCCGGCTCTTGCACCTCATGCTCCTCTTCCGTCTTGATAAGGTACATCGCATCAATCTGTTCAGACCCGGCAAAACGATTCTGAATCAAAAGCCTAAAAGTAGACACTATTGGGAAATCGGAATACCAACCCTAACTAAAGACCACCAGAAAGAATCAGACAACAAACTTAAAGCCGAGATCCTCAATACCTATTCAAATCAGTCTTCAATAAAGAAAACACAAACTTTCCAAAAGAACCAAACTCAAACATACCAGCTAGCTGCCTGACATTACCATCACAACAAAGGGAGTTGCCACATTATTACACGAGTTAAAAACAAACCAATCTACAGGACCCGCTGATGTACCAGCTAGAATATTGCAACTTACTGCCAAGCCCCAGATCTCAGAATAATCTTCCAAAGATGAATCCCTCTCAGTGTTGCAAGCCAACATCATATCCCAATCTTTAAAAGGAAGATTGAACTCTTCCATCAAATTACCGTCCCATCTCCCTAACCTAAATATGCTGCAAACTCCTTGAACACATTATGTACTCTGACATAATGGACCATCTGGACCAACACACAGTCTTCCAATTAGACTCACAAGAAGTAAAGAAAGACCTAGATTAATTAACTAAATGGGAACATGACTAACAAATGCATTATAACCCCGACAAATGCTTTGTGGTGAGACTAACTCATGCAAGAAATGTAAAACAATTTAATTACATTCTAGGAAATACAACACAACACTACAGGAAACAGACAGTCACTGCTATCTAGGAGTATGTATAAACAAAAACCTACTCTGGAATAAACATATAGCTAGTGTAGGGTGGGGCATGGAGCTCCCTTAAGGTACAATGGGCGTAGTTATTCGTAAGCTTATTATTTTGACTTCCTGTTACTGTCATGCGATTGTCATATGGTTATGCTATATAATACCAAAGTATTTGTAACATTTGACAACAATAACGATTATAACTGTTAATTAAAAGTATTGTCCCAAGAGGGTCTCTTGCCCAATACCAGGGGGCAAGACGCCCTGTTGTGTAGGGCGTGAAGCCTCCGGGGGCTCCTTGCCCCATAGACAGGTTCATGTTACAACATATGAATACCGAAATAAAAAAATGTCGTGATCAACATGAAAATGTTATGTATGTATTATCTTGTGTAATACAATAATCGAAACTACTTAATCATGGCAGTCCATAACTGGAAGATAAAATAAATTTTCCGGTGTACCACATACGAATACCGAAATACTCGATATCAACCTGAAAATGGTTTATAGGTATTATCTTGTCCAATATAATTACCTAACCAACATATTTAAAACAGTCCTTCACTTTTAGGTAACATAACATCTAAATTGTCACGTGATACAATCGACTGACCATCTTCAATGGTCTTCCAAAGCTAAGAGAGCAGCTTTCAGAATGTAGCCATATGCATCCCGTTCCGTATTGCGCTTGTATGTGCGAACCATATCTAAAACATATTGCCCATTCAGCAAGTAATCACATAACATACAGGTCTGCAAATATTACATCTCTATAAATTATGAATGTCATTCTACACTGAAACGTCTGAGCGGAACTTTTACAGATATTGCCAAATGTTAACGTAATAATAGAGCTTTACTGCGTACTTTGGAATCATCTTACCAACTATACAAAACAAGTATATTTTATGACCTATTCACGCTTATAGACTGTTACCGAATTATGTGGGGCAAGACGCCCCGGGAGCGTCTTGCCCCAAACGGTCGAGGGGCTTCTTGCCTCCAGCATGCATGGTCTACACAAATGTAAATTCCCGCGCTAATTATAATTATCACCCATTTTAACACAAACGTAAATGAAGCTCTATAGACTACACATAAATATAACAAAACTTGCACGAGGCTATGTTTAATCTTGTTGCTGTAGTAAAACAGTATAAACACACAGCTATTACATCAAAATGTAACAAAACATTAAATGCAAAATATTTATTTACAGCGTTTTTTGCCAGCGTCTGTTTTTCGGTCAGAGTAGACAATGGATGGCAGCATTGTATTCGTCCACCAGACACAGGTCTCAAACACGTAAACTTACGTAATACACGAGGGGCTTGTTTCTCCACGGGAGCTCCATGCCCCACCATACCCTACATCAGATTACAGCCTCTGCAAACTGCACCATAGCATTCATCAGATGCAATCTCCACTCATGCCCCATAAGCATAAAAAAAACCTGCTTACACAACCCTGGTTCGACCCTTCACAGAATATTCATAATCAGTAAGGGAAATCTACACCCAGATCCCTATCAACAAAATTGAATTGGTCCGAAGACGCTAGGAGTGAATAGCATGCAAGGGAAAGTCAGAGAAATGAGACTACGCTGGTATGGACACATGCGCATGCAGAGATTGGAAGAAAACGAAGTGAGAGCAGTTGTTGACATGATAGTGCCGGGAAAAAGACCAAGGGGAGACCAAGAGGGAGATGGATTGATTGCGTCCGAAGCGATATGCAGGCACTGCGGATCACCCCGGACGATGCCCAGGACGGAACATTCTGGAAATCAAGAATTCGGGCCGCAGACCCCACCTAGTGGGAAAAGGCGAAGAAGAAGAAGAAGAAGACGCGCAGCCCGCTTTTGTCTTAACAACTATACATCTAGAGAAGCGGGCTGTTTGTCAAAAATGCTAAAACAGTTACACCTACAACAACTAATAACCAGACGAACAAACACACGCCTCACCATACTCCACAAAGCCATCTATGGACACCTATTCTTGCCTTTCAATAACCTCCTCCAGCCCGTATAACGGCTATAAAGGCATTTAGATAATAAAGCATTCAACACTATCCACACCAGTAAGAACTGTTATAAATTTTCATATTTCCCTTGAACAATAAGAGATTGGAACTCCCTACCAGATGCAATTGTTAACATTCCTGAACGACAACATGTTATACAAGCTTTGATACATGACTAATAATCCAAAAAGCACGCGCACCCAACTCTGAACGTTTGGCTCTACTAGGAGTGTTGGCCAGTACACCAACAAGACAAAACAAGACAAGACAAGACAAGACAAGACAAGACAAGACAAGACAAGACAAGACAAGACAAGACAAGACAAGACAAGACAAGACAAGACAAGATAACCACTTTCATTTGGTTGACGATAGCAATTAGGCTATACGCACAGATCCACTTTTTGGACACAGAAAGATGGAACTGTGAGAGATGCTTAGAGATACGGAACCTCGGGGCTGGTTACATATATAATTACGAAGTTCGCCCATCGTAGTCGATGACGACATTGAATTCCGTCTCTCGGTGAGTCCGGAGATGGCTAGGCATAGTCACGATCTATCTGAGTTTTGATCGTCACGGAGTGGACATGGGGAGGGGCGGATGAAGGATGGGATCTAGGCGAACGAAGTGCATGCTGTGGCCGGTTGTTGGACACGCTTTTGAATGGCCTTAATCTACGATTGCCCCCAAATACCACTGTACCAGAATGGATGCTGCTGCGCCATGTTGAGAGGTCAGTTTGCGGGATAAATACAGAACCCATACACGAGAGAGACGGTGTGTTACTCTTCTTCTGTACACCTAGGGAGAGTTTGCCAAGTTTCCGTTCTCCGTAGAAGAGTTTCTTCGGCAAGCGTTTGTTTATCTGACATGCGGACGACATGTCCGGTAAACCTCAGCTGTGCGCTTACAGAGCATGGTATGAATGCTAGTCGGCAACAACGTCTATCTGTATCCGGCATCTTGTCCTGCCAGTTAATCTTCAGCATGTCCTCGAGGCATCTCGTGTGTAAAGATTAAGCTACTTGGCATGTCGACTGTACCTGCACAGTTCAGGTCTCGCACGTCTCGCGTGTAGCCTCCTGAGGTAGAACAGTTTTCCATTCCATTTCCAGTTTTTCCAGTGTTGAGGCACAGTTTTGTCCCATAAAATATACCTCAGAGCACGATGTATGATCCAAAAAGACGCGCATCTGGAAGCCTGAAAATGCAATGTTCAGTTTATTTTCACATTTTGATCAAGATAGTTCTGCAAATCAGTGATCAATACTCACAAGGCGGCATCGCATTTTTTCCACGACATGACAATTTATCGTAGACAAGTAAAGTCCGGGTGTCATACACGTTACGACGCGACTGAATACTGCTAGCTGTATGACTACAGTAGTGTGACTGGAACAGCCGCCACTCCCCATCGGAATCATTTGGAACAATTCATAAGTGGTCGTGATTACTGTATTCTTTTGACATAGCATTATAAAGTGCCTTTCGTTCCACAGGTATATACGTCGTTCATCCACTAGATCAATATGTCGGACGATGCTTGCAACTTGCAATATTTTCTTCGCTGTTTTAAGAAACAGGCTCATGACTGATCACTTCGGATGCGATACGTCTAGGATTAAAAAAAAAACGAGACCGTATTTCAGTTATACTAATGGCTCTATTTAGACTATCTATATCCCTAATCCTATCCCTATTCCTATCCATATCCCTATTCCTGTTGTGAGCATTACAAAATAATCACCTCAAATGATATTCTGTATTTGCACTGACACATCGTGTGTGTGTGTGTGTGTGTGTGTGTGTGTGTGTGTGTGTGTGTGTGTGTGTGTGTGTGTGTGTGTGTGTGTGTGTGTGTGTGTGTGTGTGGGTGTGTGTGTGTGTGTGTGTGTGTGTGGGTTGGTGGGTGTGGTTGGGTGCGTGCGTGCGTGCTGTGTGTGTGTGTGTGTGTATGTGTGTATGTGTTTATATGTGTCTGTGTGCCTGTGTCTTTGCGTGCTTGCGTCATAAATGTCAAACATCTGACATATATTCACTAAACAATTTGAGGCAAATTTTTAAGTTAATATCCTTTTGTTGTTTCTAATATAATAAGGGCGACAATGTGCCAGGGTTGCAAAATTTATTTACTTAGCCTGAAATGTGTTTATTGAATATGTCGGAAGTTTGAAAATGTCAGGTACGACCTTCTGTTTCTCAAGGGACGCTGTAATAGTCGATTCCCTATAAACCGCGGTGTTTTATTTCAACAGTATCATGTTCTTGTTCTGTTTGTGCACGCTGTTATACACAGCAGATCAAACCTTTACCGATTACACCTATGTGGTGAACCAGTGTAAGACAACAATTTTTTTGATAAATTGTCTCTATAGTACAACAAATACGACCCGAGCATATGTCGGTGCATCTATCAGACGTCGCCGCTGAGGGCTGAGTACAAATTTGAATATATGTAGAAGGCACAGTATCGATTTGAATGGAAGGGTGTCTTGAAAAAGTCCTCTGACGCAGCGAGACGTAATCTCTTAAGTGCAAATATCTTCTGGGCAGCGACCAGAAGCAAGCTGTTGCGCCTGCGCAGATCACGTGAGTGGCCGGTATTTGTAGACAGACACTTTGTTCATGGAGTGTCCGACATAGAGAAGCGAGGCTTCCTTATCGAAGAAGAGCGCCTTGGGTCCGGCGATACCGTCGGTCTCTGTCAGTAGGTGACGCCGGAACTTGCCCTCCGCCGTCAGCTGATGGATGCGGTTGTTGAGCGAGTCGGCGATCAGGATGTTGCCTTTGGAGTCTGTGATCACGCAAGATGGCGTGTCGAGGTTCTGCGTGCCCTTTCCCCACGAGCCGTAGGTCATCCGCTGTAGGCCAACAGAGTGTCGCAGTGTACACATTGATGTATGAGGGCTCATGCGATAATAACTCGAGACACATTTTTACCATAATGACATAGGAACACATCTCACATGCGGATCGAAAGGGGATGGGTACACGAGAGCCCCTAAACCTTTTAAATTTGCCAACAGTTTGCCCACGCTAACTTTGTGTGCCCCGTGGACACTTTTGGTGAGTTTGCCACCGAATTTTCGTAAGGGTGCAATTTGATGTTTTTCGCTAAAATACCACTTCTCACCATAGAAACATATATACACACACGCTGGCGCGCGCGCACACACACACACACACACACACACACACACACACACACACACACACACACACACACACACACACACACACACACACACACACACACTCTCTCTCTCTCTCTCTCTCTCAAAGAACATACCACTTTGGCCGTGTCTGAGTCCATCAGAGTTACTCGAGCCTTGTCGGTGTCGCAGACTACGATGTGTCCGTCGGGACAGACGGCCACTGACTTGGGACACTCGAAGTCAGCCCGTAGCGTCGTCTTGTGTTTTCCCTTTGTGTCGAACACATGAACACACTTGGCCAACGTATCGCTCACTACGTAGTTGCCGTGGTTCGTCAACGCAATGCCAGCTGCGCACTTCAACTTGCCTTTGCCCATGACCTGTGTGCAACATAGAGTGGCACATGGCAATATTCCCTACGGACACGCGGGCACACTGCGCGTATTATATATATATATATATATATATATATATATATATATATATATATATATATATATATACTCCACGCACGCACATACGCACACACGCACGCACATTATAATTATCTCGTTTATCCGCACACTTTGATTTCCAAGGTTTTTGGATTAGCGAGACATTTTATTTTTACATGGGTACAAGATGGCTTCCTCACACAACAACGTGCGGATCGTTAAACAAGGGAATTATTGAAGACCGGATAAACGAGACGTGAATGTACTACATGAATTATATACAAACATACTCGCACACACACACACGTACGCACGCAGGCACGCACGCACGCACGCCCGCCCGCACACACACACACACGCACGCACGCACGCACGCACACACACACACACACACACACACACACGAGCATACCCGGGAGACTTTGCCGTCGGCGGCGGAGATGACGACGAGTTGACTGCCGTTCTCGCAGTACGAGTCACACACGACGATGAGTCCGGGCGAGGCGGCGACGGCCATCCCGCGCGGACACTTCATCTCGTCGTTGTAGATCGTCTTCTCGTACTGCCCGTCTTGGCCGTACACGTTGATGCGGCCTGTCACGGCCATGCTGTCCGCGATGAACACACGGCCGTCCACCTTAGCATTAATAACAGTAATAATATTAAATCACTTTTATATAGCGCCATAGACAATTAACACAACACCACCACCCCCGTCCTTTTTCACATCCATTCCATCCTAATCCCAAATTACGAAGCACAAAACACACTTATCACATTTCCATATAACATTAAGCCAGCCAACCTGAAACCGGACAAACACAATCGACTAATCAAAACAGTGCGTCATGCCCCAGTTGGGGATTTGCACATTACCATATTAGAATCCGGATGTAAAAATACGCTTGATGCTAACAGCTAAACACATGATCACTACGATACAAAATAAGCTAACGGAAACAGTGGTAATTGCAGGTACGGGGGACATGTGCACCTTTAAATCTAGGCCATGCAGACGATTTTAATTTCCAGGTTCTGCTTCAGCACATGTCCCCACATCCTATATTTTCGTTTTTGTCAATTATCATACAGACATAGACAACTATTTTATATAAAGTTCCTACATTATAACAATATGACATCTATTTGTAAATAAATAACTTACGTAAAAAATAAAGTATCAGCTAAATATTGGCTGTATCCAACTTCGATCTACTGCATCTACTCTTTGCAATATGCTTCCTTCTGGTGTTAGATCAGTTGAAAATATTGTAATTTTAAAACACACATTTACAACATTGCCTATCCTCGCTGGCGTATCAATCAATCAATCAATTAATCAATCAATCAATCAATCAATCAAGTTGACAACTGGAATTGTTTATTGACTCTGATATCGATCAATCCTTTTTGTACTGAGGCGCCTGTGAGATTAGTTTCCAAGGATTTAAGTGCAAAATTATTGTTTTTATTATTACGCATTATTAATTCAAATTAGACTAGTGTCTGCTTTACAATAAATTATGTAGATAAAATTGCATAAATAAATAAAATGCAATATACAATTTAGAAAAGAACGTCTTAAGTCGATATTCGAACCTTCGTGATGGTGTTGCCCGCACACACGCCTTTCTTCGTGTCGAAGTCGAACAACTTCCGGCACCGAGAGTTGGCGTTCTTGTCCTCCTTCTCTTTCGCCTCGGCCACCCGAGCCGCAGAGTCGGCGGCATTAGTCGCACTATCGAACACCGATGCGGCGCCCGTCTTGTTGGCACCGCCTCCCGTCTTGTTGGTACCGCGCCCCGTCTTGCTGGCACAGCACCCGGCAGTCTTGTCTGTCCAGCAGTGGCACACCAGCGTGGGCTTCGCGGCACCTACAATGGCGACGAGTACAGCTCCATGGACGAGACATGGTGGGCAAAAGGCAACGGTTTGGTGTTATGCACCTAAACGAGTTTACACAAAGTAACCATTTGCATCTACAATCTTATTTTTCAGATCAGTGGTTTACTCGGAAAGGGATCTTAAAGTGGGAAAATCTAGCTAAATCACCGACACCATAAACGGGCCCATCCTGGTCCATGCAACCAATCAAAACCCAGCTTCTATCTGCACTTTGGAAAAGTAATACGTCATAAAGTCGTTTGCTGGTTCAGTTGTTATAACAGAGAGCCACGCGGTTCGCTAAAAGTGCCTTGCGTCGGTTTACAACGAAATCGCGACAGCAATATGCCACACCGTTCCTCATACGCTTGTAGCAGCAGCAGTACAGTCGAAGACAGTATCAGTAAGCTGTCTTTTTGCTAAATTTTGAATCGACCAGAACTGAAACTGTGGTCCAATGGATTCTTTGGGACAGGTACAGTGCAGATGCCAGACGACCGGGTTTCATTGACCTAACCATCAAAACGACCACCAACAGCCGCCACATTTCTCCTCACATATCTTACATACACATACATACGCTATGTTGCAAAATAAAATCACTTACATTCCTCTAACGAAGAAAATTCACAAAATAAACGCGCAGGTCTCGACGGCAACTTCATCAGCCGCTCCGCGATAGCGTAATATCGCTATGTAAGTTAGCTTTACACAAAATACCCTTAGACGGCACGCTTGTGCGCGCGAATATTTATGAAAGTTTACATACTGCATTCGCACGCGCGAAATTACTTAATCAGTAAGGTAAGTTGGTGCGGCAAGTAAAGTTGATAAACATTCGCGCGCACCAACGCGCCGCCTAGCGTTATTTTGTGTAAAGCTAAGTAATAGCGATCTTACGGTAAACGCGGACTCGCCGAAGAGGTTGAGTTGCCATCGAGATCGTTGTTTTGTTTTGTGAATTTTCTTCTCATGCCCTGTGCTAGTTAATCACGCAAACGGACATATATCAGCGTATTTAAAGCTCTCAGAATACACATAAACATGTCATCGACGCAGTTTCTAATCAGTTGTTGTAGGTAAATGTGCAACTAGTGATTGTGTGATACAGGTGGATACATAAATGGTGGGCCATGCCAATCGGCGATACAGATGAGTTCATATAGTGGCCTATGTCTACCTGACGGTGCCGGCAAATACATAAATAGTGACCTATGTCTACCTGACGGTGCCGGCAAATACATAAATAGTGACCTATGCCCAATTGGCGCACACATGAACACATGTGTGATTGTCTATAACCTTATGTAATATTTCATTACATATTTTTTCTTCTTCAATTTTTTCTTTTTATTCAGTCAGTCAGTCAGTCAGTCAGTCAGTCAGTCAGTCAGTCAGTCAGTCAGTCAGTCAGTCAGTCAGTCAGTCAGTCAGTCAGTCAGTCAGTCAGTCAGTCAGTCAGTCAGTCAGTCAGTCAGTCAGTCAGTCAGTCAGTCAGTCAGTCAGTCAGTCAGTCAGTCAGTCAGTCAGTCAGTCAGTCAGTCAGTCAGTCAGTCAGTCAGTCAGTCAGTCAGTCAGTCAGTCAGTCGCACAGTGGTCTGCACCCACCTGTCGGTACAAGTGAATATATACTTTTTACATAGTGGCCTGCACCCATCTGGCGGTACAAGTGATTATACACTTTTTACATAAATGCCTGCATCCACATGGCGGTACAAGTGAATATATACTTTTACATAGTGGCCTGCACCCACCTGGCTGTACAAGTGAATATATACACACAGTGAATTTTCTCATAGTGGCCTGTTGAATTTACACGTGTTTACATAGTGGCCTGCACCCACCTGGTCGTACAAGTGAATATACACACAGTGGATTTTCACACAATGGGCTGTTGAATTTACACGTGTTTACATAGTGGCCTGCACCCACCTGACGGTACAAGTGAATATACACACAGTGAATTTTCACATAGTGGCCTGTTGAATTTACACGTGTTTACATAGTGGCCTGCACCCACCTGGCGGTACTGCAGACATCAGGTGCTGTGCCAGTTCACAAGACGACATCCCGCGACCAGCGTCCCCCTTGCTTGCCCCGCCTATATAGCGCCCTGCCCCACTGGCCTGACCCGCGGCACCCGGCGTGTCTTCAAACGTTAGCTCCAATGACGTCACATTGGTGAAGGCCGCCTTCAGACCCCCCGTCTCCTGGACAACTTCGACGTCGTTGCCGCGCTTGCGCAGAGTGCCAGCGCGTTTGGTGAGGTCCTGGACCTCGTCCATGGTGAGCCGCAGGTCGGCCAGCTGGTCGTCGATGTCGGCCTCCACCTTGGCGAGGATCTGCCGAGACGGGGAAATGAGAGGAGCTTGGTGCAATACAAGACAAGACGTAAATAGTCTCGCTTTTCTAGCGCATTTTCGTTTCAGTAGCAAAAATAAAATAAAAAAGCAACTCTCAGAGTCTGAAGAGACCTTCCTTCTGTGCCTCTCTGCCGTTTGGCAGTACACATGTGTATTCTACACTGGTCTGCTTTACTCTAAGTCTGCTTTACACCCAGAAATCTGTTGGAACAAACGACTGGCTTGAGGCTATTAGTTTGTCTTACAAGTAACTTTTGCCAGCTGTTAAACTACATAGAACTTCGAAAAGTTGGTTCACCAACTGGGCTACCCACGGACAGAGACGCAGCTAAGACAAAAAGGCAAGAAACGGCGAGAGGTAGCGACAGACGGCGAGAGACGAGGAGAAACGACGACGAGAGATGACGAGTGATGATGAGAAACGACGAGAGACGGCGAGAGGTGGCGAGAGACGACAGACGAGTGACGACGAGAGCCGGAGTAAGACGGCTAGAGGCGACTTGAGGAGCCGAGAAACGGCGTGAGGCGGCGAGAGGTGGCGAGAGACGACAGACGAGTGACGACGAGAGCCGGAGTAAGACGGCTAGAGGCGACTTGAGGAGCCGAGAAACGGCGTGAGGCGGCGAGAAACGGCGACAGGCGGCGAGAGGCGACGGGTGACGGCGAGAGGCGAGCAGAGACGGCAGAGACGGCAGAGACGACAGAAGACAGCGAAAGGAGACGAGACGACGAGAGACGACGATATACGGAGTAACATGACTAGAGACACAGAGAGCGGCCCGGCAAGGCACGGGGTGACGGTAGGATAAGAGCGAGTCCCACCTCCCGTTTTGCCTTGGCAGCCAACTCGAGTTCGAGACATTCGTGGTGTCGGTGTTGGTCGAAGAGACAGCGAAGGCAGATCGGGTCGTCACACGTCATACAGTAGGCGCACATCTGACGCTCAGGATGCCTGTCGCACGGCATACTAGTCGAGAGCATCTCTGCCGCAGGCTTCTTCTTGTACATCGACATTTCGACTCGCGCAGCTCTGTTATTTGAGCAGTAGTTGTAAATACATATTTAAAGGGGGTGTGCAGCTCAGAATGGACAATACATTAGTTTGTAGCGGTAAGTCAGTTGTCTAGAACGTGGGAAAGTTAAACATCAAACGGTGTTGCGGTTAACTCTGCTCGCCTCGGCATTATTGCCAATCGGTTTTGTTTTGAAACTGGATGTTTTGTTTACCAGTTGAACGTATTGCAAGTGGAATCTTTCAAATTGCGTTTTAGTAAAGTAGCTAAACACAAATTGGCAGGCCGTGACCCTTCAACATGCGTGCTGTACTCATAAGAAGGAGCTGCACCCACGCTTTAATCGACATGATAAGTATCACTAAGTTATCTGGGAGTGTCGTTTCTGAGCAAACCGCTTGAGCTTACTTAAACCTCCTATATAGGGGTATGCAGAGGTTGTCATTAACCTGATATGCTCAAACATTTTATATATCTTATGACATTGATTTCAAATTCCAAAATGTAGAATATAAAGTATCCTTGAAAACAAGCTGGCAATGTGTATAAACATTGCATGCGAAGCTGCTGGATGCTGAGAAAGAACGATATAATGATATATATATATATATATATATATATATATATATATATATATATATATATATATATATATATATCGTTCTTTCTCACAGCACTTACACAGAGAAATAGAGAGAGAGAGGAGAGAGGAGAGAGAGGAGAGAGGAGAGAGAGAGAGAGAGGAGAGAGAGGAGAGAGAGGAGAGAGGAGAGAGAGGAGAGAGAGAGAGAGAGAGAGGAGAGAGAGAGAGGAGAGGAGAGAGAGAGGAGAGAGAGAGAGAGAGAGAAGGAGAGAGAGAGAGGAGAGAGAGGGAGAGAGAGAGAGAGAGAGAGAGAGAGAGAGAGAGAGAGGGGAAAGAGAGAGAAGCAGAGAGAGAGAGAGAGAGAGAGAGAGAGAGAGGAGAGAGAGTAGAGAGAAGGAGAGACAGAGAGAGAGAGAGAGAGAGAGAGAGAGAGAGAGAGGAGAGAGAGGGGAGAGAGAGAGAGAGAGAGAGAGAGAGAGAGAGAGAGAGAGAGAGAGAGAGAGAGAGAGAGAGAGAGAGAGAGAGAGAGAGAGAGAGAGAGAGAGAGAGAGAGAGAGAGAGAGAGAGAGAGGAGAGTGAGATATAGAGAGAGTACATGTGTACACAATTTGTCAGACAAGAGATTATTTAAACACATGTTTTAGAAATGCACTGGTACAGACAAATGACTGAACATCATAATGTGTTCATTTCCACTAACAGCGCCAAGATGTTATAGACGTGCAGACAGGCGTGCAGTCGTCTGCCTACGTGACACTTACCTTGTCTTATCAGCTCACAAAATGGTCGAAGATGCAACACACCTTTTACTTGCCGCCACAAAGCTGTTACAAACTGACCTACGCAACACAGAGCACGCAACAATTTAACTTGATATTTGACTAATGCTGTTTGTATTCCGTAAAAGGGTTGTGAGATGCGATGACGTCAGCTGATAAAAATGTCCAATGTCTCTAAGCAAGTTGTGACACGTTATGTATGTTTTATATGGCAGAATCGTTGTGACGTCATTTCCGTTTAACAGAATAGATAGGAATAACGTAAGTACTGTTTAGAGATTACTCAGTGGAAATGCCATTAGAATAGCCTGTATGTACGTGCAACGCCACTTTTCTTTTATACCCAAACATGGATTACAAGATGTTTGACTTATATTCCACGGAAAAAAGGTATCTAACAATTTAATGCCACCCATTAAATAGAGGGATACAATCTCAGAGAGAGAGAGGCAGGCAGGCAGGCAGGCAGGCAGGCAGGCAGGCAGGCAGGCAGGCAGGCAGGCAGGCAGGCAGGCAGGCAGGCAGGCAGGCAGGCAGGCAGGCAGGCAGGCAGGCAGGCAGGCAGGCAGGCAGGCAGGCAGGCAGGCAGGCAGGCAGGCAGGCAGGCAGGCAGGCAGGCAGCAGGCAGGCAGGCAGGCAGGCAGGAAGGAAGGCAGGCAGGCAGGCAGACACGTAGACACGTAGACACGTAGACACGTAGACACGTAGACACGCAGACAACAGACAAACAGACAGACACATGGACACACAGTGAGGCAAAAATAGAGAAGGACAGACAGAGTGACAAAGATATATAGACAAACACACGAAAAGACAAATGTATTCACGTTTATGTACACACGCGTACAAAAGCATATACACTTGAGCACATATACGTACGTGCACACATACTCACACACGCACGCGGACGCGCGCACATACACACACACTCTTTCCTTGTTGAATTCTTTTGGGAACAAGGTTATATTGACCTTACCCAACAATGGAATTGTACTCGCTGTCTGCAAAGTGCTCATGTCTTGTCTTGTATTGTCTTGTCTTGTCTTGCAGAGGGAAAGAACAACAATCGCCATCTCTACTCGCACAACAGCCGCGCGCTTGCACACTGAAGAACAAACCAACTCGCTGAAGTGTAGACATCACTGACAACTGGTGTGCTCAAACATAGGTACTTTATGTCGGTTGATTCATCTGATCGCATGGAGTTGTACAGGACGTGGCAATAGCAAGTTTGAGCAAGTATTGCGTTGTGCTAAATTCAGATGTCCGTCGGTCCGTCGGTCCGTCGGTCCGTCGGTCCGTCGGTCCGTCGGTCCGTCGGTCCGTCGGTCCGTCGGTCCGTCGGTCCGTCGGTCCGTCGGTCCGTCGGTCCGTCGGTCCGTCGGTCCGTCGGTCCGTCGGTCCGTCGGTCCGTCGGTCCGTCGGTCCGTCGGTCCGTCGGTCCGTCGGTCCGTCGGTCCGTCGGTCCGTCGGTCCGTCGGCTCGGTCCGTCGGTCCGTCGGTCCGTCGGTCCGTCGGTCCGTCGGTCCGTCGGTCCGTCGGTCCGTCGGTCCGTCGGTCCGTCGGTCCGTCGGTCCGTCGGTCCGTCGGTCCGTCGGTCCGTCGTCCGTCGGTCCGTCGGTCCGTCGGTCCGTCGTCCGTCGGTCCGTCCGGTCCGTCCGTCCGTCCGTCGTCCGTCCGTCCGTCCGTCCGTCCGTCCGTCCGTCCGTCCGTCGTCCGTCCGTCCGTCCTGTCGTCCGTCCGTCCGTCCGTCCGTCCGTCCGTCCGTCCGTCCGTCCGTCCGTCCGTCCGTCCGTCCGTCCGTCCGTCCGTCCGTCCGTCCGTCCGTCCGTCCGTCCGTCCGTCCGTCCGTCCGTCCGTCCGTCTGTCGTCCGTCCGTCCGTCCGTCCGTCCGTCCGTCCGTCCGTCCGTCCGTCCGTCCGTCCGTCCGTCCGTCCGTCCGTCCGTCCGTCCGTCCGTCCGTCCGTCCGTCCGTCCGTCCGTCCGTCCGTCCGTCGTCCGTCCGTCCGTCCGTCCGTCCGTCCGTCCGTCCGTCCGTCCGTCCGTCTCCCTCCGTCCGTCCGTCCGTCCGTCCGTCCGTCCGTCCGTCCGCCCGTCCGTCCGTCCGTCCGTCCGTCCGTCCGTCCGTCCGTCCGTCTCTATCGCTCTCCCTCCACCCCTCCCTCGCTACCTCCCTCCCACTCTCTCCATCTCTCGGAGTCAAGCACGCCTTATAATATATTATTTCAGAGTGGACCGTGTCCAGCAGAGCAACAAACCAACCATGGTTGCGATCGTCGTGTGCACACAGGTGAGACGGTCAAGAGAACTTTCACTGTGTCCTACTAGTGCACACCAGACAGCTTCAAATTGTAAACATTGTTTACGATATATATATATATATATATATATATATATATATATATATATATATATATATATATATATAATAATAATTATATGTGTATTTTCGTGTTTTTGCTTCTGATTATTATTTGAGCACATCACTCTGTACTTGAGTCTGTAGTAGCCAGGCACGTGGCTAGAGTATTGTTGAACTTGGTCGGTCGCAAGTAGAGGATGGTGTTGCGGGTATAGGTAAAGAACCGTCTGTAGTGTTCTTGTACACTTCTTAGCATACAAGCCTCTACCCCCTAATGTAAAATTGGACTAACCCAACTCAGGGTTTATATCCCGTAGGGTCAGGCCCGCGTAGTTAGTGAGTAACTGAAATAGCCATAGAACAACCGTGCGTATATCTACTACAGGCTACAGTATCGTGTATGCCTGCGTAATACAACGGATATCGTTATAAACACGACTCATGGAGTTAATACTCATACCCCAAGCGGGGACGACACAACACCTTCTACCTAAGCCCGGTGCATACGGCTAAGCCTTGGTTGTCCGCGGTGTAGTTGCTGTGTTTCCCGTCTGTGCAGGTTTCGAGTCTATTTGGTCCCTTTCTTCTGTTACACCACCCAGTTCTTTACCAATGTTCCTGTTATGCTGCGTATCATCCCGACGGGGCCAATCTGTTTTACTTCCACTTGGTCTCGGTCGTGGTGTTGTTGTGAATCTCCGAACACATGCATGCTGCTTCTATCTATTGCTCTTCTGTCGGTGCCTCAATCGTTAGACCACTTCTATGATACACACATACTCTGGACGTACCCTTACAGCTTTTCAGAAATGTTTCTGCCCATGATAACCGATTCTGTAACTTTCTTCACGCATGTTCTTGCTTGTATCTGAATGTCGCACCTCGACTTGCGAATGTCGCACTTCGACTTATGAGTGTCGCACTAGAGAAGTCGAGTTTATGTTAGATTTAACATGGCTGCCAGGGGGTCAAGTGTAGAGCGCTTTGACCAATCCTGTGAACTACATAAGGACATACCTTATTTGTTTAGTTTTTGCATTGACACTGATACTGATACCGATACCGACGCCGACGCCGACGCCGACGCCGACGCCGACGCCGACGCCGACGCCGACGCCGACGCCGACGCCGACGCCGACGCCGACGCCGACGCCGACGCCGACGCCGACGCCGACGCCGACGCCGACGCCGACGCCGACGCATACGCATACGCATACGCATACGCATACGCATACGCATACACATACACATACACATACACATACACATACACATACACATACACATACACATACACATACACATACACATACACATACACATACACTCACTGCCGCTGCCGCTGCCGCTGCCGCTGCCGCTGCCGCTGCCGCTGCCGCTGCCGCTGCCGCTGCCGCTGCCGCTGCCGCTGCCGCTGCCGCTGCCGCTGCCGCTGCCGCTGCCGCTGCCGCTGCCGCTGCCGCTGCCCCTGCCCCTGCCCCTGCCCCTGCCCCTGCCCCTGCCCCTGCCCCTGCCCCTGCCCCTGGCCCTGCCCCTGCCACTGGCACTGGCACTGGCACTGGCACTGGCACTGGCACTGGCACTGGCACTGGCACTGGCACTGGCACTGGCACTGGCACAGGCACTGGCACTGGCACTGGCACTGGCACTGGCACTGGCACTGGCACTGGCACTGGCACTGGCACTGATCGTGACGCTATCACTGCCACACTGCCACACTGCCACACTGCCACACTGCCACACTGCCACACTGCCACACTGCCACACTGCCACACTGCCACACTGCCACACTGCCACACTGCCACTGCCACGGACGCGGACGCGGACGCTGACGCTGACGCTGACGCTGACGCTGTCATTGTCAGTCACAGCGACAGCGACAGCGACAGCGACAGCGACAGCGACAGCGACAGCGACAGCGACAGCGACAGCGACAGCGACAGCGACAGCGACAGCGACAGCGACAGCGACAGCGACAACGACAATGACAATGGCCCCTGACACTGACACTGACACTGACCCCTGACACTGACACTGCCGTTGGACAGCACAAGGACCGGCCGCTGGTGATCTACTGCTATACGTGCGAGGACGCGCTGTGTCTCAGTTGTTTCTTCGGCTCACACAAGCACCACGACTGCGCCCTGCTCGAGGACGCCGCGGCCGTCATGAGGGACCAACTCGCCGTCATCGAGCGCGAGGGCACGGACGAAATCGCTCGCATCGGTCGGTCGTCAGCACGGTTCTTCTTGTTGTTGTTGATTATTGTTGTTGGTTGTTGTTGGTTATTTTGCTGAATGTTTTTCAATGTTGTAGTTGTTGTTGTAGTAGTAGTATTTTTAATATTAGTAATAGTAGTAGTTGTTGTTGTGTTGCTGAATGTTGTTATCGTTTTTGTTGTTGTTGTTGTCGTCGCCGTCGCCGTCGTTGTTTGTGTTGCTGTTGCTGTTATTGTTGTTGTTGTTGCTGCTGCTGCTGCTCACGAGTGTTGTTGTTGTGAGTGTGGCTGTTGTTGTCATCGTTGTCGTCATCGGTGTTTTTATTGTTGCAGTCGTAGTTTTCGTTTCATATGCACACGCACGCACATGGATGTTCGGCTGCTGTCCGAAATAAATGCTACAAGAGCCAACACTGACCCTCCGATTGGCCAAGATTTCCGACTCGTGCATAAGTTTGTAAAGTGCTGTGTCCGCAGGTCAAAAGGTGAAGTGGCTGGAGGAGCTCAAGGTTCGCGTCGTGTTTCTCAAGGACAAAGGAAATGACGTAGAAGTGGTCACGTGGACGACGCCATTGAAACAGCAGTTCGAAGAGATTGTGCGAGACGAATTCAATCCTGAGGACAATATAGCGGCTGGCTCACCTATGCCCAACACAGCCGCCGACATCATCGGTGGAATAGGTCTATAGGAGCGCCGCGTCGCTGCTAGAGGACGACGGATAAAGAAATCATGATCTGAGAAATCGTGTTCAACACTCTACTGCTAAATGTTGATATTAAAACAGGCATTAAAACGAACATTACTTACACGGGTTTCTGTTGGTTTCTTAGTTATAGTTGCTCAGTTACGGCGTTGTCACACAGTGAAGCGGAATCTTCCTGATATGATATACGTACTCTCATGTTAACAAGCATGTTTTGGTCAAATGGCGTGGAAGTAAAATAACTTATAAAGTAATGTAGATGACATGTTCCCGGAGGCGCATTTGGCGAACAGTCAGGTGATGTTAGCTCGGAGCACTGTATCTGTGAGGATGTGATTGACATAGAGTCAACATGGACAGTAGATTGATCGTCTAGATAGCACAAGGGCTGAGAGGAATGGCAAATAGATGTTAGCTGCAAGTATGCCTTGACTAACCACTACGATCACACAAACAATGTCCCACGGATAACGGACTAGGTGGCAAAACTGACACTCCACGAGAAGACTACGTCAGATGTTGCTGCAGTGTTAATTAAAGGAAACTTTGTTGTGAAGAAAACTGACGTCCGCATCAACCATGTCTCCGCCCATGAGACAACTGAGTCAGTTGGTTTCTATGTAGATTGCAGAATAGCAGCACTGGCATTACATTACAAACATTGGCATAATAGTTCAAAGGACCGCCCTGTACTGTACTGAGAGTGGCATTTATCTGTTTGTGTCAGCAAGGCAAGCAAGCAGGTACTTTCTTCCAGGTTTAAGTGTCGATGCAATGAAAACTATATATTCGTGATTTGCCTGTAACCACGCATTTACCTAGCATTTGTAATATGTTCAGTTACATTTCTGGCTGACGGTGGAAACAACTCCAGACCCAAAGTATTTAGTCATATGATGATCGAAGGTTGATTAATCATATGTGGTGTATGGGTGACACACAAAGTCCAGCCTGTGCAATGTCTCCATCATGACCAACTACCATGTCAAGGCGAGAAAGGAAATTAGCCACGCCTGCTGGTTTTATACGTTGAATTTCACGATGTTTTGTTAAATTTGTTGTTGATTTTCTGCTTTATTACTTGTGAATCTGAAGACCCCACGCCGGAAGCGTGGTGATCCGGGGCATGTTGTAGGCCAATATATGCAGTGGTGATTTATGATATCCATGGATCCTAGACACCCGGCGCTTCCGTGGGCCCTGGGTCAACCACCTTGATGTGGTTGAAACTCAGAGGAGGGGGATGGAGGTGGAGTGTTGCTGAACATATGTTTGCACCGCGACGCCACAAATGTAGCCTCTCCGCTGATGACAAGCATTGGACAGGAAGAAAACATCTCGAAATCGACGTGGGTCCGGATTCGACAAAAGTCCAAAATTGTGTCTTGTTAGCCGAGCTCCAGGAACAGTGAGTCTGCAACAACACGTTCCGTTATGTGTGACGGTCCCTTGTCGTCGTATGCCACGTGTATGTAGTGTCTATTAGGTCATCCGTTACTGCACACACATCGCAACATTAGTCTGGGCAGCGTTAACATTGTTTATGGAATCACGTCTTACACTATGCAGACCAACGGATCATAGAATAGTTTCTTCTAGATACGTCACTGCATATGACAATTTCCTGCTGTGTTGAGCTACACTGAAGAAGGTCAGTGACCACTACACACTCCAATACCCCGATGTCATCGTATCTTCTTCTCCCATCCAATCAACCAACTTCAACATTTTGAAGATCATTGTTGGTATTTGTAGGGAGGGAATGGGCATCGGATTCGAAATATAAGATAAATATTGAAGAAAATAAATAATTTGCTTTTGAATAAAATTAATGTCACGTATGAAGGGAATAGTTAAATATGGGAGGTGTCAAGTGCTAGTTGTGTTTACTGGGAAATGAAATAGGCAGTAACCCTAACATTGAAGCACTTAAATGCGGGAGCTGACACTACCTTTTATGGAAGGCTGTTCCAATCTGGAATGGCCCTGGGAAAGAATGAACATTTCCTGTAGCATCAGTCCGAAACAATTGGTCTCAAACGTCTGGATCGTCTTTGTCGTGGCAGTCGTCAGAGCCCAACTCAGGCAGCTCGTGTTGATATGTCAGTGCTTTAGATTGACAGGTCAGTGCTTTAGATTGACATGTCAGTGCTTTAGATTGACATGTCAGTGCTTTAGATTGACATGTCAGTGCTTTAGATTGACATGTCCGTGCTTTAGATTGATATGTCAGTGCTTTAGATTGACATGTCAGTGCTTTAGATTGATATGTCAGTGCTTTAGATTGACATGTCAGTGCTTTAGATTGACATGTCCGTGCTTTAGATTGACATGTCAGTGCTTTAGATTGACATGTCAGTGCTTTAGATTGACATGTCAGTGCTTTAGATTGACATGTCCGTGCTTTAGATTGATATGTCAGTGCTTTAGATTGACATGTCAGTGCTTTAGATTGACATGTCAGTGCTTTAGATTGACATGTCAGTGCTTTAGATTGACATGTCAGTGCTTTAGATTGACATGTCAGTTCTTTAGATTGACATGTCAGTGCTTTAGATTGATATGTCAGTGCTTTAGATTGACATGTCAGTTCTTTAGATTGACATGTCAGTGCTTTAGATTGACATGTCAGTGCTTTAGATTGACATGTCAGTGCTTTAGATTGACATGTCAGTGCTTTAGATTGACATGTCAGTGCTTTAGATTGACATGTCAGTGCTTTAGATTGACATGTCAGTGCTTTAGATTGATATGTCAGTGCTTTAGATTGACATGTCAGTGCTTTAGATTGACATGTCCGTGCTTATTGACATGTCAGTGCTTTAGATTGACATGTCAGTTCTTTAGATTGACATGTCAGTGCTTTAGATTGACATGTCAGTGCTTTAGATTGACATGTCAGTGCTTTAGATTGATATGTCAGTGCTTTAGATTGACATGTCAGTGCTTTAGATTGATATGTCAGTGCTTTAGATTGACATGTCAGTGCTTTAGATTGACATGTCCGTGCTTTAGATTGACATGTCAGTTCTTTAGATTGACATGTCAGTGCTTTAGATTGATATGTCAGTGCTTTAGATTGACATGTCAGTGCTTTAGATTGACATGTCAGTGCTTTAGATTGACATGTCAGTTCTTTAGATTGACATGTCAGTGCTTTAGATTGATATGTCAGTGCTTTAGATTGACATGTCAGTGCTTTAGATTGACATGTCAGTGCTTTAGATTGACATGTCAGTTCTTTAGATTGACATGTCAGTGCTTTAGATTGATATGTCAGTGCTTTAGATTGACATGTCAGTGCTTTAGATTGACATGTCCGTGCTTTAGATTGATATGTCAGTGCTTTAGATTGACATGTCAGTGCTTTAGATTGATATGTCAGTGCTTTAGATTGACATGTCAGTTCTTTAGATTGACATGTCAGTGCTTTAGATTGATATGTCAGTGCTTTAGATTGACATGTCAGTTCTTTAGATTGACATGTCAGTGCTTTAGATTGACATGTCAGTGCTTTAGATTGACATGTCAGTGCTTTAGATTGATATGTCAGTGCTTTAGATTGATATGTCAGTGCTTTAGATTGACATGTCCGTGCTTTAGATTGATATGTCAGTGCTTTAGATTGACATGTCAGTGCTTTAGATTGATATGTCAGTGCTTTAGATTGACATGTCAGTCTTTAGATTGATATGTCAGTGCTTTAGATTGACATGTCAGTTCTTTAGATTGACATGTCAGTGCTTTAGATTGACATGTCAGTGCTTTAGATTTACATGCCAGTGCTTTAGATTGATATATCAGGGCTTTAGATTGATATGTCAGTGCTTTAGATTGACATGTCAGTGCTTTAGATTGATATGTCAGTGCTTTAGATTGATATGTCAGTGCTTTAGATTGATATGTCAGTGCTTTAGATTGACATGTCAGTACTTTAGATTGATATGTCAGTGCTTTAGAATGATATTTCAGTGCTTTAGATTGACATGTCAGTGCTTTAGATTGACATGTCAGTGCTTTAGATTGACATGTCAGTGCTTTAGATTGACATGTCAGTGCTTTAGATTGATATGTCAGTGCTTTAGATTGATATGTCCAGTGCTTTAGATTGAATGTCAGTGCTTTAGATTGACATGTCAGTGCTTTAGATTGACATGTCAGTTCTTTAGATTGACATGTCAGTGCTTTAGATTGATATGTCAGTGCTTTAGATTGACATGTCAGTGCTTTAGATTGACATGTCAGTGCTTTAGATTGATATGTCAGTGCTTTAGATTGACATGTCAGTGCTTTAGATTGATATGTCAGTGCTTTAGATTGATATGTCAGTGCTTTAGATTGATATGTCAGTGCTTTAGATTGACATGTCAGTGCTTTAGATTGACATGTCAGTGCTTTAGATTTACATGCCAGTGCTTTAGATTGATATATCAGGGCTTTAGATTGATATGTCAGTGCTTTAGATTGACATGTCAGTGCTTTAGATTGATATGTCAGTGCTTTAGATTGATATGTCAGTGCTTTAGATTGATATGTCAGTGCTTTAGATTGACATGTCAGTACTTTAGATTGATATGTCAGTGCTTTAGAATGATATTTCAGTGCTTTAGATTGACACGTCAGTGTTTTAGGTTGACATGTCAGTGCTTTAGATTGATATGGCAGTGCATCATTCGACGTAATTCCGAGCATACATATCCTTATGACAAAATTATTGCGTGTTAGCGCACTTTTTGAGTCCAACTATAAACCCGACTTGCGACTGTTTGCGCCGCTGCGACCAGGTCGGTCTTTGGGCCTCAAAACTATGCTAAGACGCAATATGTAGTAATAATAGTAATGCTATGAATATCCTTGAGATGACAATGAATGACGGAACTAACGCACTGAGGTAGACAGTTTTGGCAAACGTATAGTTATAACTCCGAAATCGACAAGATTTAAATCATGTCTTGCCAGCTGGATTTCGAGAACATTCGGTTTACAAAGGATATATGCTGAGATATTTTCACTGGCCATTGGACTTTCAAGAACCCTATAAACACCTGCACATCATAGGTCTATTGGTTAATCTGCCATTGGCAATACACCATCGCTGACATAATAATACTGCTGTCATGTTAACCCCAGCAGCGATCAACTGAGTTCACTGCAATCGCGAGGCGATCAGCGAAGTACCGGCGTCAGTACTTGACAACTATTTACTTGTTTAAACATCAGACGTGACCTTCGTGACTTGACGAACGTGTGCCAGTCTTATCATGTCACACGACGGAGAATCGTCGATAACATATCATAATCCGGAATCACTGACCGGTTTTGGCAGTTCATTGGCCAGCGGACATCTATTTAGTGAAGGCTAGACGTCCTTCTCTCTCTCTCGCATCATTGGCTCAAGCTGTGCGGACAATTCCAGTCCGTCTTGAAAGGCATCAGCCGACAGCTTCGTGGTAAGAACTCTGTCGTCTTGTACTTAATATAATACCAAACGGCATTATATTGTGACTGACATGTAACTGCTAATATAAAGTATGGGCTATTTCATTCATTGTTTATGTTAGACCAACGTCATCAGTTCGACCTATAAGCTTTTTTTCTTCAAAAATGACGTGTAAGTGAAGTTATCAAATGTAGGGTCGAAGGGTTCGCGAGGTCTTTACAGTTTGGCCACCCTATACATGCATTGGTCTGACGTGCACGATATACCATCTTAATGTGCTGGGTGGCGAGTGTTGAAGGAAC
>JAODUO010000519.1:465000-472500 GCA_025642075.2 Ridgeia piscesae
CACTATTTTTAGAAGACCATCAGGCTTCCAGAGGAGACGTATTTATATTGTTGGTAAACCAATACGCCCTGTCTTTCTTGCATTACCAAAATGTATTAGTTTCATTAAAAGTAAAAACAACATCTTCATCGATTGTGTTGTTGTCACGTGTGTTTCAGTTGTCAAGGCGGTAACCCGGCGTTTGCGTGGATGTACTACCACTACTACGGACTCGTCACGGGAGGAGCCTACGGCAGCAAGCAGGTAGGACACAGTTCGGAGTTGTCATAGATAGCGTGGCACTGGTCTAAGACACCACGCTCTCTCCGTAACATTCATTAATTTCCGTGTGTGTATTTTATGTGGATTTTAGTAGCCGTGTGTACGTATACATGCATGTAAGCGTGCGTGCATGCGTGTTTGCGCGCGCCCACCCGCACGCCCGCCCTCTTGTTCTCAGCCAGTTCCTTTCCGCATCGCGCCATCGATCTCCATTTGTCTCTGACTCTCTCCGTCACTCGTTGTCTCTCTCCGTTACTACCCCGTCTTTCTCGCTCTCTCACTCACTCTTTTTGTCTTCATGTCTCTTTATATCTGTGCACATCTATGACCCCCACGTCGTGTTGTTGCCGTGCACGTGTCACATCACCGTCCACCTCTCCGTGTCCAGTGGTGCAGTGCGTACGCCATCAAGCCGTGTGAGCACCACGTGCCAGGCCCCAAGCCGCCGTGTACCGGAGACATCTCCCCCACCCCGCCCTGCAAGAAGTCGTGTCAGCCCGGCTACGGCGTCACCTACAGCAAGGACAAACACTACGGTGGGTAGCACTGAGCTGTCGCTTCGTCTCAGTCTGTTTAAATAAGCTGTTACACAATCAGTTAATTACGTTGTATGTGCAGTCTTTTCCCTTTTCGTTCGCATATTTGAAAACGAAAAACGAGCATCGTTTTTTTAATAAGCGGACGAGAAATGAAAATGCGGGAAATACACGGACTTAAGTTGTTTCAGAATTGTCAATGCACGCATCGATGACACAACCAGCGATTGTATGCTGACTAAAATAATTTAATCCGTGTTGTTTGTAAATATATTTAGCCTTCTTTAGCATGTGAATCCTTCTTATTAGTAGAACGGCTTCTATACCTATATTGGTATATCCTACATTGATAAGTAGTGCTCAATTCGGTATATTTTATTAACTTACACATTGTGTTTTGCCGTCACAGGCAAAGAACTGAAGATGATGTCAACTGTCGCCGACATTCAGAAGGAGATCATGACGGCCGGCCCGGTAGAGGGCGCCTTCAACGTCTATGCCGACTTTGTTAGCTACAAGTCAGGTATGTCAACACAAATACATGTACTGTCAGTGTTTACTGAAGATGTAATTATAAGTCTTACACAATGAATATGTCGAGATCTATGTTTTGTTTGACTTACGTTTTCCAGTGGTTAGTTACATAGAAAAGGAAAATTATTGTTATGTTGCATTGCATTTATTTTTGGCTGCGTACACGACGTACAACACGTGTAATGAACATTTTGTCTTTGCCATTTGACCAGGAGTGTATCATCACGTGACTGGCGCCCTCCTGGGGGGCCACGCCATCAAGATTATGGGATGGGGAGTTGAGAACGGCACAGATTATTGGCTCGTCGCCAACTCTTGGAATGCTGACTGGGGCGACAAAGGTGTGTGTCATTTTATTTATGCGTACGTTATGATAAGTTTGTATGGCAAAATCGTGACACAGATTTGGTTAAAACTGCACTGTTTTGTTCGCCCAGTGTTTGTCTAATGAAGTACAAGTAAAAAATGTAATCTTTCTTTCTGCCCAATCTCTCTCTTTCTCTCAACTTTTCCCTCTCTATCGCGCGTGCTCTCATCCTCTCCCTCCCTTCCTCTATCAACACTTCCCTCCCTGCCTTCCTGCCTCTCTCTCTCTCTCTCTCTCTCTCTCTGTCTGTCTCTCTATCTTTCCCTCTCTCGCCTTCTCTCGTGCTCTCTCGCCTTCTCTCGTGCTCTCTCGCCTTCTCTCGTGCTCTCTCTCGCCTTCTCTCGTGCTCTCTCGCCTTCTCTCGTGCTCTCTCGCCTTCTCTCGTGCTCTCTCGCCTTCTCCCCATCTCACTCACGTTAGCAATGTCGACCACTTGCCTGATCAATTCCGTTTTCGTGTTATAAAAGTCGAATGTCCGTTGATGTTTCAGGAACATTTAAGATACTTCGCGGGAAGAACGAGTGTGGTATTGAGGGCACTGTCATTGCTGCCGCCCCCAAGGTTTGACCGTCTGTCTGTTCACACGGACACAACGCCGTGTTTTGGATCAACATTTGGCTCTCTCATGCGAACAGTAGCGACAAAGACGAAGCTTTGTGTATGCCGTAGTATTGAATAAAGTGTACATTGAAAACCGTCTGTGGATATTTTGTTTCCTTGTATGGACATATGATGGACCGGACTAACCAGTGAGTGTCGTACCTGCCCCTGAGCTAGGCTTACCGAGGACGCATGCACGCACGCACGCACGCACGCACGCACGCACGCACGCACGCTCGCACGCACGCACACACACACACACACACACACACACCAAGCAATTCGTGGTCTTCCGGCGCATCATTGAAGGCCAGCCGGTAGGTCGTCGCGTCCGATGGCTTGACCGCTGTTGGGCCTATATATCGTTGGTTGATCTCCTGGGCATTCGTTTTTAGTCTTACCTTTTCTTGTCTCTTCTTCGGTTCAAACAGGAACGAATCATTTCCATATTCTCTTCTTTTTACTCACATACTCTCCTTCTCTTTCTCCTTTTCTCTCTCCTTCTCACTCCCTTCACTCACTCACTCACTCACTCACTCACTCACTCACTCACTCACTCACTCACTCACTCACATATGTTACTGTTTGGTGGAATCTTTTGTTGAAAATAGTTTGATGTTCCATTCAGTTTCTTAGTCAGGTAAAAGTCAATTGTCACATAGTCACCCTCATACATCTACTAACGCCAAAACGATATTCGAATAAGTACATCTAATTAACCTTGTATTTTCATAGATGTCCTGTGAGGAGGTTTTATTGTAGCTGGTCCATTGACGGTTCGTGCCAAACACAATAAAGATAATGGACTACGGTGATATGATTTGGCCTACAGCTTTTAATTAAGTTTTACGCGTCTGTATAAATGCCGCGTAATATTCTGGACAGTACTTGTGGCAGACCTCAATGTGCGGCGTAGGGACACAGAACACAGTCATTAAAAGGCATAGGAACCGACAGCGAAGTATCACTGCACCCGACAACAACATCTGATAGCGACTTCGTCGTCTTCCCGACATTTTGTTTCCACAGTCATTACCGTGTACTACATCATTGTCAAAGTACGATTTCACCAGCATCTTCATCATTACTACTCATCCTGGTTTTCACCATCCTAGTCATCAATGCTGTTACAATCATCGTCGTCATCTTCACTTCACCTTCCTCTTCCTCCTCCTCCTCCTTCATTATCACTCCCCGTTAGTTACTTGCACTCTCCATCAGTTACTCGTGCTCTCCATCAGTTACTCGCACTTTCCGTTAGTTATTCGCGGTCGCTGTGGGTTAGTCGCAGATGTTGGCCTCTCTATTGCTAGAGTCCTTCACTGGTGTATTTCTCGAACTGTTCCTTGGCCGTGTCGACGTGCCGTGGCGTGCAGTAGAGGTCTATGGCCGTGGCCGCCAGTAGCTTGGCCTGGACGAGTGTGTACGCCTGGGCGGCCGGGCCTCCTGTAAGCAACAGCGGCAGTGTCTCACTTAGCACCATCGGGACTCGTACGAGAACAAGTATGTCCTCTTTGTAAAGGAGACAGCTTAAGATGAACAGTGTAGTGATAAGTTTCATTGTCGAACAGATAATGTCAACATGTGTCGTAAATTACAAGAGTCTCGACGAGAAAAACATTCATTGTGAATAATACGTAGGATCTAAATTGCAGTGAGACAGGCGTGTATACAGAGATCACAGGAGGCTGCAGTGCAACTGATCTAATCCACGGTTGTCCACTTTCATGTACGTGAGCAACCAAAATTTTCACATTTATGATGTACACTTGCAAGAAACCAATCCAGCTTCGATCAGCTAGTTCTGACTTACTTTGTGTTGCTACTAGAGTTAACACAAACATTGGAACTACAGCATGTTCTGTAAATGCACCAATTCTCTAGAACATGTTCCCTCTTAGCGTTAGATCAGTCAAAACTGTTATACAATTCTCCTTTCTTATCGTCCTTATCCACCCTGGAAAATCCACCCATTTGTTGACAACATAAATAGTTCTGATATCGAGATCTAGATAGACCAACCATTCTGCCTTGTTGCGCATAATTCTGGGTTTGTTTTCCAGTAATTTAGGCGCATTTCGTAACAACAAAATTACATTCTACATAATCAAACAACCAGAACAGTATTGTTACGTGGTGGTCACATGGCACATTTTGTGCCGTCTTCCTGTGACCCCAAAACATAAACTTCGAAATGATATATATATATATATATATATATATATATATATATAATATATATATATATATATATATATATATATATATATATATATATATATATATATATATATATAATATATATACTTATCACTACATATTGCATGACAACAGACTGGGGGGATTTAAGAAGTGTGTGAAAATGTGTGAAAATCCAAACAGTGTGTCTTTTTAAATGAAAACAATTAGTTACAGTCTACACATCTGGGATTTAAGCAATGTACTTGGTTAAGATAGTAAGATAAATATTGTTTAGATAGTAGAGATTTGAACTTATATCTGGGTTTGACATTTTGAATGTAATAATTAAGGTTATTCCATAGTTCTATAAAATGATGTCTAGGTAATTTAGAGGAAAGTGAGTTCTGTGCTTTTCTGTGCGTGGTAGGTTCTGTTGTCTCGTAATTCTGGTGTTAGTGGCTAGATTATTGTTTGGTGTATACTGTTCGAAGGTTTTAGGCAGAGTATTAAGGTGATAATCATACATAAATTCGGTGGGTTAAATATACAAAACAAAACTTTTATATTCAATGACAATTAATTAGCACACAACCAGTCGTACAAATGTTTTAATTCTTGGTTTATGTTGTAAATTAAAATATCAACACCAGGACCTGATTTGTATAGAGTTGTGTCGTCAGCAAAGGATAATAAGTTTAAAGACGTAGAGTTAATTATATAATTGATATAAATTAGAAATAAGATTGGTCCAAGTATGAATCCTTGGGGCACTCCACTTGTTATGTTTTTTGAGAAGATTTACATTTGTGTATTTCGGTGTACTGTTTTCGATTGGATAAGTAACTGGCAAACCATTTATTACTTATTCCCTGAATACCATAACAAATTAATTTATACAGCAAAATGTCATGGTCTATTGTATCAAATGCTTTTGAAAGGTCCTGAAACAGTTATTTTATCATTTGCTACTGAAATGTCCTTGAGCAAATGCAATATTGGGTGAACAGTAGAATGTTTCGCTCGAAACCCATACTGGTATATTTTTCTAAAAACATCATCAGTCTATTGCAGACAACTTTTCCCATTATTTTAGAAATCGCAGGTAAAATACTTATGGGTCTATAATTGTTGAACAGTTTGTTGTTACCTGATTTGAAAATGTGCACGACTTTGGCAGTTTAAAAATTTTCAGGAATAGTTCCCGTGACAATGGTTTGGTTTAGTATATGCTCAAGTGGAGTGGTTATTTCGTGTATTGTCGCTTGTAGTAGTTTAGTGGACAGACCATCGACATCTTTGGTGCATTTAGTTTTAAGATACGTAAGATAAGTTTTATTTCTGGGATTTTTTGTAGAATGTATGAAACAAATTACTGGATAGTTTCCCTTTACATGTGCTTCAAATTACTTAACAGGAAGACCTATTGAATTGCTTATTGTTTTACCTATACCAACACAAAAATTATTAAATTTTCAGCGATTTTTTTTCATATTTGTTTCCTCATGTCCATTTATGATGAAGGCTTCAGGGAACTTAGAGAATTCTTTTTGTTTGTGTATTGCTTGTCGTAGTATAGCCCATGCTTCTTTGACGTTATGTTTACGTGCTTCTAGCATTTCTGCATAATAAGCACGTTTTGCTGCTCGTTTGATGTTACTAAACACTCTACAATATTCTTTGCATTTATTAATCGTTTCTGGATTAGGTCTACTTAGTTCCTTTCCAAGTAACTTTGCTTTATTTAGTGATGAAGTCAATATGCCCGAACTAATCCACGGTTCTCGTTTAATGTAATTTTTCTTAACCTTCATATGTTTAACTGGACAGGATATTTCGAAAAGTGATTTGTATATTATAATGAAATTATCATAACCTTCATTTACATCGGCTGTGGATAGCACAGTTGAGTAATCGGCCATATGTAACAGATTTCTAAACGATGCAATGTTTCTTGGGGTCAACTGTCGTACCTGCCTATATATTGTTTTTTTGGACGAGGTGTACCATATATTATATGAAATATACCAAAACGATCGGCTACATCAGTTACGATAAATCCAGATTCATAATTAGGGTAATTACGATTTGAATATAAGTGGTCTATAGGTGTTGCCGAGTTTGACTTTATTCATGTTGGTTTGGTTATATGCGGTATAAAACCTTGGGATATTACATTATCTACGAAGTCGTTGGTTTTATATTATATATATATATATATATATATATATATATATATATATATATATATATATAATATATATATATCCATAAATGACATAATACACGGCTGTTTCGCAGACCGCGCTGAATTTTCTTATTTAAATATACGGCCCTACAAACGCCGGCTCTATAAATGTTGATGTCGCATTTTCACGCTATAAATATAAACGTATTACCACGAAAGTTGGTGATATCGTTTTTGCATCATTCTGATCCAAGGCGGGAGAAAAGCGGCGTTCTGTACCAACCTGCAGCTTCGGCGAACCCTCGTGAGTGAGGCATATCGCGTGTGCCGATGGCGAAGACCGGGGCGATGCTGGGCACTGCCTGGGACACGTTGCCGACGTCAGAGCTCGCCACCTGCTTCCAGGCTAGGTGGTCTGCCGGGGGCTCCTCCACTCCGTACCGAGCCATGTTGTCTCTGTAGACGGAGGTCATCGCCTCGTTGTGGATCATGTTGTCATACTGGTGTATGCACTTGATCTCCACCTGGCGTTTTATGGCAATATCACTTATTTTAAACGCAACTGTTGTTGTTAGTAGTAGTAGTAGTAGTAGTAGTAGTAGTAGTAGTAGTAGTAGTAGTAGTAGTAGTAGTAGTAGTAGTAGTAGTAGTAGTAGGGAGGAGGAGGAGGAGGAGGAGAAGAAGGAGTATAGTTATTACTGCTATAATCGTGGAAGGCCGCAATACGTGGCAAGAACGAGTTCGACACTGAACTAAGGACCTGTCAGGCAGTGGCCTCGCCACAGCAGCATTATTATTCTGAATCTAGAACAACATACAATTTGCTCACACCACGC
>JAODUO010000519.1:477500-492500 GCA_025642075.2 Ridgeia piscesae
AGCTAAGGAGGATAGGCAGCATTAAAGAGATATGTTTTTAGACGTCGGCGGAAGGAAACTATATTACCTTCCGACTTGACACTGACAGGAAGCGCATTCCACAGAGTTGGTGCAGCAACCGAGAAAGCTCGGGTCCTAGCTTTCGTCTTAACCCGAGGAATGTAAAGTGGGTTACTACTGGTTGAGCGTAGCTCTCTGGAATTCCTTGCTGGAGTTAGCATTGAGTTTAGATATGTTGGTTGTTTAGATGCGAGTGCTTGATAGGATATTGTGCAAATCTTGAAAATAATGCGATAATGCACAGGGAGCCAGTGCAATGATTTTAGAAGCGGCACCGAGCTAGAAAAACCAGGAGAACGGGTAATTACCCTTGCCAAGCAGTTCTGGACACGTTGAAGTCTTGCAATATCCTTGTTCGCAGTATTGTAAAGGAGGGAATTGCAGTAGTCAAGTCTGCTGCTTACTAGAGCTGTCGCGATGGTTTTAGCAACAGAAAGTGATAACAATCTGCGAATACGACGAAGATCACGGATATGGTAGAAACAGCAACGGCATGTTTTTGATATGTGCTGTTTGAAATTGAAGCTTTCGTCAAAGTTAACTCCGAGATTTGAAACGGAGGGGGCTGGTGTTACACTCTGATTTAGGATATGTGTCGGGAAAAAGCCGTCGAGTTTTGCACGCTGCGTTACGGTACCAATGATGATAAATTCGGTCTTGTTTGCATTTAACTTTAGTTTACTATTTTTCATCCAAAGGGAGACATCTTGGAGACAATCCCTGAGCTGGTTTAAGGAGCGGCAAGCATCTGGTGTAGTCAACGAAATGTAGATTTGGGTGTCATCGGCATAAAGGTGATGATCTAAATTGTGACCTTGGATAACAGAGCTTAAAGGTGTTGTGTATAAAGTGAAAAGCAAAGGCCCCAAAACAGAACCCTGTGGGACACCACATGACGTGGGCAACATGTCTGAAAAGCAGTTACCTATTTTAATGGCTTGCTGTCTGTCAGTAAGATATGAAGTAAACCAGCTCAGGGCTGTGCCAGATATGCCGTACCATGTTGACAGACGTGTAATGAGAATATTGTGGTCGATGGTGTCGAAAGCGGCGGATAGGTCAAGCAGGGTCAGGGCGGTAACTTTTCCATTGTCGATGTTGAGGTTAATGTCATTGTGTACTTTTGAAAGAGCAGTTTCTGTAGAATGAAATTGGTTATATGCAGACTGCGACACATTGGATAGACCATTTTTGTAGATGTGAGATCTGAGACGATTAGCTACAACCGTTTCAAGTATTGTTGAGATGAAACTTAGGTTGGAAATAGGTATGTAACTGTTTAATTCTTCTTTAGGCAGAGTTGATTTCTTAAGAACTGGATTAACATGGGCACATTTAAAATCGTCAGGGAAAAAGCCGTAGCATAAAGATGCATTTATGATATCTGTTATTGGTTTAATTAATACGTCAAGGCATGCTTTCAGTAGTATGGTGGGGATTGGATCAAGGTCACACGATTTACTTGGGGATGACATGATGATTTTTCTCACTTCAGTAGTTGTAGCTGGTTCAAACGATGCAAGTTGAAAATTTAGTTGTGGAAAGTCTGCGTGAACCGTGTGCGGAGTATGACCTGTGAAAGTTGATTGTATAACACTAATTTTGTCTTTAAAATGACTCGAAAAAGAGTTACACAATGACTTGATTGATGCATGAGTTGGTAGAGAAGGAGCAGGCCGCCTGTGTAAGATTTTATTGATGCATTCCCATAGCTGTTTTGGCGTAGCAGAATTTGTTGATACCATGTTCTCATAATAATGCGACTTTGCTTTTGACATTTCTCGGTTGCATTGATGACATTGCCGGGTATAGCGTGATCTGTCTAAAGATGAACGAGATTTTCGCCACACACGTTCCAAATAACGACGGCGCTGTTTAGATTTGATTATTTCCGGGGTCATCCAGGGAGCTGGCGGTTTTTGCGACACAGATTTAGTTTTAATGGGTGCATGTTTGTCAAGCAATGTTTTAAATATTTGATGGTACTGTTTGTACAATTCTGATAAATGTTCTCTGGGATGTGTGACGAGGTTGGACGTGGTGATATCAGCCATAAATGCTGCAATGTTGATACTGTGAAAGGCTCTGTAAAACACATTATGTTTGGACACGGCAGGGGCTGTACGAACTTTAAGATTAGCAATTACTGTATTATGGTCCGACAGGCCATCTACAACTGTGGGTGTCTGGATGTTTTTACAAGAGGAGCGAGTTATTATGATGTCGAGCCAATGGCCATGTATGTGTGTTGGGAAATTTACATGTTGTGTTGTGTCAAATGATGCTAGAATGTCATTAAATGTAGTAGTTGTTGCAGATGGTGTGTCCAAATGAAGATTAAAGTCGCCAACAATATAAAAATCTGAGTGTATGGTTACAACATTTTCCAAAAGATCCTGGAACTGTTCAAAGAAATTAGCTGGATGACCTGGAGGGCGATAAATGCAAATGAAATGACCAGAGAAACAGGAATTTGATATGTTCAGACACATTGACTCAAAGGTGGTATAGTTAGGGCTGGGCTGAAGGTTTACTTTAAACTGTTTTGAAACAAGAAAACCAACACCACCACCTCGACCAACTGGTCGTGGTTTATGGTGGAAGACGTAACCGGGAGGGGAAATGTCGGCAATACATGAGGCTGTGTCATGGGGTCTGAGCCAGGTCTCAGTGACAGCAAGGATATCAATTGTTTTCGAAATTATAAGATCAGTGAGAGAGGCAGTTTTATCACGAATGGAACGAATGTTAGTGGTGGCCAGGCGAATGTTGTGCCTGACCACCGGTCCAGGATTTAGATTTACATCACCAGCTAGCAGCAGGATCAATGACAATTTAAATGTTGGCGTGGAACGGGGGATTGGCAGTAATTTTCGGTTGAAACAGAGATTAAGGCATGACAGACTATGTAGATATGTTAAGGATTCTTGTGTGCTTATATATTTTGAGGGCGTTGAGATGACATCTGACCAGTGCGCTAGTTTACTACACAAGGTAAAATCATGGCTTCTAGAAGCTGCAGAACAGCATAACAGTAAAACACTGAATAAGAACAGTGGTGACATTTGACAAAATCTGCTCAAGTTGTAAAATTAGTGTATCATAAAATAGTAAGAGCTTGAGAACAATCAGATGTTATAAAATAGTGTAAATGTCCCAATGCGCTGTATGGGTCAACAGCACTAAAACTTAATAAAATTATAAATAAATAGATGAGAGGTCACACTGATTATAAAATTGTGTTGACCTTAAATCAGCCTACTTCTCAAATATAAAACAATATTATATATAACCAGTTGTTAAATAAAAAATGATATGTATATAAAATAAAGCATTGAAAAATATCACATAGAAATAATCAAGTTGATACAATAATCTATTTAAAAGGCTAAATACAGACCGTTTAATTCTTCGCGCTCAGCAAGCCTGTGCGATGTAATAAGACGTTTAGTGCCCGTGCAAATGAAATGTTCAGAGGTCTTCACCCCCAGGGCGATTCTGGGTATAAAGAAAACGTCTTGAAAAGGCCTGTTAGTCAACAGTTTATAAGGTTTACCCTGTCTTTGTATGGTGACTGTACTGGCGCGAAAAATTAAATCGGGCTGTATTATCGCCCACAATGTTATAAACGTACAATTTCGGCGGCGTAACTGGTATAATTTACAAGAGTGCCTGCATATCCAAATAAAGTAGAGTGTTGGTCTTTAAGCTGCATCAATGTCAAACACAGAAATGCAGAATTTTGGATTACAAATGTATAATTTGAAAGGAGCAGTGAAAATAAACATGTACCACCTTACGCCACCTAGCGACCAACCAAGCGTGGGGAAAGAAAGGCCCTGCATTTGTTAGGGTAGAGACGCTGATTGGCTCTCAGGCCAACTATAAAAAAATATAAGAATAACGATATACTTTTACAAGATAATGATATCATATGAAAAGTATTCAACATTGAAGTTATATTAACCCAAAAATAAGTAAACATTCAAATTACAGTTGTTTATAATATAAGAATTACGGCAGGATTAATCACTATCCGTGAGGTGGCAGCATTGTTTAGCCCAACACGAATAGCATACAAATTAAATAAGGATACCTTTTTATCAAATAATGCTGTATTATAAAAACTATTCAAAATTAAACTTATATTAACACAAAATAAAAAGAAATACAATTTTGCAGTTGTTTATAAAAATGGAAATTACGGCAGGATTAACCAGTGTCCGTGAGGTGGCAGCTTTGTATAGATCACGCGGATAAACATTCAAAAGCAGGGAGACTCACCAGACTGTCTTCTCGGCGCAGTTCCGAAGCCGACCGACAGTCGGTTAAGCGAGACTAGTGGACTTCAAGATGCTACTACTCAAACATCGAGCTCTGACTGGCCATGCCAGCCGGTTATAGGTCGCTGCGCACTAGAGAACACAATTTATTGTGTGTACCACGCACAAGGCGTCAATGCATGGGGTGATAGAGCTTTCAGTGTGGCAGCCCCACATAATAGAACGCGCTGCCCCAGCATCTGAATTTAACATGTGATCACTGCTGCGCTGTGAACCACGAATGTTGGAACAGGGCTATATAAATATCACGATTATGATTATTTAGGCAATCAAACAAAACGATCGTTGTGATTGTGACTCGTAATGTTTCCGCTGTTGTACTCTCATGACCCGGAATAGTCGCAGTCGAAGGTCACAGGGCCTATATCCCTACCCCAAACAATAGGGGTCCCGGGTTACGAAGTGGTATTCACGGTAAACTTGATGATGAGATGATTGGAACGCATCAAAGACGTGACAGTCAGCTGACCTCGACCAAGTCCAAGTCTTTGACCCAGGCTATATTTACAATCCGGGTCGTGCATTGGGTGGCCAGGGCGACGCTTCATGTGACAGGTGCATATATGTGCGGTACTGTCACGTGCGGTAGTGTCGTCAATCTTATCTGCATGCTTGCGTCCGTTTTGTGATGTACTTGCGGGCGATCAACTGTTCGACTGAAACGTCTTTCTCCCGTCAAGTGTCTTTTCCAAGACTACAACATAATTTTTTCTTATCGTGGTCATGGTCAACGCTGCCACCACATTATGTCTTCGTAATGACAACAAACTTCGTGATTATACTTACCGACCGTTACCGTATTAGCCTCGGTTACCCAGGCTCCGTGAGCTGGCAGCACTTTGAAGCCCCTCAACTCTGCCTGAGGAAACCAATCCTCTGCATTTGTTAGCCGCCAGAGCGGCCTTACCCCACATTAGGGTAGAGACGCTGATTGGCTCTCAGACCAACTATTAAATAAAAATTAAAATTAAGATATACTTTTACAAGATACTGATATTCTATGAAAAATATTCAACATGGAACTTATATTAACACAAAATAAGTAAAAATTCAAATTTACAGTTGTTTTTAAAATACGAAGTACGGCAGGATTAACCAGTATCCGTGAGGTGGCAGTATTGTTTAGCCAGACACGGAAAACATACAAATTAAATAAGGATACCTTTTTATCAAATAATGCTGTATTATAAAACTATTCTAAATTAAACTTATATTAACACAAAGTAAATAAAATACAAATTTGCAGTTGTTTATAGAAATACAAATTACGGCAGGATTAACCATTGTCCGGGAGGTGGCAGCTTTGTATAGATCACGCGGATAAATATTCAAAAGCCGGGAGACACACCAGACTGTCTTGTCGGCGTAGTTCCGCAGCCGACCGACAGTCGGTTAAGCGAGACTATTACCGTATGTGTACGAAAACTGTATCCACAACGCTACAATAGGTGGCAGCACTACTTTTGAGCGCCCTCGATCATTACTCGGCGAAGTTACACAGCCGAGCGATACTACCTCGCTATAAAAAATGTAGTCCTGTAACAGGACATTATGTATAACATGTGACTCATCGAACTTCCGCATAGTGGCACCACTCTGCACCATCAGAATCGCCTATTATTTACCAAAATATTTTTTATATTCCCAAGCTAAGTTGCAATCACAGTAAGAGAATGCATGATCGCGCGCCAGGGGTCGCTGCAGCTGATTACGTCAGTACCAGCCTACAGTACCCGTGGCATATCTCTTCTCAAAGCTCCGTTTTTAACATCAGCCAATTAAATCACTCACGCGGGGAGTGGTCAGCCTCCGGTCATGTGATATAATTTTGGGTGGTATCAGCAACATGCTGCTCGTGTTATGTGCAAAGTTTACGATGCGAATGCATCATTATATGTGGATTCATTCCCACCAGTCGTGTATCCGTCATCAAATTGGGGCGGGTATTTGTTCTGTGCCCACGGCTATATGCTGTTAGTATGTACACTGGCAAATATATATTTAAGCAAAATAATCTAAACAAAATAACATCTGTTTGCTTTACAAAATTGAAAACAAAAATTATTCAACTCGAAGTCGGGCTCGTAAGATATTTGCCTTTGAATTTTGAAATCAATTTGTTGCCGTTTTGATCATAGGCTAGCTATGGCATAGGCCAACCGAATTCGTTAAACGGACATACAATATTTGCAAATATGCCTTCAGCTTGCTAATTTTCTATACCAAGGGAAGAGTTCCTACACATCGTCGTCTATAAACTGTCGTGAATAACATGGAACTAAAGAGGATTTCAAGAGACTAAAATATGAGATCGTCAAATTGTTTGAATACGTCTATTGGGAAACGTCTACAGAACTCGTCCAGAAAATATACGGAATATGATAGTCCGAAACGTACGTACCTTAGTCAGTCAAAAAAACAAACAAACAAAACACACACACACACACACGCGCGCGCGCACACAAACATACACCCTCACGCATACGCGCGAGCACACACGCACACACACGCACGCACGCACGCACGCACACGCACACGCACACGCACACACACACACGCACACGCACACGCACACGCACACACACACACACACACACACACACACGCACGCACGCACACGCACACACACGCACACACACACACACACACACACACACACACACGCACACACACACACCACCACACACGCACACACATACACCAAGGTATTCGTGGTCCTCTAGCGCACCATTGAAGGCCAGAAAGTCATCGTGTCCGATGGCTTGACCGCTGTTGGAGCTATTTATCGTTCGGTCGAACTCCTGGGCAGTCATTTTTAGTCTTACCTTTTCTTTTCTCTTCTTCGGTTCCAACACGAACGAACCATTTCCATATTCTCTTCTTCTTACTCACATACTCTCCTTCTCTTTCTTCCTTTCACTCATTTCCACTCAATCACCCACTCACTTACTGACTCACTTACTCACACACTCACTCACTCACTCACTCATTTACTGACTCACTGATTCACTCACTCACTCACTCACTCACTCACTCACTCACTCACTCACTCACTCACTCACTCACTCACTCACTCTCATATGTTACTGCTTGGTGGAATCTTTTGTTGAAAATAGAGTGATGTTCACTGCAGTATCTTAGTCAGATAAAAGTCAATTGTCACATAGTCACCCTCATACGTCTACTAACGCCAAAACAATATTCGAATAAGTACATCTAATTAACCCTATATTTTCATTTATGCCCTGTGAGAGAGTTATATCGTAGCTGGTCCATTTCGGTTCGTGCCAAGTACAAAATTAACGGACTACGACCAGTCATATGATTTGGTCTACAGCTTTTAATTAAGTTTTACGCCTCTGTATAAATGCCGCGTAATATTCTGGACAGTACTTGTGACAGACCTCAATGTGCGGCGTAGGGACACAGAAGACAGTCATTAAAAGGCATAGGAACCGACAGCGAAGAGTATCACTGCACCCGACAACAACATCTGATAGCGACTTCGTCGTCTTCCCGTCATTCTGTTTCCATAGTCATTACCGTGTACTACATCATTGTCAAAGTACGATTTCACCAGCATCTTCATCATTACTACTCATCCTGGTTTTCACCATCCTAGTCATCAATACTATTACCATCATCGTCGTCATCTTCACTTCACCTTCCTCTTCCTCCTCCTTCATTATCACTCCCCGTTAGTTACTTGCGTTCTCCATCAGTTACTCGAGCTTCTCCATCAGTTACTCGCACTCTCCGTTAGTTATTCGCGGTCCCTGTGGTTATTCGCAGATGTTGGCCTCTCTATTGCTAGAGTCCTTCACGGGTGTATTTCTCGAACTGTTCCTTGGCCGTGTCGACGTGCCGTGGCGTGCAGTAGAGGTCTATGGCCGTGGCCGCCAGTAGCTTGGCCTGGACGAGTGTGTACGCCTGGGCGGCCGGGCCTCCTGTAAGCAACAGCGGCAGTGTCTCACTTAGGACCATCGGGACTCGTACGAGAACACGTATGTCCTCTTTGTAAAGGAGACAGCTTAAGATGAACAGTGTAGTGATAAGTTTCATTGTCGAACAGATAATGTCAACATGTGTCGTAAATTACAAGGGTCTCGACGAGAAAAACATTCATTGTGAATAATACGTAGAATCTAAATTGCAGTGAGACAGGCGTGTATACAGAGATCACAGGGGGCTGCAGTGCAACTGATCTAATCCACGGTTGTCCACTTTCATGTACATGAGCAACCAAAATGTTCACATTTATGATGTACACTTGCAAGAAACCAATCCAGCTTCGATCAGCTAGTTCTGACTTACTTTGTGTTGCTATATATATATATATATATATATATATATATATATATATATAATAATTATTATTATATATATATATATATATATAATTATTAAATAATTACTTTTAATATATATAATTATATATATTAATATATATATATATATATATATATATATATATATATATATATATATATATATATATATATATATATATATATATATACATTGGATTAAAGAAGTACATTTATTCGTTAATTACATATAGTTTATTATGATCTATTGTAACGAATCATTTGGGGAATTACTTTTACTTGTAACGAAGTACTTTTTTGTTTTCTTTTTACTTTTTTACTTCTAAATATTGCGTTACTATAGTCTACCACCAATTTTTTAATTACCATCGAACCCTGTTTGTCTAGTCGTTGTTTGTTTTGCCGACATCATGGCATCAATCGTGTTTCATGCTGATCTATTATATAACTGGCGCTTGGTTTCCGAGACATTCCAGCGTGTGTTAAAACCCATGAAGAGTCTGTTTGATTAAGGTCAATTAAAGAGTAAATGTGGAGCAAGGCATTGTTTGTTTTGTGCATACATCAATGATCAGTAGCATTTCCCTGCTGCCAGTCCTGGCTTCGCACATCGCTGTTTTACGTAGGACCGGCGCATCGACCATGCCGCGAGTCAATGGCTTGAAAATTGCAATCGAGATTCATTGACACTTCTTGTTTAGAAATCGGATTTGCATCTCAGTAGAAAAGATCAGTATAATGCTATGCTAAAATGTCATGATGAATTGCGTCGCAAATATTAGGCGTAACACTTCGCCAAAAACATGCTACTGATGCATAAACTTATGAATTCATCAACCGCCTATAAAATGGGGAGTCGTAGTCGTTTTGGCGTGGTCAGTGCGTGTTATAAATCGGTATTTTAACGATAACTGAAAGACGAAGGAAGTTGTGCGAATAATGAGCGTATTTGTTTTAGTTTTGAATCTTTATGCGCGTTCAGCGACTGAGAGCCAGGTTATTATTCTAGATCTCATATTATTGCTCACCTCCATACATCGTGGTCTGTTGGTGCATAATTTATTTCAAAACTATATAATTTTATTTTATTTAGTTCAACATTCAACAGTGTGTAAGAATGTTTTCTGAACATCGCATAGACTGCGCGGTCGACACGTAGTACCTTCCTGTTCTACGAGGTTTGTGGTGCAGTGGTCTTCTTTTAAATGCCGTTGGTAGTAGATACAGAATGGAATCGTAGTAAATATGAACGCTAAATCTAAATATCAAAACACCTTAAATTTAGTTATAGATAATTATATATATATATATATATATATATATATATATATATATATATATATATATATATATATATATTTATTCATATAAGTCAAACATCAACAGCATAATTGAACTGGTGGCATCAAAGATCTTATATAAGTTTATATATGTCATCATTCATCGTATATATATATATTTTATATATATATATATATATATATATATATATATATATATATATATATATATATAATTTACCGAATACGTTTGTACTTTTACTTAAGTAGTTTTGTGGAGCGGGACTTTTACTTAAGTAGTTTTTTCGGGGGTACTTTTACTTTTACTTAAGTAGTTTTTTGGGAGATTACTTTTATTAGTTACTTTTCTAATATTGTTAAGCACTGAAAATATATATATATATATATATATATATATATATATATATATATATATATATATATATATATATATATATATATATATACAAATATATATATATATATATATATATATATATATATATATATATATATATATAATATACGGCCCTACAAACGCCGGCTCTATAAATGTTGATGTCGCATTTTCACGTTATAAACATAAACGTATTACCACGAATGTTGGTGATATCGTTTTTGCATCATTCTGATCCAAGGCGGGAGAAAAGCGGCGATCTGTACCAACCTGCAGCTTCGGCGAACCCTCGTGAGTGAGGCATATCGCGTGTGCCGATGGCGAAGACCGGGGCGATGCTGGGCACGGCATGGGACACGTTGCCGACGTCAGAGCTCGCCACCTGCTTCCAGGCTAGGTGGTCTGCCGGGGGCTCCTCCACTCCGTACCGAGCCATGTTGTCTCTGTAGACGGAGGTCATCGCCTTGTTGTGGATCATGTTGTCATACTGGTGTATGCACTTGATCTCCACCTGGCGTGTTATGGCAATATCACTTATTTTAAACGTGTTGTTGTAGAGTAGTAGTAGTAGTAGTAGTAGTAGTAGAGAGTAGTAGTAGTAGTAGTAGTAGTTTGTGGTGTGTGTTTTAGTAGTATATTGTATGTTTAGTAGTAGTAGTATAGTAGTAGAGTAGAGAGTAGTAGGTAGTTTGGGTAGTAGTAGTAGTGTGTAGTTGGTAGTAGTAGTAGTAGTAGAGAGTAGTAGTAGTAGTAGTAGTAGTAGGAATAGGTAGATGATAATAAGGTTTGTATGTAGTAGTAGTAGTAGTATAGTAGTAAGGAATGAGTATGTTTAAGTGTAAGTAGTATTGGTATTGTGTAAAGTAGTAGTAGTAGAGTAGAGATAGATAGGATAGGTAGGAGATAGTAGTAGTAGGTAGTAGTAGGTAGTAAGGGGTGTGATAGTTTTTGGAGTGAGTAGTATGTAGTAGTAGTAGTAGTAGTAGTAGTAGAGAGGAATAGTTGAGTAGTGGTAGTGGTAGTAGTGTGTAGTAGGGAGTAGTAGGGTAGTAGGTTGGAGTAGTAGTTTTAGTAAGTAGTAGAGTAGTAGTAGTAGTAGTAGTAGAGTGTAATAAGTTGAGTAAAAGTGAGTAGATAGATAGTAGTAGGGGTAGGTTTGTGGGTTTATTGGGAGAGTGTAGAGTAGTAGTGAGTAGAAATAGTAGTAGTAGAATAGTAAGTTGTAAATTAGTAGTAGTAGTAGGTAGGGAAGTAGATAGTAGTGTTGTAGTAGAGTAGTAGAGTAGTAGAGTAGTAGGTAGGTAGTAGTAGTAGAGTAGTAGTAAAAAGTAGTATTTGTATGGTATAGTAGTTGTATATAGTGTGTGAAGTGATGTAAGTAGAGTAGTAGTAGTAGTAGTAGTAGTTGTAGTAGTAGTAGTAGTAGTAGTAGTAGTAGTAGTAGTAGTAGTAGTGAGGAGGAGGAGGAGGAGGAGAAGAAGGAGTATAGTCATTATTACTGCTATAATCGTGGAAGGCCGCAATACGTGGCAAGAACGAGTTCGACACTGAACTAAGGACCTGTCAGGCAGTGGCCTCGCCACAGCAGCATTATTATTCTGAATCTAGAACAACATACAATTTGCTCACACAACGCTCTCGTTTCGTTTTATGACGGTATAAAAGGAAGACACCATAGAAAAATTGTAATTGCATCTGCATAGTCATAGATAAACATTGCTCATGACATAACATGTCACTGCACCAGACAATCAACGATCATGATGCTTACTGAAAATGGGCTTTCCAAAGAGGTATGTAATATTTGACACGTAATTTAGTAATAATCGTCAATTTAAGCAGACTCGCATCCTTGCAGTCGCCGTGTGTTTCCGACAAGTATCGTTGCTATAACTAGTAACAATCCTTACCGAGCAGCCAGTGGCGGTGGCGGCGGCGTTGAAGCAGGCGTACACTTTCGTGGCGAGGATGTCTCGGGCCTGTAAGGTCGGTGCCCGGATGTAATACAACAGTTCCGCTTTCTCAGGGATGATGTTAGGCTTCACTCCGCCGTTGGTGATGACACCTGGACAGAGGACTCCCCGTCACTCGGTACAACAACAGTGGTAATGTGTACCAGGAAGACTGTCCATCGCTAGCAGTAAGAATGTCGCTATAAATGTCACAGGCTTCTCACATTTTTCGCATGCAAACTGTCTTCATGGCGTACATTTTAGAGGTTTATCGCAACGCAAATTTTGAAAAGCATCTCTACTATCATCTATGACTAAAAAAAGAATAAAAATGTCTCACTGTGAAAAACATGTAATACTGTATGTAATAATAATAATAATAATAGTTTATTTCTTATATAGTGCCCCATCCAAATAATTGTTCTGGGGCGCTTTACAATGATTATTCCTAAAATAATGATAATAAACATACATATTAATAACATAATAATATATATATAAATAATAATAATAATAAAAAGTTAATACAATACTACTTTGATAAAATGTGGATATGCTAATAAAAAAATTGAATACTTTAAAATACCGACTTAAATTGGAACAAAACTACACACTGTATTAAAAATGAATAAATAAGTAAAATAGTATAAATGTGTAGTAAATAAAAATAAAATAGTATAACTATATACTAATTAAAATAATAAATTTATTAAAATAAATGTATGAATAGTTGACTGATTAACTGTGATCACAGAGTGTCAAAATAATAATTTGTAAACAGATGCGTCTTGAGTGCTACTTTGAATTGATTCACACTCGTACATTGTCGCACTGCAAATGGTAGTTGGTTCCATGCCCTTGGAGCTGCACAAGAGAAGGATCGTTCGCCAATTTTAGTTCGGGAAGTGGGCTGATTACGTAGTAACTGGTCAGAAGACCGCAGACTGCGTGTCGGGCTGTAGGGAGAGAGAAGTGCTGACCATGGAGGCATTTAAAGGTGAGAAGTAGGGTCTTGAATGTGATGCGACACTTAACAGGAAGCAAGTGCAGCTCAAGAGCATGGGCGTGACATGGTCTCGTTACGATCGAATTAGTATAACACGAGCACAAGCATTTTGGACGCGTTGTAGTTTTTCAACTACCGCCACTGACAGTACATTCAGGAAGCTGTTACAACAGTCAGTACGTGATATAACAAGGTCCTGCACCAGCTGTTTTGTGTGTCCTTGATCTAGATAGCGACGAATGCGTCCAATGCTGTGGAGATGGTAGCATGCTGTTCTGGAAATGTTTGTTACGGGTCGCTCAAAGGACATATTGCAATCGAATGTCACTCCCAAATTTCTGGCGTGCGTGTTGGGTGTCACGTTGGTGTTATCGATTCTTACACTTTCGGGAAGATGGTGTTGGTGTGCTGATTTGGGACGGATGATGAGGATCATCTGTTTTGTCGTCGTTCAGCTTCAGCATGTTGGTTTTCATCCACTGACGGATACTGATGACACAGCGTTCCATTTTCCTGATGGCAATCTCGGATGAAGTGTTGTCGCTTAGGCTGAATTCTTGGAAAAGTTGAATGTCGTCGGCGTATAGATGGTAAGTCATGCCATGAAGTTTAAGTATTGACGCAAGAGGGGTGATATAAATCGTGAACAACAGTGGTCCGAGGACTGACCCTTGCGGGACACCAAATGTCAGCTTGTGTGGTTTTGACTGCTCACCGGCAATCAACACCGTGTATTGTCTGTGTTGTAAGTAGGCAGCGAACCATGGCAAGCAACGACATGTTGGTGTTACTCAATGTGTTTAGAACAATAGCGTGATCAATCGTATCAAATGCTGCGCTTAGATCGATTAGCAACAAAATCACAACTTTGCGTTCGTCGATGGACCAGACAGCTGGCAGTCAGTGTCAGGGCGATTTGTGCACACAGTACAGTCGATCTTTTCATCGAAGTAGTCTGCGAACTTGTTAGCGAGTGATTCGGCACATTCATAGTTCGGTAATGTTATTGTTTTGCGACGATGCAGCAACTTGTTTGGGATGTTGTAGAACTGCGCATGACTACGGTTGTCCGATAACTTTTCTTTGTAGTAGGTCTTCTTTGCTTCAGCGCACATGGTGTTCACTTTGTTTCTTTGACATGTAAACATATCGCGGTGTACAGTTTGTTGTGTCTTCCTGCACTGATGTTCCAGCCGCTTCCGTTTGGCTTTAGCAGCTTTTCTGTCCGCCTTGTATCATGGCACATTGTTCTTTACTGTGATGTTGCACTTTCTTGCAGGAGCATGCTGGTCAAGTATTGACAGCAGTGTATTGTTGTAACAGGGAAAAGCCTCTGCTGCCGACGCGCAGGCTTGTTGAGTAATCAGATCAGAGCAAGCAATGTCGTGACTGATTTGCTGAGTGTTGACATTTTTTCAACTTACGCACAGTAATCGTTCTCTTAGGCTGTACTGTATGTGTAGTTGGAACAGTAAAGATGACGGCGGAGTGGTCAGAATTAACCAATTCGTCACAGGTGATATCAGCAATAGGCAAAGTTCAAGTCTCCAACCAGCAGTAGCTGGCCGGATGTAAGTGTGAGGTCTTCAAGGAGATCAGCAAACTCCCTCAGATATACTGAAACGTTTGGCGAC
>JAODUO010000519.1:497500-507500 GCA_025642075.2 Ridgeia piscesae
AGTCTTATAATGAGTAAATATATATTGTAGTGCCATGAACAAAAAATATACGACAGAGGCAAATTATCTACCAAGACAAACAATATAAGTTATACAATAATACTATTGTAAACACAATTGCTGTAAAACAATCAGAACACACTCATTGTATGAGTGAACAGTATTGCAATGAAGCACAAGTAATTTCACTTCACTGCAACTAAGGCTGTTTTTCCCCCACAAAGATATTGCTAGTGTAAAAAGTTGAGAATTTGCAACACACACTTATAGTTATATATAGCAAGCTGCAGTGCAATAAGTTCATTCTACACATACACACAATATCAACAATGAACATAAATGACAAGCTGACTGCCAGTGCTGTTATGATTTACAATTTTTTTAATTTTCTAGGTGTGGAAATGGAATTAATGAAACTTGTTGCAATTACACTGTTTCTCATACACATTTGATTGAGGTAAACAAAATGTCCACAATGCAATAAATGTAGTGCTTTTTAGCCAAAGCAATGTTTGTAGACACAATATGCGAGGTTGTGTGGTGCTTGCCTCTTCTTCTTCTTATTCTTTTCCTCTTCTCGCAAGGACTTGCTAAAGTAATTTTTTCTCTTTACATGTTGTTTCATCAATTAATGTAGTTGTATATTCTGTATGTTCACATTGTACGTTACAAGCTAGCCTTGTGCAATTTATTTTATATGTAAGAGTTTTATTGTTTATTTTCATTTCTTTTATATTCTCATATATGACTTGTACTGAAATTATTGGAAATGACTGTAACAAATAACATTGATATAGTAAAAATGGAAATAAATGTTGTTTTAAATGCATGTCATAATAATTATTAGCAAGTGAGCACAATTAATTGCGAAAATAAAATTTATGTAATAAAAATGAAAATTAATGGTTTAAATGCATGTCATAATTATTAGCAAGTGAGATTAATTAATTGCGAAAATAATATGTTATTTAATATGGCATCACATCCAATTACAAATGGTTCGAGGCGCTGTATAGCAAGTCGATATTTACATACATTAAAATCCATTCGAATAACCCTACAATCTAAATACATATTAGTAGAATACATATAAATACAATAACGAAATATATTAGAATAATATCCTGAAATAAAATAAAGTCTAAATACAATAGACAACGGTCACATACGTCATTGAAATAGAATAAAACGAATTATCGCAGCTGAACTAATATAGGTATAATAAATATATATTGACGACTGTTTGGTCAGGGTCACTCACAGTGTCCGTTTTCTTGGTGTTCAGTTTGATGTCGAGATGACGATGGATCTACATGTGCCTGCTGTGTGCAACATTTCGAGAATCAGACGGTATCTGACAGCAGCAGCGACAGAAAAAGTCGTACATGCATTTTTCACAAATAAACTCGAAGTTAGCAATGCACTGCTTCACCGACTACCTCTTAAGCAAATACAACGGCTTCAGAAAGTACCAAACTTGGCAGCCCGCTTGATTGAAAACGCTATGAAATTTACCTATGGTACGCCGCTGTTTATGACGTTTTCAATGGCTGCCGATAGCAGTGCAAGTGGAGTTCTAGCCTCGGTTACCCTGGCTCCGTGAGGTGGCAGCACTTTTAAGCCCCTCAGCTCTGCCTGGGGAAAGAAAGGCTCTGCATTTGTTATGCCTTACCCCATATTAGGGTACAGACGCTGACTGGCTCTCAGGCGAACTATGAAATAAAAATTAGAATAACGATATACTTTTACAAGATAATGATATCCTATGAAAACTATACAACATTGAAGTTATATTAACACAAAAATAAATAAACATTCAAATTTACAGTTGTTTATAATATAAGAATTACGGCAGGATTAATCAGTATCCGTGAGGTGGCAGCATTGTTTAGCCGAACACGAATAACATACACGTTCAATAAGGATATATTTTTATCAAATAATGCTGTATTATAAAAACTATTCAAAATTAAACTTATATTAACACAAAATAAATAGAAATACAAATTTGCGGTTGTTTATAAAATTTGAAATTACGGCAGGTAGCAGCATTGTATAGATCACGCGGATAGACATTCAAAACCCGAGAGACTCACCAGACTGTCTTCACGGCGTAGTTCCGCAGCCGACCGACAATCGATTAAAGGGCAAAAAAAGGCAACGGTTTCGTATCATACACTTAATAGAGTTTATACAAACTAACAATTTCCACATATACTCAATTTTTTAACGTCAGCGGTTTACTCAGAATGTGACCTTAAAGTCTAAAAATCTAACGAAATCCATGATGGCCTAGACACCACCATCTTAACCGGTGACGTATTCGTTTGGCTTGGCCTGGCCTATAAGCGCGCGGCATTCTAAGTCTCTGCTGAGGCCGGTCAGCTTCCTGTGACGTCAGTACGGCACAACAACTTCGAGTCTTCGTTTAGTTGGCGATGTAGCAGCTGCTTAGACCTAAATCTGTGGTCAACAAGTAATTATGAAGTAGACATATATCACCAGTTGATGGAACAAGATCCAACAAAACGTCGCCGACCGTCGTCTTCTTAAACCCGGGCAGTGCTGACAATATTTAGCCATGGATGGACCTAAAGGCTAAACGACGAAGCAACGCATATATCAAGCTGGCCGAGACATCAATGATCAGATCGCAAGAAGGTTAGTATGATGTACTATTTTTTTCTGTGTTATAACGTTTGTATTTAATTGTTTTTTTACAGACGTCAAGCACATGTAACGTTTTTATGCTGTTAAAAGTAGTTTTGACCTCCGTAGACCGGCTATCGATTGACGATGCCGATGGCTCGATCATCGATGTGTTGACGATGCCCGATGCCGATGTCCCTCGATGACAGCTAATCTGTTTTTACGGTATCACGTCCACATGTGTAAAGACTAAGATATACTTGAACCAAGCTAGGACAATAGCACAATTTATATCATCGCAGAATTTAGTACAATGCAGAATAAATATTTTGCCTTTAGAAGAAACTTGAATAACTGAACTTGAACATGACACGTCTCATGGGTGATAATATGTCATCGGCGGAGGGACTGTGGCCTTCGATTGTCGTTGGCACTTTTTGTAAGTTCAGTAAAGTTAACTAACCGCTCATAGTGACATAGTCATTTATTTCCATTGATGTGAATGTAGGCTATGTCAGAGTAAGGTGACATTGACTAATATAGCTAGTAAAGCTTACGATCAGTGTGTTCAGATATGTGCTAAGAAACAATGAAAATGTTATGATGCTGAAAACTAGAAATTCAGTCAGTATTTATTTAAACATTAAGTTTTTACAAAGTTTTGTTAGTTGCATTTTTCTGTTAGTTTCCAATTATGAGATACACATCTGACTATATTTATCATAATTTTATCAAGTTTCTGCATGCACTTTGACACCCCACTTTCAAAATTAGTTTCACCTTCGAGTAGCAGTATTTATGACTGTTTAATGGCTGGTGGAATTCAATGATTGTTTGAAATCCATGGACAGTAGCTGCATGCATGTTTTAAACTAAATCATCATTTAAACTACTCATTTTATCTGCAACAAGTTGTGTTTATTTTGATGTTTTATTAGCTTTTTAGATGTGACGTCGGTATCCACTGGTTAAAGATCTATTGTCACCTGTAAGTGATAATTGAAAAAAGCTAAGTTTTATTTTAGATAATTATATAGTGAAAATTCATACACTTGAATTCATACACTCGCAACAGAACACAAGTCCGACATAACCGTCTACCCATGCTGATGAGCCACATAATCCATGTGGTGATGGGAAAAGTTACACTGCCACTAATCACTGTACCAACAGGGGTTGCTTGATCGGGGCAAATGTGCCAAAACCGAGTAAGGAAGATCTGCGGGCTGCATGGCTCAATCGTTTTGTACATTAGTCAAGTCTTTGAGAGCAAAGTGATATCCCTCGTGCTGCTCTCCAAGCGAGGACAGGGAACTTTGTCCTGATTAGGTGGCTGGTGCATGCTGGCAGTACTCGATGAACACTCCGGCCCAACTTGCTGTGAACCCACCAGTAAACTGCTTATAGACAGCCCACCTGAGCAACCTGAAATAAACGTGTTCAGATAAATATACATATGACATTGTAAATAAGATGAAAATTAATCAATGATCCTTTTAATTTAAAATATATAATTAAAGATACACCCCTTTTCAAACATGTGCTTTTTAAGAAAAAAATTAATAAATGTGTGGCATATTGCATCTAATGTTGACAATATGCACTTTTAAATCGCTGTGTGGCATTAGAAACCATTGAGGATCTATTTCTATAATTTGGAATAAAATGAATTAGGGTATTGCTAGTAAGCTCAAGAAATTTTTATTAATTTGATTGAACCATTCTGAAATCTGTCAAACATAAACATCTTGTCTAAAACCTCTAATGACAACTCCAGTCCCTGCATTCACATATTTGGGTTGTCATCTCATAATGGATAACCAGAGAAAATGTCAATTAGATTATTATTGTGAAAAGACTAGGCACTATAATTTACTCTATGACTTCTATACTTTGGGCAGTAGTAGGAACTATGCACTATGTTTACAAATATACCTGCCATTTTCACTACATAAAAATCATAATGGTTCCATGTGTTGTATCTATAAGTAATGATAACTATTATTTTTTTATTTATAGTGCTACTTTGTTTGATGGTGTATTGTTGCTTCTTATTTGATGCATTAACGTTTATTGCAACATAATTATATAAAATGTATGCACAGTATACTTACTTGTTTGTTGATGGATCTAGTTGCCAGTTATCTATCTGTATATGGTTCAGTGCAACCAATACATTCCGAAGCACCAGTTGCTCGAAGCAGAGAATTTCAAATCCGACTTTTCGTAATACACAGCAGTCCACCTGTAATAAAAAATCGAACATTAAAAATGTTTTATGTGAATCATTGCAAACATGGATTATTATTCTGAATGAACATAATTTCACAAAGCATGAATTCTGACACATTTCCTGTATTCATCTCGTCACTAATATCTCTGGGTTCTTTGAAACAAACTCATTATCTATGTTTATATATGACTCCATAAGACACATGCAAAATGATGAGAAGTTTATGTTCAAATAAAATAATCGTAACTGCCTGCCATTGCTGTGTAGGCGGTGCATTTAGATCATGATATATGAATCAATATAGCTGCTGTTATTACAAATGTGATGGGTGTCCACACCTGGGCGATGCAAAAAACAGCAAGGTATTGACTATTCATTTGTATGGATTTTTTTCCACAATTTACACACCTGCACAATTGTGGGACCTAATTCATTTAATTTCATTGGAACTATTCAATACGATTTATGTTAAATGATTAACACCACCAAGTCTTAACAAATGTGTTATTACCATAAAACGTAATAAGTGACACATACTTAGTCTAATAGTTGAATGCGGCAAGCCTGAGCCTGAGGTCACTGAGGTGACCCGGCTGGCCCAAGGCGGCAAGGCTTGGCCCAAGCTAAGCGATCATATTTCGCTTGTCATAATAATACGATCATTACGCAGTCCGGACCTCAGGAAAATAATATTTAAGCAATAACAATAATAGACAACTTAATATTTACCTTCATCAATATGCTCCGCGCGTTGCCGAGTTGCAGCCATTTCATGACAGCAGACAGCTTACTGACGTCATTCTTCGTCGACAATGGCGTAGCTCTTAGTATTTCGATGGCTGGGTGTTCAAAAATATTTTTCAGGTAAACGGCTGGCGTTAAAAAATTGAGTACATGTGGAAATTGTTACTTTATATTAACTCTATTAATCGAAACCGTTGCCTTTTTTGCCCTTTAAGCGAGACTAGTGGAGTTCAAGATGCTACTACTCAAACATCGAGCTCTGACTGGCCATGCCAGCCGGTTAGGTCGCTGCGCACTAGAGAACACAATGTATTGTGTGTACCACGCACAAGCCGTCACTGCATGGGGTGATAGAGCTTTCAGTGTGGCAGCCCCACATCATAGAACGCGCTGCCCCAGCATCTGAATTTAACATATGTGATCACTGCTGCGCTGTGAACCACGAATGTTGGAACAGGGCTATATAAATATCACGATTATGATTATTTAGGCAATCAAACAAAACGATCGTTGTGATTGTGACTCGTAATGTTTCCGTTGTTGTACTCTCATGACCCGGAATAGTCGTAGTCGAAGGTCATAGGGCCTATATCCCTACCCCAAACAATAGGGGTCCCGGGTTACGAAGTCCGTTTTGTGATGTACTTGCGGGCGATCAACTGTTCGTCTGAAACGTCTTTCTCCCGTCAAGTGTCTTTTCCAAGACTACAACATAATATTTTCTTATCGTGGTCATGGTCAACGCTGCCACCACATTATGTATTCGTAATGACAACAAACTTCGTGATTATACTTACCGACCGTTACCGTATTAGCCTCGGTTACCATGCAGGCTCCGTGAGTTGGCAGCACTTTGAAGCCCCTCAACTCTGCCTGGGGAAACTAATCCTCTGCATTTGTTAGCCGCCAGAGCGGCCTTACCCCACATTAGGGTAGAGACGCTGATTGGCTCTCAGACCAACTATTAAATAAAAATTAAAATTAAGATATACTTTTACAAGATAATTATATCCTATGAAAAATATTCAACATTAAACTTATATTAACACAAAGTAAGTAAAAATTCAAATTTACAGTTGTTTATAAAATACGAATTACGGCAGGATTAACCAGTATCCGTGAGGTGGCAGCATTGTTTAGCCCCACCCGGATAACATACAAATTAAACAATGATACCTTTTTATCAAATAATGCTGTATTATAAAACTATTAAAAATGAAACTTATATTAACACAAAATAAATAGAAATACAAATTTGCAGTTGTTTACAAAAATAGAAATTACGGCAGGGTTAACCAGTGTCCGTGAGGTGGCAGCTTTTATAGATCACGCGGATAAATATTCAAAAGCCGGGAGACACACCAGACTGTCTTCTCGCCGTAGTTCCGCAGCCGACCGACAGTCGGTTAAGCGAGACTATTACCGTATATGCAGTCAGTACGAAAAATGTATCCACAACGCTACAATAGGTGGCAGCACTGCTTTTGCGCGCCCTCGATTATTCCCTTAAGTGAATAATCGCCCTCGATATTCGGCGAAGTTATACAGCCGAGTGAGACTACCTCGCTATATAAAATGTAGTTCCGTAAAAGGACATTATGTATAACATATGACTCATCGAGCTTCCGCATAGTGGCACCACTCTGCACCATCAGAATCGCCTATTATTTATAACAACAAAATTATATCCCCAAGCTAAGTTGCAATCACAGTAAGAGAATGCATGATCGCGCGCCAGGGGTCGCTGCAGCTGATTACGTCAGTACCAGCCTACAGTACCCGTGGCATATCCCTTCTCAAAGCTCCGTTTTTATCATCAGCCAATTAATTCACTCACGCGGGGAATGGCCAGCCTCCGGTCATGTGATATAATTTTGGGTGATATCAGCAACATGCTGCTCGTGTTATATGCAATGTTTACGATGCGAATGCATCAATATATGTGGATTCATTCCCACCAGTCGTGTATCCGTCATCAAATTGGGGCGGGTATTTGTACTGTGCCCACGGCTATATGCCGTTAGTATGTATACTGGCAAACATATATTTAAACAAAATAATCTATAAAAAAACATATGTTTCTTTTATAAAATTGAAAAAAAAATTGTCACCTCGAAGTCGAGCTTATACGATATTGGCCTTTGAATTTTTAAATCAATTCGTTGCCGTTTTGATCATAGGCTACCTATGCATAGGCTAACCGAATTCGTTAAACGGACATACAATACTTGCAAATATGCCTTCAGCATGCCAATTCTCCATACCAAGGGAAGAGTTCCTACACATCGTCGTCTATAAACTGTCGTGAATAACATGGAACTAGTGAGGATTGCAAGAAACTAAAATATGAGATCGCCAAATTGTTTGAATACGTCTATTGGGAAACGTCTACAGAACTCGTCCAGAAAATATACGGAATATGATAATCCGAAACGTACGTATCTTAGTCAGTCAACACAGACACACACACACACACACACACACACACACACACACACACACCACCACACACACACAACACACACACACACACACACACACACACACACACACACACACACACACACACACACACACACACACACACACACACACACACACACACACACACACACACACACACACACACACACACACACACACACACACACACACACACACACACACACACACACACACACACACACACACACACACACACACACACACACACACACACACACACACAACACACACACACACACACACACACACACACACACACACACACACACACACACACACACACACACACACACACACACACACACACACACACACACACACACAAACACACACGTGTCCGATGGCTTGTCGGCAGTCATTTTTAGTCTTACCTTTTCTTTTCTCTTCTTCGGTTCCAATACGAACGAACTATTTCCATATTCTCTTCTTCTTACTCACATACTCTCCTTCTCTTTCTTCCTTTCACTCATTTCCACTCAATCACCCACTCACTCACTTACTGACTCACTGACTCACACACTCACTCACTCACTCATTTACTGACTCACTGATTCACTCACTCACTCACTCACACACTCACTCACTCACTCACTCACTCACTCACTCTATATGTTACTGTTTGGTGGAATCTTTTGTTGAAAATAGGCTGATGTTCACTGCAGTATCTTAGTCAGATAAAAGTCAATTGTCACATAGTCACCCTCATACGTCTACTAACGCCAACACAATATTCGATTCACTACATCTAATTAACCCTATATTTTCATTTATGCCCTGTGAGAGAGTTATATCGTAACTAGTCCATTGCCGGTTCGTGCCAAGTACAAAATTAACGGACTACGACCAGTCATATGATTTGGTCTACAGCTTTTAATTAAGTTTTACGCCTCGGTATAAATGCGTAATGCCGCGTAATATTCTGGACAGTACTTGTGGCAGACCTCAATGTGCGGCGTAGGGACACAGAGCTCAGTCATTAAAAGGCATAGGAACCGACAGCGAAGAGTATCACTGCACCCGACAACAACATCTGATAGCGACTTCGTCGTCTTCCCGTCATTCTGTTTCCATAGTCATTACCGTGTACTACATCATTGTCAAAGTACGATTTCACCAGCATCTTCATCATTACTACTCATCCTGGTTTTCACCATCCTAGTCATCAATGCTGTTACCATCATCGTCGTCATCTTCACTTCACCTTCCTCTTCCTCCTCCTCCTCCTTCATTATCACTCCCCGTTAGTTACTTGCGTTCTCCATCAGTTACTCGAGCTTCTCCATCAGTTACTCGCACTCTCCGTTAGTTATTCGCGGTCGCTGTGGGTTATTCGCAGATGTTGGCCTCTCTATTGCTAGAGTCCTTCACGGGTGTATTTCTCGAACTGTTCCTTGGCCGTGTCGACGTGCCGTGGCGTGCAGTAGAGGTCTATGGCCGTGGCCGCCAGTAGCTTGGCCTGGACGAGTGTGTACGCCTGGGCGGCCGGGCCTCCTGTAAGCAACAGCGGCAGTGTCTCACTTAGGACCATCGGGACTCGTACGAGAACAAGTATGTCCTCTTTGTAAAGGAGACAGCTTAAGATGAACAGTGTAGTGATAAGTTTCATTGTCGAACAGATAATGTCAACATGTGTTGTAAATTACAAGGGTCTCGACGAGAAAAACATTCATTGTGAATAATACGTAGGATCTAAATTGCAGTGAGACAGGCGTGTATACAGAGATCACAGGGGGCTGCAGTGCAACTGATCTAATCCACGGTTGTCCACTTTCATGTACGTGAGCAACCAAAATGTTCACATTTATGATGTACACTTGCAAGAAACCAATCCAGCTTTGATCAGTCTGTGCTGACAAACTTTGTGTTGCT
>JAODUO010000519.1:512500-522500 GCA_025642075.2 Ridgeia piscesae
GTTTAATTATTGTTTCATCAGAGCAAATGACTGCATGTTGGTATTTGTTATGGTATTTGTCAGTATGTTTGGGAGATGTAGTGTGAAGAATATGGTGGCCGGATGTAGACGGATATTATATTGGGGCTATGGGTTCGTGTCTCTTTAATAAGGTGTCGCTTCTCTCTTACTTTCTAACATTGACGCCTTCTATGAATGGTTTTGCTGAACGGACAGCTACATTGGTAAGTGAACTGGTATTTTTAAGCGAGTTGGAATATATGTATGTATATATATATATATATATATATATATATATATATATATATATATATATATATATATATATATATATATATATATATATATAATAATAATAATAACTTTATTTTGACACCATCAAATCCGGGACGGCTGTCCCGTTCACGGGTGTGTACATACATGTAAATTTGCGTATACTGATTAAAATAATGGTGACAGTAATAATGATAATAATATAAAGTAATGAGACACTATGATAAAAAAACGTGTAAAATTGGCTATGTATAAATTATATAATTCTTTAAAAAAATGAATATTAAACATAGACATTACAGACAAAACATTAGAACCCGCTATACTGCACTGATAGTAATACAAATAAATAAGATAAATAATATATGTATACATCGTAATAATAAATTAGCTAAAATATAATGTTCGTTGTGTGAAACTAGTTATGTGGAAAATAAAAGTGTCTTTAATTGCTTCTTGAACTGTGTAATGTTGCTGTTTTCACGTATGTTCCTTGGAAGTTTGTTCCACAGAGTGGGTCCTGCACAGGCAAATGCACGGCGGCCGAAACGTTCCAGGTTGACTCTGGGCACCTCTAGCAGTAACCCGCCTGCAGAGCGCAGCGAACGGGGAGGTGTGTGGCGGCGTAGCAGTGCCGCAAGATACTCCGGCGTGCCATTGTATATGGCCCTGTGCACAAGTACAAGTAGTTTAAAATCGATTCGCTTTCTGACAGGCAACCAGTGTAACTGCCGCAGTATTGTTGTCATGGACTGCCGGTCGCCCCGCCGAATTTGCCTGACAATTCGTGCCGCAGACCGCTGGACCATTTCCAGACGGTGCATGTGACGATCACTTATGCCGTGTAATATTGCGTTGCCGTAGTCGAGTCGCGAAGTTACGAGTCCGTGTATGAGACTCTTACATACAGTGGTACTGATGGAGTCTCGTATCTTGGCGATTCGTGACAGATGGTAGTAGGCGGAGCGACACACGTTGGCCACTTGTGACGTCATTGTTAGGTTTGCGTCGACGTTGAATCCTAGATCCCGTATAACGGGGGAAGTTTCGACGAGCTGGCCACATATGTTGACGCGGGTTAACGAGGTTGGTGTACGCAGGCTTGATGAATGGATGACAATGGCTTGTGACTTGTTGTTATTCATCACGAGTCCGTTATCACAGAGCCATGCTTTCGCGTCTTGTACGCAGGCTTCCATACGCGCGAGGGCTTGTGTGTGGTCGGTTGGTGGGAAAGTGATGTACAGTTGGGTGTCGTCTGCGTATAGGTGGTGGCGAATATTGTGCTTTTGTAGAAGTGTCGTCAGTGGTGCGATGTACGCGTTGAACAGTAGCGGTCCAAGGACTGTCCCTTGTGGCACTCCTGTAGTTATGATGTCTGATTCCGACACGCCACTCTTTACTCGAACGACATATGTCCGATCACACAAGTAAGATGTCAGCCAGGCGAGGACGTCCCCAGATAACCCGTATCCAGACAACCGTCGCAGCAGTATTGTATGGTCGATGGTGTCGAAGGCCGCACTTAGATCGAGTAGCACGAGGTGCACACTCTGGCGATTGTCAATCGAATGGGCGATGTCGTTGTGTATCCGCACGAGTGCGGTTTCCGCACTATGGTGCGCACGGTACGCACTTTGATAAATCCCGTAAATACCGTTCTCCTCCATGAAATGTTGTACCTGTTGTGCAACGAAACGCTCAGTCGTCTTCGCCACAAACGTGATGTTAGATATTGGGCGGTAATTTGTGAGCGCGTTGGCGTCAGACCCTCCCTTCTTCAAAATTGGTACAACGACAGCGTGTTTCATGGGTGCGGGAAATACGGTTGTGGCTAGCGAGGCGTTGATGATCCGGGCCAGTAGAGGAGAAAGAGCGTCGATGTGTTGTTTGACAATTGATGTCGGCAGTGGGTCTAGTTCACACGATTTTGTGGCAGATGCCAGTACTATTTTTTTCACATCCGAAGGTGACGCATGCTCGAACACGTCGAAGTGCGCACCCACAACTGTTGGCGTGTCGTCAGCTGGCAGCGGAGATCGATTCTGGCACAGCACTTCTGTCTTGTCTTTGAAATATCTTTGAAATCTTGTAGCGAGTGCCGAGGGTGATTCGTCTGCCACTTCTGGTAGAGTCATATTCACCTTTCGGCCAAGAAGAGAATCTGTGATGCCGTAGATAAGGCGCATATTGCCACCAGCTTTCGAAATCTCTGATCTGTAATAATCAGAGCGGGCTGTTTTTAACAATTTCCTGAAGATGTTGCGACGGTCTTTGAAAATTTGTCGGTGCACAGTTAGGCTCGAATTCCGCCAAAGGCGTTCGGCACGACGGAGGGCTATCTTCGCCTCTGTCAGGTCGTTGGTGTGCCCCGGAGTCGTTGGTCTAACAGTGATGGTCCGCGACACAAGAGGGGCGTACGCGTCAATAATGGTGCGTAGGCATGTGTCGTAGGCCGCAAGTAGGACAACAGGGTCAGCCTCATCAGCGTTCAGATTGAACGACCTTAAGTCTGCCGCGAAGATGTTGTTGTTGATAGCTGATTGTTTTCGATACGTGATGTGTCGCTTCAAACGGCTTGGTTTGGACTGGAGGAGTTCGCATTCGACCGCGTAGTGGTCGGTGATTAGCGACGTGGGCTTGACAGCAGTAGCAATGGGATGCGAGGTTTTGGCTGTAATCACCAAGTCTAGCGTATTGCCCCGTTCGTGAGTCGCTCCGGTAACATGTTGCGTAAAGCCAGCCGTGTCAAGCAGATCGGCCAGATTTACCGCGTCGGTGCAAGTTGGTTCGCCATATTTTGTGTTAAAATCCCCGCACACAACCGTTTCAGTGGGGTGAGTACCGGCGATCAGTAACACCGTAGACACGTCGTCCAGAAATGTTCCAAAACACGAGTTCGGTGGTCGGTACATCACAATTACACGCGTTGTGCAGCTGGTACGGGCATTTCGTAGAGTGACGGAGAGTGTTTCTGAGGCGCGGGTGTCGACACTTACACGGGATACAAGCTGGAGAGTTTTGCGGAACAGAACGCCGATGCCTCCACCGCGTCGCGCGCCTCCACGCGGCTGGTGAATGAGCGTAAAGTTGTTTCGGCAAAGTTCAGAAACGGAAGTCGTGTCTTCGTCGGTCAACCATGTTTCAGTCAGAGCAACAATGTCAAGTGAACACTCATCGACGTAGTTACGTACGAACAATGACTTGTTTCGCAGAGATCTGGCGTTAATGAGACAAAACTTAGCCTTGTCAATGAATACAGTCGAGTCCCGTGTTACGGTCGGCACTTGTATTAGGTTGTTGTTGTTGCGACGTGTGTGGGGCCGGTCGGTGGGTGGTCGATGTCCGATCACTGGATTGATTGTTCTTTGTTTTCGCCCACCTCCCCGACAGCCGCGTTTCGTTGGTAACCGGACAGCAATGCCGACATCAACTAGCGTCCTCCATGTAGCGGCAGCCAGGCGTGACGCACAGGAATGTGGAAGCAATTGACAGGCAGTGTACCTGATTGGCGGCATGGTTGCGCAATGCGATCGACTGAATGGGTTATGGTCCACTGAGCCGCAGTGAATGTCTATGCACAGTGCAAGATAAAACTAGTTTGTAAAGATCAATAAAAACACACACATACGGCGTCCTTGGAGACAACGCAACGACTTGACGTGATCCTCATAGGTTTACGTATATGTGTAGTCAAAATCAGCGTCGATGTAAATGCAGAACATACTAAAAATTGAGAAATATCACGAGCGACGTATGCTTGCAGCCGGCTAGGCGCAACCAGTCACGTGCACGTTATATATATATATATATATATATATATATATATATATATATATATATATATATATATATATATAGTACCGGCAAAATGTCATGGGAACAGCAAGAAAACTGATGTTTTCATGTTTCATATTGAAATATTTACAAAACTATTAATGTCTTGTTTATTGTTAACAGTATAGTCAGGAATGGTGGCTTATTTACCTACATCCAAACGGAAATCTATAACGTTGCTAAAAACATGAAAAATGTCACTCTCAGTTTTTCTTGCTGTTCCCTTGGCTATTTGCCGGTACTGTATATATCGCCTGCTACTTCTAACACGAGATGGACGTAGAAAAGCCCAAACGGTATAACGAAGACCGACATTGACGTATCCTAACAAATAGGCTAGACACCGTCACAGACGTAACAGTCGTCAACTAAGTCAACATTGGAAGTGACCATAGACTAGTTATGAGCAACATCAAAATGGACGTAGAGATGGAAATGAAAATGTTATGACTAAGAGGCCACCAGGAGTAGATGCCATACGAATAGGATCAACGAAGTTCGAATTCCAATTCGAATTGAGAAACCGATTCGAGAGACTACAAGAACTAGACGACATCGACACCATGAGCGAAACCATCAAAGACATGATCCAAAACTGCGGGTCAAGAGTAGCTAAGGCAATCAACAAGCCACATAAATCGAGGATATCGTCATCAACACGAGCCCTGGTGTCGAAACGACGAGAAATGGCTGGAAACGGCGACAATAAACAACGAACAGAGTACGCAGAAATATGCAAGACCATCAAAAAAACGCAAGAGATGACATCAGGAAATATAACCAACAGATCATACGAGAAACGATCATGGCATCAAAGAGCCTGGAGAAAGTTCGAAGAACGCAGAAGCTAGGCCAAGACAGACTGGTTACACTCCTGGACGAGCAGGGTAGAGAAATCCATGATCAAGATAAGATCCTAGAACGAATAGAAGAATTTTACACCCAGTTATGCGACAGTGAACAGAGTACCATAATCCATATTGACCCATAAGAGGTACCACCGATAACATCATGGGATGTGGAAGCAGCACTACGAGTTATGAAGAATTGGACAGCAACAGGCAACGACCATATAAACATCGAGACATTGAAAGCAGGAGAAGATACCATCTCGAAAGACAATTGCTAAGTTGTACACTAAATGTTTATCAGAAAGACGAATAGCTACAGCGTGGAAGAACGCTAAGATGGTGATAATGATAATCTTCAAGAAGGGATATAAGAAAGACCTCAAGAATTACAGACCGATATGTCTACTACCTAACATTTATAAAGTAATCACGAAAGTACTAACGAAAAGGCTAGAGAAAACACTCGATGAAAACCAGCCACGAGAGCAAGCTGGATTCAGAAGCGGATACTCAACGACAGACAACATCTACGTCGCAAACCAACTGAAGGAGAAGTGCAGAGAATATAATATCCCACTCTGCATCGCATTCGTCGACTACGAGAAAGCCTTCGACTCAATGCAAACTCAAACATACTGACCTCGCTTCAGGAACATGGGATAGAAGATGTGTACATCGAACTCCTGAAGGAAGTCTACACAAACAGCTCGATGACAGTCCACCTACACAAAGAAGGCAACAAGATCAACATCAGGAGAGGTGTACGACAGGGAGATACCATATTGCCCAAGCCGTTCACCGTATGTTCAACTCATGCGTACTTCCAGCAATGACATACTGCGCGAAAACATGGGCAGTCACCACCCATGCGAAGGATAACCTTGCAGCCGCATAAACAAAGATAGAAAGGAATGTGTTAAACATCACATACCGGGACAGAAAAAATCAAAATCTGGGTAAGAGAAAAGGCCAAGGTCACAGACGTGATTGAACAAGTCAGAAGACGGAAGTGGACGTGGGCAAGGTACGTCAGCAGGATACGAGATAACAGATGGACACTGCTTATCACCACCTGGAAACGCTACGGATAGAAAAGACCCAGAGGAACACCGGCGAGATGTTGGAGAAACGAACTAGACGACTAATGGATGGGTACCATCTGGCAGTGGATAGCGCAAGATAGGCAGATGTGGATACTGAAGCGGGACACTGGTGCACAATGATGATGATGATGATGATGATGATGATGATATATATATATATATATATATATATATATATATATATATATATATATATATATATATATATTCAATTAAATAACTTTATTCCAGACTCAACAGGGCACATACAGCAAGTACATGTGACTCTGTGATTAATATGATGACATTAGGCAGACAATATGTACAGTATGCGTTCTGACCCATTGCTGTCTATATTAGACAAATTTATACAGTTGTTTCATTCAAGTGTTTACATATAAAAGCTTGTTCCAGTGATTACGGATCCTGGAAGTGAATCTGAAGCAAGAAGTTAGAATGTCATTTAAAATATAGTTAACAGAGCTATCAGGTCTACACATAAATCTATGTACCATATTCCTAATAACTGACTGGCAGCATTGTACATCAAACAGAGTGCATAGCAGGCTGGTACTTTCATATTTTGACGTACCAATAAACAACTTTAAAATATTGTGATATGCAATATGCAATCTATCTAATGTGGATTTCTTGTAATTCCACCAGAGTTGTACTCCATACATGGGCGAGCAATATGAACGAAACAGTGTTAGCTTAACCTCTAGGAAACACATACAAAATGTGGCAATATATATACAGTTCTGCGTGTCTATTAATGTCATCATCATCTGAAAGATCATCTGAAATATAGTTTCCAAGATATTTATATGTAGCTACACTATGCAGAGTAACCCCTTTTAGTTTAAATTCAGGGATAAAACATCCTTTTAAGGTCGCAGATCTAAATATCATAAATGCACTCTTGTTAGCATTGTAGTTCACATGGCTCATTCCAAATTTCTCACATTCGTGTAGTAGCTGGCATAGTCCTGCTGATGAAGGTGAAATCAAGACCAAAATGTTATCATCAGCATACATTATGTGATTAATAAGATGACCATTCATGCTACATCCAACATTACACATTTTGATTTGTTCGCTCAATTCATCTACATATACATTAAATAAGTAAGGGTATAATATCCCCCCTTGTCTAACACCATTGGTTACTTTAAATTTAGTAGAAAGCACATCACACCACCTTATGCAAGTGGTCTGGTTGTGATACCAATAGATTAATATATTCGTTGTATATACGCCCCTTTCACTAAGATTCTTAAACAACGTTCTGTGATTTACTCTGTCGAAGGCTTTACTGGCATCAAGAAAACATACAAATACACTGCCATTCAGAGTTCGATACAAATCAATAATTTCCTTTAACACATATATACACTGGTCTGTGCCATGCTTCCTTTTTAAACCAAATTGATTCGGATTACTATTCAAAAATATTTCAATTCTACCTAGTATAATTACTTCAATAATTTTGCTAAACACACTAGCTAATGCAATTGGATGGTAATTGTCTTTAGAAGCTATTTTATCAGCGTTATCCTTAATCACTGGCACAAGTACAACTGACAACATTGACTCTGCCAGAAAACCATGAGCAAACAAACTAGTGAAGCACAAAGATAGCAGGGTACAAGTGCCTTGTCTGCATATTTTATATGTTCTGAACATATGCCATCTTTATTAACATCAAGCTTCTTAATCGCATTTGTTACCTCCTCTACTGTGACCACAATTTCATCATAAGATGTATCACAGTCATATTCACACACGTCTACACTACCATTGTTAACACAGTTTAAAAGGTCACAAAAATGTTTACGCCATAGATCTACTATCTCTTTTCCACCAGATACACCTTCGATACTAGACGGAAGAGGAGTATTACAGTTGTTGATTGTCTTGATTTCACGCCAGAAGGCCTCAGGATTAAGTTCGGCTAATTTCTCTTTGCGTAGTATATTTTCATTATTCTTGATAAATCGTAAAGCATACTTGAATCTAGGTTTACTTTTTACATGCAAATCATAAACAGGTCCCTGTCTGGGTTTCCCCGCATTAACCCACATGTGTATGACTTCCCTGGAGGTATCATACAAACTATCCACATACTCTGCCCATCCCGGTTTATTTGTGTACGAATTCTTCTTATTTTGCGAGGATTCTTCACCAGCTTGTATTAGTGAACTCACTATGCCATCATACAGTTTATTTAGAGATTTAATATGGTTTACATTCGTGCTTCCTACATCCTACAGCCTCTGTTGGTATATGAATATCATGCAAACATCTTTCAGTAAGCATACAATATTTACTTATGTCATTATCAGTCATGTTATTCCATCTTATTTTTGCTCTCCCATTATTAATACAGCTCGTTAAATTTGGTATATTGTCATTATTAATGTACACTTTGAACGGTATATGATCTTCATGGCTGACATCATACATAATATTGATCTTACTTATACTGTGAAAATCATTACTTGCTATCACATGCTCTAGCCAGGAGGTTGTGTTTCACTTTTCACTAACATATGTATGTGATCTTTCTGGTAAGTGTGCACAAGATGAAATGTTAAAGTTGTTTTCAGAGCAGAAATTTATCGTATGACCTGCAAATAATGAGTTATCAATATAACATTCCAATCACCGCTTATGACACAACAAGTATTGTTTAGTTCGTCAGTGATTGCTTTAAGAATACCCAGCTTTTCTACATTATCATGACATTGATAAGGCATATATACATTAAATGTTGTACATTTCTTAGATCGTAGAGTAATTGCTATTGCTACATACCAATCAAGATGTAGATCCAATGGTCTAACATATCTGTCAAGTTTAACATCCCACATTATTGCGACACCATCAAGTGGGTGTCCATGTACTACACCATCTATGTATGTATGTATGTATGTATGTATGTATGTATGTATGTATGTATGTATGTATGTATGTATGTATGTATGTATGTATGTATGTATGTATGTATGTATGTATGTATGTATGTATGTATGTATGTATGTATGCATGCATGCATGCATGCATGCATGCATGCATGCATGCAAGCATGTATGTATGTATGTATATATACCACTTACCAATGCACGGATGTAATCCTTATCGTATGCACCTAAAACATACTGGGTGCAAATATATTACTTCACCACTGTGTGAGAATTAGTATATGTTTCTACAGTATTTTACTATGGTTTACTACAGTGAATATCATGCTTTACCATGGTTTATTACTGTGAATACCATATTTTACTATGATTTACTACAGTGAATATCATGCTTTACCACGGTTTATTACAGCTACATAGTGAATACTACATTTCATCATAATTTACTATGGTGCATATCACATTTTACTATGTTGTACCACAGTGAATATTGTGCATAGTGGGTCTTGATCTTCTACACATGCCATAAAACTAAAATAATCAAACAATAGTATAATAAAATGTTTTATTAACATGTTAAAAATTCATTAATTACATGGCAACAATATATTATGGTTGATTTCTTTCAAGTGGTATTGCATAGTGTTCCTATCCATGTCGTTTCATAGACCTCACTCATCAAAGTTGTGTCCCACTGCACCTGTAAAATAAAAAAAATTGATTTCCAATGTCTGTAACTCTGTTTATCATTACTTGCCAGTATAATGGATCAGAGGAATCAACTGGCCTGGCCTCTAGTCATAAAAGTGGCATTAATTAGCGGAATCACCCAATAACTAATGTCCCCCAATTATGCAGCCCTTGGAGAGACCCACTAACATAATGCAGATGCACACTGCCTCCTTGGATGTTAGAAAGTCATGATAAGGAAGATAACTGTATACATTTCCGGACATTCTAAGGCACTTCACTGTGAGAAATTGTGAAGAGTGATGCCAAAAAAGTCAACCCTAACTTACTTTATTGCACTTAG
>JAODUO010000519.1:527500-530000 GCA_025642075.2 Ridgeia piscesae
TATTTATCAAAAAATAATAATTTCAACAAAAAACAATACCATGTCCTATTGTGTCTTGGTGTGTTTGGCCGATGCGCAACAAACTGTTACCATATTGCGCGAAATATGGGTGCGACTAACAACGGAACGTTAAACTCTCCCATATTGCCCGTGTTTCCCCTACATTCCGACTTGGGTGTCCAATCTCAGAATTCCGATTCTGGCCATAATGGCTGACGTTCAGTATCTCACATTGTGTTCTGACTCAACATATTTTCTACAATTACCTTTACCGGTACCAACGGATTATTCAGGGTTACGAAGCAAGCAAACGCGTTTCGTATAAGCTTAGACTACAATCTAAAACAAAAAAATTGACAACTGAACAATTGTGCCACGACTTGATCAGACGGACCATGTATTATACCTTCCTATTATATCTTCCGTGGACGTGAGCGCGTGCAGACGGCAGTGCTGAAGCAGTATATTGAACCAACAGTTCGCACTTTCACTGGGGTACATTACTTCTCTATTCTCAGCACAGAAAAGCATCCACTACTAAGCAGTGAATTTGTCAATTGACACATGTGACACGTATCCAATTGGCCACACAGCTGGTGCTGTAACAGACGGGACCAAACGTGTCACCGTGCGTCACTCGGGGTGACTTAGTGGCCAGTCAGCGTGCGTCACTCAGGGTGACTTGGTGGCCAGTCACCGTGCGTCACTCAGGGTAACTTGGTGGCCCGGATCAGGTAGAGTCCTGACGGGTTGACTCGACACGTGAAGTTGTCATTCGGCTTGAAGTAGCCGAGGTGTTGTCCATCAAACACCTCCGTGAAGTTGTAGCCGGCCGGACTGGTCAGTCCTAGGGCCTGTAGGTTCCAGCTCACTTTGTACGGGTAGCCAGACTCCTTCACGTACAACACAGCGACGGCGAAACTGCCGCGTGGCATCACGGGACGGTTCCAGATCTGCAGCTTGCCATCCAGCAACTGAAACGGATGACAGCGTGTTACAATAGTGATGGATTAAACGAGTAGGCGTGCACACGGCGTACCCGACGTACCCGACTGCATGCACACGGCGTACCCGACGTACCCGACTGCGTGCACACGGCGTACCCGACTGCGTGCACACGGCGTACCCGACGTACCCGACTGCATGCACACGGCGTACCCGACGTACCCGACTGCATGCACACGGCGTACCCGACGTACCCGACTGCATGCACACGGCGTACCCGACGTACCCGACTGCATGCACACGGCGTACCCGACGTACCCGACTGCATGCACACGGCGTACCCGACGTACCCGACTGCGTGCACACGGCGTACCCGACGTACCCGACTGCATGCACACGGCGTACCCGACGTACCCGACTGCATGCACACGGCGTACCCGACGTACCCGACTGCATGCACACGGCGTACCCGACGTACCCGACTGCATGCACACGGCGTTCCCGACGTACCCGACGTACCCGACTGCATGCACACGGCGTACCCGACTGCGTGCACACGGCGTACCCGACGTACCCGACTGCATGCACACGGCGTACCCGACGTACCCGACTGCATGCACACGGCGTACCCGACGTACCCGACTGCATGCACACGGCGTACCCGACGTACCCGACTGCATGCACACGGCGTACCCGACGTACCCGACTGCATGCACACGGCGTACCCGACGTACCCGACTGCGTGCACACGGCGTACCCGACGTACCCGACTGCGTGCACACGGCGTACCCGACGTACCCGACTGCGTGCACACGGCGTACCTGACGTACCCGACTAGCATGCACACGGCGTACCCGACGTACCCGACTGCGTGCACACGGCGTACCCGACGTACCCGACTGCGTGCACACGGCGTACCCGACGTACCCGACTGCATGCACACGGCGTACCCGACGTACCCGACTGCATGCACACGGCGTACCCGACGTACCCGACTGCGTGCACACGGCGTACCCGACGTACCCGACTGCGTGCACACGGCGTACCCGACGTACCCGACTGCATGCACACGGCGTACCCGACGTACCCGACTGCATGCACACGGCGTACCCGACGTACCCGACTGCATGCACACGGCGTACCCGACGTACCCGACTGCATGCACACGGCGTACCCGACTGCGTGCACACGGCGTACCCGACGTACCCGACTGCGTGCACACGGCGTACCCGACGTACCCGACTGCATGCACACGGCGTACCCGACGTACCCGACTGCATGCACACGGCGTACACGTCGACGTACCCGACGCCATGCACACGGCGTACTCGACTGCACACGGCGTACCCGACGTACCCGACTGCGTGCACACGGCGTACCCGACGTACCCGACGACCGACTGTACACCCGGCGTACCCGACTGCGTGCACACGGCGTACCCGACGTACCCGACTGCGACTGCGACACGGCGTACCCGACTGCGTGCACAGCGGCGTACCCGACGTACCCGACTGCGTGCACACGGCGTACCCGACTGCATGCACACGGCGTACCC
>JAODUO010000519.1:537500-540000 GCA_025642075.2 Ridgeia piscesae
AAGCCGTACGGTACGGAAAGTGTTCTGTTGACTACGTGGACACTAAGAAACCATACCGTACGGGAAGTGTTATGTTGACTATGTGAACACTACAGGAAGCCGTACCGTACGGGAAGTGTTATGTTGACTATGTGAACACTACAGGAAGCCGTACCGTACGGGAAGTGTTATGTTGACTATGTGACCACTACAGGAAGCCGTACCGTACGGGAAGTGTTCTGTTGACTATGTGACCACTACAGGAAGCCGTACCGTACGGGAAGTGTTATGTTGACTATGTGAACACTACAGGAAGCCGTACCGTACGGGAAGTGTTCTGTTGACTATGTGACCACTACAGGAAGCCGTACCGTACGGGAAGTGTTATGTTGACTATGTGAACACTACAGGAAGCCGTACCGTACGGGAAGTGTTATGTTGACTATGTGACCACTACAGGAAGCCGTACGGTACGGAAAGTGTTCTGTTGACTACGTGGACACTACAGGAAACCATACCGTACGGGAAGTGTTATGTTGACTATGTGAACACTACAGGAAGCCGTACCGTACGGGAAGTGTTATGTTGACTATGTGAACACTACAGGAAGCCGTACCGTACGGGAAGTGTTATGTTGACTATGTGACCACTACAGGAAGCCGTACCGTACGGGAAGTGTTCTGTTGACTATGTGACCACTACAGGAAGCCGTACCGTACGGGAAGTGTTATGTTGACTATGTGACCACTACAGGAAGCCGTACCGTACGGGAAGTGTTCTGTTGACTATGTGACCACTACAGGAAGCCGTACCGTACGGGAAGTGTTATGTTGACTATGTGACCACTACAGGAAGCCGTACCGTACGGGAAGTGTTCTGTTGACTATGTGAACACTACAGGAAGCCGTACCGTACGGGAAGTGTTATGTTGACTATGTGAACACTACAGGAAGCCATACCGTACGGGAAGTGTTCTGTTGACTATGTGAACACTACAGGAAGCCGTACCGTACGGGAAGTGTTCTGTTGACTATGTGAACACTACAGGAAGCCGTACCGTACGGGAAGTGTTCCCTTGACTACGTGAACACTACAAGAAACCATACCGTACGGGAAGTGTTATGTTGACTATGTGAACACTACAAGAAACCATACCGTACGGGAAGTGTTCTGTTGACTATGTGAATACTACAAGAAACCATACCGTACGGGAAGTGTTATGTTGACTATGTGAACACAACAGGAAGCCGTACCGTACGGGAAGTGTTATGTTGACTATGTGAACACTACAGGAAGCCGTACCGTACGGGAAGTGTTATGTTGACTATGTGAACACTACAGGAAGCCATACCGTACGGGAAGTGTTCTGTTGACTATGTGAACACTACAGGAAGCCGTACCGTACGGGAAGTGTTCTGTTGACTATGTGAACACTACAGGAAGCCGTACCGTACGGGAAGTGTTATGTTGACTATGTGAACACTACAGGAAGCCGTACCGTACGGGAAGTGTTATGTTGACTATGTGAACACTACAGGAAGCCGTACCGTACGGGAAGTGTTATGTTGACTATGTGAACACTACAGGAAGCCGTACCGTACGGGAAGTGTTATGTTGACTATGTGAACACTACAGGCCGTGATAGGCTTGAGTGAAACGTGGCTCGATGAAAACGCGACAGACACTGAAGTCAATCTGCCTGGATTCACATGCATCCGAGGAAACCGTACTTCTGCCTCTGGAAAGAGGAATGGTGGAGGCGTTTGTCTCTTCATCAACGAACGCTGGTGTAGCCACGCAACCGCGAGTGCCAAGGTGTGTTTACCGGACATTGAATTCCTCACTGTCAGTGTACGCCCCTTCTACCTTCCACACGAGTTCCCAAAGATTTACCTGTGTATGGTGTACTGCCATCCCAAAGCAAATGTAGACAATGCGTGTAGTGTACTGACAGATCACATTCATGAACTTGAGAAAAACTCCCCAGATGTGCCGATTGTTATCATGGGTGACTTTAATGAATGGAGGCTCAAATAAAATCAAGTGTAAATGTTAATGAAACAACAAATGTAATTAGTGGATATATCACTTTTTGTGAAGAACTTTGTATACATGTGAAACAAATTAAGTGCTTTCCAAACAATAAGCCGTGAGTAGACTCTGAAATGAAGAATCTCTTGTGTCAGAAAAGAGATATTTGGAAGAATGGAACTGAATGTCAGTGGACAGATGTGAAAAGAAAGGTTAAAGCAACAGTAGAGCAGAAGAAAGACCACTACAGAGTAAAACTAGAAAACCAGTTTGCCTCAGGGAAAACTAAGCAAATGTGGCGTGGTATGCAAATGATAACTGGTTACAAAGAGAAGGAAAAAAGAATCTGTGTAGAAATCGAAAACCAGTTAGCGAACGAAATGAACATTTTCTTAGCTCGATTTGAAACTACTGATTTCGTCCAGGAGCGTGCACTGGAATTAGAAACTCTAAACAGCGAAAATGGACATCCAATAACACTACAGGTAGA
>JAODUO010000519.1:545000-547500 GCA_025642075.2 Ridgeia piscesae
CCAACATGTAATCAGGCAACATTACTTTTTGGATATCATCAGTGAATTACAACCTTCAAACCATTTTTTATTTTATCTACATACTAGATAGTTTGTACTTTTGGGTAGTTATGGGATGCTTAACTTCAACTGAGACACAAATGCTGTCAAAAAGCCGTGACGTTTACTATCTATGTTACGCATTGTAAACTTGGTACTTTATTTAAGTCACTGATTTTGTTTAGATATATATGTACAAGTCAGGTTTGGGATTTCTTTTAATGTTGGTTATTCAGCTAGTTAAAATATTAAATAACAAGTTAGCCCTTACATTTGTAGATGTAATTGGTGTGATGCAACCTGCTAATTATTTTATATTTTGGCAATTTGTTTCAACATTAGAACAGATGAGTTGATATTGTATGGATGAGTTGATTCCTTCCCGACTCAACACAACGCCCATGTAGCAATTAATGTTTTAATACGTGAATATACAGTGGAATATAACTCTGTCGACAGTCTCTGCCGTCCAACACTTAAAACAGGTCAACGCAGTATCAATAACATGCGATAAATACACAGATGACTACATTATGTGCTAGTTACAATTACACAAGCTGATGTATACAGTACATACAGACGAGATTATCAGTGACATCTGCGACCAGCAACAAAGCAACCAACTAAATAAATACCTGGTGTGTCTGATTGAGTGTTGTGTCTTTGGTCGCTTCGCAATTAGGCAAATACATCTGTACATACGAATTAAGTGCACCCGACTACGTGGGCAACAACGAGATATTTACAATTGAACTGTGTGACTGCATAGTGGTCCATCAGCAGATTGCCTCCCCGCCAGACGCCTTCGCAGCTTACAGCGTACACACAACATGCCGTCTTAAAATAAACATTCTCCTATGTACACAATTCATGTAATTATTATTATTCCAATGGTTATCACACAAAGTGACAGGTGATAAAAACAGCTGTCACATCCACAGTGTGACATCCTAAGTTAAGCACCTAGATAATGACAATAAGAATATAGGAACTATATAAATTATAAAGTGTCTAAAGATGACATCCGTCCTACTGCACGGTGGTAACAGAAACAGTCGACTTCTCAAAGGAGAAACATTAACAAGTCAACGAGAAGAAGCACACGAAGCAGCCAAGTGTCGAAAGCTTTAGTAGTAGCAATCATGTTCATCTCCACAAACACCTCCTCTAGCAGGGCCAATACCAGAAACACTTCCTCATGCTCGGTTCAACACCACAAACATCTCCTCTTACCCAGGCCCAACACCACACATTTTTCCAGCTGGTTCCAACACCACTAACATCTCTGTCTCGGCCCATCACCACACAGTTCCTCCATCTGGGTCCAACACCACTAACATCTCTGTCTGGGCCCATCACCACACAGTTCCTCCATTTGGGTCCAACACCACTAACATCTCTGTCTTGGCCCATCACCACACAGTTCTTCCATCTGGGTCCAACACCACTAACATCTCTGTCTCGGCCCATCACCACACAGTTCCTCCATCTGGGTCCAACACCACTAACATCTCTGTCTCGGCCCATCACCACACAGTTCCTCCATCTGGGTCCAACACCACTAACATCTCTGTCTCGGCCCATCACCACAGTTCCTCCATCTGGGTCCAACACCACTAACATCTCTGTGTCGGCCCATCACCACACAGTTCCTCCATCTGGGTCCAACACCACTAACATCTCTGTCTCGGCCCATCACCACACAGTTCCTCCATCTGGGTCCAACACCACTAACATCTCTGTCTGGCCCATCACCACACAGTTCCTCCATCTGGGTCCAACACCACTAACATCTCTGTCTCGGCCCATCACCACACAGTTCCTCCATCTGGGTCCAACACCACTAACATCTCTGTCTCGGCCCATCACCACACAGTTCCTCCATCTGGGTCCAACACCACTAACATCTCTGTCTCGGCCCATCACCACACAGTTCCTCCATCTGGGTCCAACACCACTAACATCTCTGTCTCGGCCCATCACCACACAGTTCCTCCATCTGGGTCCAACACCACTAACATCTCTGTCTCGGCCCATCACCACAGTTCCTCCATCTGGGTCCAACACCACTAACATCTCTGTGTTGGCCCATCACCACACAGTTCCTCCATCTGGGTCCAACACCACTAACATCTCTGTCTCGGCCCATCACCACACAGTTCCTCCATCTGGGTCCAACACCACTAACATCTCTGTCTCGGCCCATCACCACACAGTTCCTCCATCTGGGTCCAACACCACTAACATCTCTGTCTCGGCCCATCACAACACAGTTCCTCCATCTGGGTCCAACACCACTAACATCTCTGTCTGGCCCATCACCACACAGTTCCTCCATCTGGGTCCAACACACTAACATCTCTGTCTCGGCCATCACCACACAGTTCCTCCATCTGGGTCCAACACCACTAACATCTCTGTGTTGGCCCATCACCACACAGTTCCTCCATCTGGGTCCAAC
>JAODUO010000519.1:552500-623870 GCA_025642075.2 Ridgeia piscesae
ATAGTACTCTCGCCGCCAGCAGGTGGCATTGTCAGGTCGAGTGCAGTGACAACACTGCTGCCCACATCAACTACTCGAGTAGATGTGATTCCTCTCGTCACACTCAGTGCGCCAGCTCGCCTGCGCAGCATGCTGCTGTTGTGCATGTCCAGGCGATGGCGCCGTCTGATGGCCCGACCATGTGCCCTAAATCGATTAGTCCGCATGTATCGCATTGACTTTGACCTACTGGTTGCCATGGCAACAGACTCGCAGGTGTACGCGTCGAGCTGTTGACCTTTCATGACGGCACTGACAGCCGCAGTCAAGTTCATGGGGTTGGGGATGCTGTTCATCGCAAAACTCCCGGAGTCAGACGGTGACACTGATGATGTCTCTTCTGTGACAGAATTGACGTGTGTCAATGACTCGGCGTCAGACATATCAGAGTTGTGACCTTCAGCAATAACAACCTTTCCCCCAGTGGACGCTGCGTCCACTACAGCGTTGTATATGAGATCAACTGATGACGGGGCATCATCGTCACTGTCACACGCTGTGACACGTCGACCCGCTTCTCCGCTAACATCCTGGTCACATGGCTCCACCTGGTGAGTGGCTGAAGCAGTGCCAAGACTGTTGCTGTTGACTGGGGTGGTACCACACACACCTTGTGCGAGGGCACTAGCAAGTACGGGGTTACGGGCCTGTATTGTGTCCGTGTTGGTGTGCTGATCTGAGTTGGGGTCGGAGGTCATGAGCGTGTTGCCATCGGCAACACAAGCTGCCCCGGAAAGCAGCTGTTGGTGCTGCTGCTGCAGACTTTGTAGGTTCTTGAGGATCAGGTTGTTCTGGCCCTGCAGATTCTGGGCCCACGACTGCAGGATCTGGGCCGAGGCTGTTGGGTTCTGGGCTGCGGCTGACAGCTGCTTCATCAACAACTCTACGTTGGGCATTGTGAAGTTCTGCAGCGCTGGACCAGTCAGAGACCCACGGTCCTGTGTGGCCACCATCTGACCATTATCACCAGATGGACATGCAATAGCTGCAACGCCACCTAGGCCAAATTGCAGCTGCTGAGCGGTGAGAAGCTGACCTGCACACAACTGGACGTCACTGACCAGTCCCTGGCCAAAGTTGGCTGCATTGTGTGGCAAGAGTTGGGTCTGTAACATCGGTGTGGTCAATGACAACTGCACTGGCTGATTGGGCACAGCTGCTGCCAGCTGTACCAGCTGCTGCTGCTGTTGCTGTTGCTGCTGCTGCTGCAGGGCAGCTGCTGCAGGGCTGTGAGCGGCCTGCAGCATGCTGGCGATGGTCGGAGTACTTGACTTCTTACAGCGGTCCTTCCTCTTCCCTTTTCTTCCCTTCCTCCCAACTAACTTCTTCCCTCCACCCCTCTGTCCCCTCTTATCTGCCGCCACTGCGACAATCTGTCCATCTCCAGCTGGGTCAGCATTGTCCGTCTCTCCACACTGACCATCCAACTGAGGCTCCTCACACACCTGTGTGGAATGGTCAGTCTGTTTGTCCAACGAGTCCTTGTCAGGTCGCGGGGTCAGCTCATTGAAGCCGGCCATGACAACAGGGGTGACACTGGTGAGCATGACGGGGTGGGGTGGCAGGGCATCTGTAGACTGACCCAGCTGGTTGATCATCACGACGGGGTTGACCGGTGTCCCAAGGCCACTGACCACATGCATCATGGGTGGACACTGCGCAGTGGGTGGCTGACCCATCATCACCTGCTGACCTATGACCTGGTCAAGCGACGGTTGCTGCAGCACCATCATCTGCTGGTTGATGACTTGCTGGGCCAGCTGAGGTTGCTGGCCCAACAATAGCCCGATGGTGGCGTGTGGGGCTGTCCCAGCATGCATCTCTTGCAGTGAGGCCTGCTTCAGCACAGTCTGCTCCTGACGCAGGTCGTGATTGGTCTGTTGTGTCGACGGTATCAGCTGAGTGATGGCATTGGTGACGGCGGTCACTGTGCCAACTGACATAGGTGGCATGCCAGCACTGCTGATGATGCCAGTCGGTACAAATGTTGTATACATGGGCGCCATATTGGCATCAACCAGTTCGCTGTTGCTGTTTGTAACGTTCTCGGGAAAGTTGCAGGCAAACTCCGACCCACCAGAATTTCTCTGCATTGATGCATCTGGACAACTAACCAGCTGACCGCCAATGTCACTCGAGTAGGTTGTCCGCCGTCGCCGTGACGATGGCTTCTTGCTCATGGCTATCATAGCGAGTTGGTTCTGTGTTGCCTCGAGTCCTGAGATCATGTTTTGTACCATCTGAATGGGTGACTGTTCCGTGTCACTCACTCGCAACTCACCATTCACCACCGCAGCACTCTCTAGCGGCCTGCGTGAAACCGCTGGTGATGTCTGGTTGACTGTCTGTCCTGGACAGCTGGGCGCTGGAGACTCACTCACAGACACTGGTGACTGCAGCTGGGGCTCACTAGCCGGTGTCTGCGTGTCCATCGAGTCCAGACTGACCACAGAGTGACCACTCAGTTGACCCCTGGCCGCAGCTGACAAGAGACTACTGGCTGGGAAGTCACATGCACTGAGGGTCGTCTGGACAGGTGCACAGCAGTGACTAGTGTCGGAATATGTGGTCGAGTCTGTCACACATGTGGTGACACTACTTGACTGAGTCTCTGTCACACTCATGTGTGACGACATCCCACAGTCCGTATCACCATCAAATGTCTTACTCCTGGACGCGTGACTTGTTCCGTGTGAAGCCACCGTGTGAGAATTCGGTGAATCAGAGGCAAGCGACTCGTGCGAGACATCTGAGTGTTGAGTGGAAATGCTCCCTCGCTCACTGGACGGTGACGTCACACAGCCCCCTGGTGGCTGCGACTCCACACACTTCGGCTCTGTCACTACCTCGGTAAACGACGTTTCAGCCGACACAGACTTCTGAGACTCTTGCCTTGACACTGCTGTGCCATTATCATCTGGTGACTGCAGCTCCATCTGGTGTTTGTTTGCATCCTGACTAGTGACATGTGGTGACACTGTTGATGACATCATAGAGTTCTTTTGAAATGACACACCAATGCCACCAACATGACCTGACATGCTCTGTGACTGCCACATCTGACGCACGTCAACGTTAGGACACGGCGCCCTGCTACTAGCCACACTGTTGTACCCCTTGGCGTGACATTCCTTTACCGTTGCTTTCCTCCGTGCTGGGGCCACGTATGGCCAGTACTGGGTAGCTGGGTATGCCCCACGAGGGGCAAAACCACCGGTGTCACCTAGCGGCCGCTGTTCAAACTCCGCACGCTGACAGTGGAAAGTCTGCGTCACCACTTGTTGGTTTGTGCCATCTGGTGACTCGTGCTGCACCACGGCATTGTTCACGACCATGGCATGCGACGGAGTCATGTGACCCGACATATCCATCATGTGTATGACGTTGGGTGGCACGCTAGGCTGACGCACGGCATACATTGCACTGACGTCGCCGCCACCGCCGCACTGATCCGTCTGTTGGTGCACTGGGAATCCATAGCAAGGGGGTGCCGCAAGTGTGCTCGTCATCCGTACAGGGGTCGTGAACCCTGCCGGGGCGTGGCTGAACTTCTCCCGCATCTGAAACAATGCCCTTTGTTGGTTCTGTGGTGAACTAAACCCGCCCGCAATGTATTTCTGTGACCCACTGTCACTTCCCATCACAAAGGGATTACCCAGGTTTGTCTGCATCACCTTTGTCACCACATCGGTCGACACGCGCTGCGTCGGTGTCACTACCGACCCCTGTAACGTCGACCTTGACCTTGTGTCTGTATGAAGGTGATCTTTGGTGAAGCTGTGCATGTCTTCGCGGGTGTCAGTCGTATCCTCCTTCCCAGGTGGAGTGGCGCTAGAGGTCTGGGGCAATGTTTCATCCTTCTCACCCCCTTTCTGGGGCGCCGACTCACTGAGCAGGGCCTCCAACTCAGGGGTGGGCATGAGGGGGTCTTGTGGGCCATTGAGAGGGGGTAACGTCTTCTCAAGCAGCTTGTCCCTGCACGATAGTAACTGTGAGACAAACATCCCATCATATGGACTCGTGACAGCGGCAGACTTCTTCCTCCGCTTGCGACTACAATTCTTGACTGCAACAACAACAAGAAAGTCACATCAATATCACCAAAATCAAAATCACCAACATCATTTCAAGTACTGCTAAGTGGACAACTGTTGGCTACAACACCAAGAACTCCACCAAGAACTCCACCAAAATTACAGCACTGCTTTGTCACCTCCAGACTTCTGACTGGTGACAACGTATACTGTCCCATGTTATCACTTCCAGTGCAGTCGGTCTGTAGAGATCTACAATGTTTACAGTGTATACTCCTTAACAAGTTTTGTGCTCCTATGTGAAGACCTACAAAACATGCACTGCACTTAAACTATCGCATTATTACTTAGTGTGGACACACAAAAATGTCACGTTTGAATTGAACTGTTGGAAAGATTATTGTCAATATTCCATTTAACGAGCGCCATTTCTAAATGTATATAAAATTATTCTTCCATTCTGTAAGTATCTGATTATACTTATAGTAGATTATGGCAACACTCATTCAAGCTAATGATTACTTATTTTTACATTCAAGAAGTAAAACATGGAACGATTCTTGAAAAACTGTGTGTTCAAACATGATTTCATGAAGTTCTGTTAGTATAGACTAACACAAGTGAACAAATGTAACATGTCACCTAGTGACCCTAGTGACCCTATGCAACACCCAGTTCTCTTGACGCTGGAACGTTTTACTTTTAGCCCTTTGTGTTATTCTAATATATTTCTACCAAATGTACGATACCTTTCCTCTAAAACACAGTAATGTTTACTGAAAAAAACTACCTTTTCTTCCCAGCCTCTTTTGCGGTGTGACCTGTGACCCCTGTGACCCCGGCTGCGGCAGAGGAGGCACCTTTTGCATTGAAGTTGTGTTCTGAAACGTTGCCATGGCAATGATCTTGCGTTTATGACTGCACAGTTTTGTGACGTCATCTGCACATTTAATGTCACTTGGTGTCCAAGGTTTCGACTGGCGACTAGGGTCAAAGTGGAAGACACGGTCCAGCAGTAGTGGACACTCCAAACCGCACTTGCATGTTCCGTCCATCAGCAGGTATTGACACATCTGACTGGCTGAGGTGAGACGAGCCTCACTGGGACTGCAACCAACAACAACCATGCATCATTCCACTGACTCCAGTGTGGGTGACTGGGTATATCTATATACAGCATAGCTTTATACAGAGACCCGTCCACCCGTCATTTGGACGGGTAAAAACTGTTGTGGACGGGTAGAAATATGGGTGGATGGGTGGCAGGGCTTTATGCAGGATACAATTATTGCCAGTCACACATGTTTTGATGGACACATGGATGTTAACTGTTAAGCCAGTTTACAAAGTTTAAATGTGTCTGATGGCCTGAAATGGACTACAAACACACGTGACACCATTTTCACTCACTTTCAAGGCATAACTAACAATATCTATGGATTTGGAAGACCTTTTTGCTCCTTCATTTTTTTTACCAGTCTACCACCCATATTTTTACCCGTCTATATTCGTTTTTACCCATCCAAATGACGGGTGGACGGGTCTCTACATAAAGCTATGACAGGTGGTGGACGGGTAAACAAATTAAGGAGCAAAAAAAGGTTCTCCAAAACCATAGATATTGTCAATTATGCCTCAACAGTGAGTGTAAATGGTGTCATGTGTGTTTGTAGTCCATTTTAGGTCACCAGACACATTCACACTTTGTAAACTGACTTAACAGTTAACATCCATGTGTCCATCAAAACATGTGTGACTGGCAATAATGTGGTCCTACATAAAGCCCTGGACTCACTATACAGTGACTGTATCACAAGCTGACATTAAAAGTGTCACATATAACACGTCCTCTGTGATATAGTCACATCAATGAAGATATTGTGTAACAAGTACACTTTGGTTCTTCACCCATTGTCCAGGGCAGTCAATGTAACATATTTTCAGCTACATTTATAAACCAAATTAAATCCTTAAATACTGAATGCATTTCAAATTTAATTACAGCTCTAGTCTGTTTTTACTTGGCAGATTTTCTATATATGGATGAGCTCTGATAAAATTGAAACACTGCCTTACACTGATTTGCACACGTTATCATCAGACCCTGGTGAGCATGAATATAGATCTATGCATGTGTACCAATGGCATTCGTCTCATAGACTATATAACTAATTAATTAATGCTAACTAATAACAACTCAAGCATGTGAGAGGAGGCAAGTCACTTCGAGGCACATTTGCACGTGGCGCGGTTAACTGGGGAAAAAGATGGTCATACAGAAATAAATTAAGAATTCATTGTCTGTGATGCAACCTAGGGTATTTTCAGACTGCTTTCTTGTAATACACCTTAGAATTTTGCTTACAATCTCAAACAGATTAATGTATGTAGACATATTGAAACATCACACCACAAATATAAACGGCAAACAGTGGGACTGTAATGTGTACGTTTCAAAACACAAAAAAGAATCATGATTCATTGTAAAAGCCACAAATGTCCAAAGATCTTCGGAAGGATCACCCAAGATTGCAGTTATACTGTTCTTGTGATGTTTTTAAAACAAAATGTTGCCATTGGTTCTCCCTTGTCTATCCCTGCCTTAAGACTGTTCATTATTCAAATTACACATTACCTCAAGGGATCCCTTCCTTCATTTGCTTTACAAAAGGTTATATCTGACATACCCTCTCGGGTCTTATGCTTGCAGTGCCTGCGATAACGATTTATGGGAATGACAAGCGAGCTCACGATCATTCTATGTGACATATCTATTTTTAGATTGCTTCATCCAGAACCCAAAATTCTGCATGTCGTGGCGATCTTTCTTGATATTATTTGATGATCATTGACCACTAAACCTATATCTAAATTTGCAGTCACACTTCGCAGCCTGGCAATTATGTCAACTATAAAGTAAATACTGTGATGGAAACAAAATAAAAATCAACACTGGATGGTAGCAGGCGAGTAGAAATAGTCCAACTGATTGACGAGTGACCAGGCACCCAACAACAGAGCACGTCTGCTTGGCTCATGTGTTCAAGTGGCAACATTGAGCAATCATATTCGTTACTAGTTCACGTGCCATCTATTGAACCATATTACTCGGACAAAACATTCAAGGACATTCAAGACTTTCGGCGACCTGTGGTGACCTGTGGCGACCTGTGATGACCTGTGGCGACCAGTGGCGACCTGGCCATGGCAATCCCTGGCTACGGACTACGGCACTCGCCAACAACTTGCTGAAAGTCCACTTCAAAACACCGCCAAAAGTCAGTCTACCTGTCTGAATGAGTATAATAACTCTATCCATGGCTATTGTCAGGCATTTTGCAGATATATTGACATGGAAACTTAAAATAGTTTGACTTGTCTCATCAAGGCGAAACATAACTATTGAAACAGCCTTGACCGGATTCGCAGGAAACCCACGTCAACAAAACGTTGTTTGCTAGATTTGTGCCGATTGGCTGATCATGATGTAATATACCTCGGCCTTATTTGGACATCTCCTATAGACACAATCAACTTTCCAGTGGTAGGCATGCACAAATTGTAAGCTGTGCCCTATTTCGCAGTTCCTAGCTAATCAAAATGCGGCTAACATTTAAAAGGACAATGGCCGCGAATGGCATCTACACCAGGAATCAATGTTCACGGTTATTATCAATACCCCATAAACATTAAAATAGACTACTGATCAAAGACATGAACAATACATACCTGTAGTAGACGACAATGCCATTTTCAATGACCCGCTTCCAGCCAAAGGGTACCGTGACACAGCTGGACGTATCTGAGGAGGATAGGGCATTACATGGACCCTCCTTGGGCCAGCCCCCCACATGAGACAGGGGCACAGTGTCCTGGGGGTGACCAGCAGTCACCCCAGGGTTGACCACTGCATTGGGGCAGTTGTAGAGAGGCAGGGACTGTCTGAGGGCGGTGTACCCCTCCACCTGCTCACCCCCAATGGCACCTTGGTGACGGTTGTCTTGACAACATGACATGCCGCCACCGCCATGGCAACCAGACATGGTCTGACTGGTTGGCAAGGTAGTAAATGTCGTTGTGGCAACAGTATGTTGCATTGCAGTCTGGGTAACTATGCTATTTGACACGACCGACAGCGTCATGGCTGATGATAACAGCGGCTGTTTGAGTTCACACATCCCAACGTTGATGCTGGGTAACATCTTTGACATGTTCCCTGGACCAGCTTCACTTCCATACATGCCCTGCTGGGGGTAGTGAATGATGACTCGGCCGTCACCGCCCACTGGCGCCCCCATGTGGTACTGCATGTTGTTGTAGAGGCAGTGTTGATTGGTGGACTGAGTGGATGCGGACGTGACACAAGTGGTCAGACAGGCCACTGTGCTTGGACAGGTCAGTCCGGCCATTGTACTAATACACTGCTGTCGTCCATCATAGGTGGCGCTCTCATTGCCTTGCAGTGCAGCGCTGTGGCCGCAGTACACTGTCGGAGTGAGGTTGGCACATGGCGAGAAGGCGCCCTCTGGCTGCTGCATGCAGAACTGCTGCTGCTGTTGATACAGTTGCTGTGGAAATGGTTGCCGGGCAGCCATGTTGTTCATGACGATGGCGGGACTGTGCAGATTGTTGGCGAGTATCGGCTGGCGATGCGTCATGTCTGCCTGGTATGTCTGGCTGGGGTCAGGCTGTGCATATACCGTCATGTTGTAGGTCTGGTTGACCATGCCATCTGCGAACCCCACTGCCATGGGAACGCTATGTGACATCCCCCCACCGGCGTCCACCACCCACTGTGACTGACCATCCATGTAGCCCTCACAGATCCCAGATTGCTTCGGCATGTTGTACATCTGGGGCGGGGCTGATGCCCCGTAACCTGTCTGGTTCATGTATCCCATCATCCTCGGCGACTGCTGGTTAATGTATCCTGTGATTCTGTGCGGCTGTGCGGTTGAGATGTAAGCCTGTGTGGGTTGTTGGTAGGTGAGAGGGTGGACTTGTTGCGAGGCCCCGACCATCATTCCCTGCTGTGTCTTGTCGTAGTGCTGGTTGACAACTGGCGGAGACATCACATACTTCTTGTTGGTGTACACATTACCCATCATGCCATAGCCGGCATCGTAGCTGCCCTGGGGCGGCAGGGTGGGGCGCAACTGGGGGTGTGGCTGGGCAGACATGCCTCCGGGGTACTCGCCGTACTTGTAGGGCGAGTACCCATAGCTGCCAGCGGTGACCATGCCGAGCTGCTCCGTATGGAGCTGCTGTGGGAAGTGAGAGTGAGAGTGGAGTGGCTGCGTTCCCCCCGGCTCACTCATCCTCGCTGTCCACTGCGGCACTCCGACGTGTTGCATGCCACTACCACCTGGAGAGGGGCGTGTTCATCAGTCATCTCTGCAACACCAAAATAGCGCTGTCAGGGTGCAACTGCAAACTGGGTGACAAATTGAATTGGTGAATTAAAAAAAATGGACCAAGACGCTCTGAAGTCCGTTGAATTATAAAGAGATTTTGATATACCATAGATCATTAAGGGTCATAACAGAAGTAAAATGATGACATGATTAGTAGAGATAATATGCCAATGATGATACACCGGGAAATAAAATATTCGAGCAGACTGTTTTGTGATGATTGTATACATTAATTTATGTGTTATTAAAAAATGCTGTGCTGTTTAGGCCGAGTGCCAGTGGTTGTAGATATTTTGCAGGAGAGTTGGTGCACTGCAATTTTGCAAATATAGAAAATGTGATAAAATTAATGTGAACAATTTTTATTTTAGGAGGTCCTGGGACCATTAGAATGTTCATGAAGCAAATACTGCTTTATTGTGTGTAGTGACATTACAACATGAAATTTCAATATATAATTAGAGAAAATGCAGGCAACTTTTCAGTTTAACATGGATCTAATGTGTTGTTGACACAAACATTAGCTAGTCACAAATTAGATCAGTCACAGTCCACCAATGGTAGACAGCTGGAACCAGAGCCCAAAGCATTGGCAAATGTGCAAGTCTGCCAATATGCAAGTCAAGTTAGCCAATACACACCAAAGTTGGTGAATACACAAGTCTTGCCACTAAGTTGCTAGGCACATCCTGGCAGATGTGAACATTAAGCTTTTGTGGCAGGTCCAGAGGTGCTCATGGAAACATTCAATCGAATGCAATTTTTTTATTTATTACCTCTTTACCTGGTGATATGTCAATGAAAAATTAGAGAAAAGATGAAGAAATAATTTTTGAAAAAATAGGGGAACTGAAAATGTACCATTTTGGGGGCAACTAAAGGTCCTAGGGTACCTTTAGAATGATCCAACCAATTATAGATTTTCCATGTATAGTGGTAATGCCCTAATATATATATGTGCCCATTTAGAAAAGTAGACCCCGTACAGTTTCTGAGATTTGGGAGCTAACGGCGCACAGTGGATGGCAGACCCAGAGTAATGCCAAAAGTCAATTTAACCTTTTGGCAAAAAAGGACTAAAAAGGGCCCATGTCCAACAAATAAAACTTTGCAGGAGGACATAATTTCTATAATTATTTTCCACATGTTACATTTAATGTAAGATATCTTCTTGCAAAATGTATCTGATGGAGAAGGGCCCCTTTTTGAATTCACTGAGTCAGTTATACAAATTATAAGTACAAATATAATATCACTGTGTACAGAGCTTAGTGGTGTTACTTCAGGTGTCAGCTGACTGAAATTATAAAAGCGAGAGTGTATTTTTCTTGAGTTTGAATTAGCCAGCCTAACATTGTATAATAGGAAGTCTGCTGTTGTACTGTTTACATCTATAGTAGATTTTAGGGGCATTCATGAATGTTTGCTGCCAGGGATGGCGTAATTATAATTGCTTAGTATCATACGTACGCAATTATAATTATGATGTTCTAAAAAATATAATATTAACCATTGTAATTTTTTATTTTACAATTCAAAATTGCCATTTTACAACTGGTTCAATGGATGGCCGGCATTATTACATCCTTGCACTAGACTGGTCAAACAAAAACTACAAATCACTCACCTAAATTAGTTGATGTATTATGATGTACTGTAAAAGTGCCATGTTCATAGTAACTAACATCTAAGTGCTACTTTGTAGTTCTTAAATGTATCAAAATTACAAGTTCTGTGATTTTAGAAACTTTTCCAGGCACTGGAAGCACAACCATCTGTAAAATCATAGTTGATGTGCCTCTGAGTTTGCTTTCCAAGAATTTAGGTACGACGAAAGTTACCTTATTATTACATTCTACCTACAAGATAGGCTAAACACCTCAAGTTTTGAGACATAAATCATTACTCAGTTACTGAACATCAAACTTTGCTGAAATTTTAATATATGCAAAATGTAAAAAAAATGTACCACCCAGTTATGAAAGCTGCCATTTGTTTATCGGGAGTTGGGAGTAATTTGCAAATACAGAACAATGTGCACAGCTCAAAGTAGGAAACAACTGTGGAGGTGATAGTGTAGCATATCAACATGATGCCTGGACGTGGAAAGATTGGTTGATGATGAAATATGTCAATGTCTGCTTAGTTTTGGAAGCATGACAAGTTACATGATCAGTACATGCTTGTTCAGAGTACCATTCCATCTTAGTTTTCTTGGGAAATGGTAATATAAATAGAAACGAATTACGATGCAATAAGAAAAAACAATGCCGTGCCGCTGACAGCTGAGTAAGCATCAGATTCCGTATGCAAAACGGATTGAGAATGCGGTCTGAACTTTCTAAACAAATCTGGTGTAACTTAGCAAGGAAGCTCACAGGCTTTCTCGACAATTTTCAGAGTTCCTGCACCTGAAAGTGGACACACACAACAATGATATCATTTCAGCTAAATGTCATATGATCTTAAATGTCTTTGTAAATAAATATTAACCACAACTGCACAAGCGAAGCATGTCCGACGATGCCGCTTACATGCCTTCGACAGCGTAAACAAAATTTGACAGCACACTGTCAGAAGACGGCCTGATCTTAATCTATACGCTGTGAAACAATTGCAAATAATTCCAGGTTGAACGTTCGTGTCACTTGCAAACGCAACTGACGTGCGACATGATTAAATTATAACTTTTAATGAACCCACCTGCCCAATTTCTGCAAATCGATGGATGATGTTTGGCTGTCAACTCAAAATTTCCGGCAGACATACGCGAAACCTGAGTAATATTCTGCAAGATATCCATAAAAACGCCATTTTTAAATCTACAGTAACAAATTACGTTGATTCATCTTCTGGCCACTTCGCGTCACTTCGCAGTAGCGACAATGATTTTTGAAAAATCAACCCATATTTTTCTGTCATCTACTCGAATTTCGACAAACTCTTGGAAAATGGCTACGGCATATTGCGCATGCGTATAACTAGTTATGTTAGTCTCGCGTAGCGCGTGTTTTCGACGAGAGCGCCGTGGAAGCGCTGCTTGCTTCTGAGACCACACTGCGGCGCCACTATTCTTTGGAAACCAGAACAAAATTCAGAAACAGTTGTAAATAAAAGGTCGCTAGGAAGAGACTGCACATGTGTTACTAGCCTGTATGCATACTTAGTGAATTCAATACACTATAATGTTTATGCGATGAAAATGTTGAAATAGACAGACCAACATATTCAGCATATATCTTCTTTCAGATATGGTGGAACCTCTGACGTTTTTTTGTGTGTGATGTGATGCCAGATTTGCACAATGCAAACCATGTGATTGCACTTGTGTAGTTTCTTTTTGTGCTCCTGCTTATATGGCATAGGCACTATTGTCTTTTATTTTTACTATGCTCTTGATAACAATAGCCATATTAGGCATGAACAGGTCATGCACATATACAGGCATATGTGCATGCACTGTATCTGTAGTCCGGGCCTAATGCATGGGCCAATCATGTCCGCAGCATGCAGCTTAAAAAAATTCATCGAACCCTCTGCTATTGTAGAAGTATGATGATGCACCCAGCTCTTGAAGGACTGAGTACCAATATCATTGATCTCACCAACTGCGCTGTCCGAAGTGAATAAAATATCACCACTACTTTTTGTCAGCTTTCATCATGGATAGACCCTCACCCTTTAATCCCCCCCCACCTCCATAACATGATATAAAATTACTTTCTTTTGCGGAGGGTTGTTTTATCTGGAGTCGGACATCAATATTTTATACCTCGGACCAATTGCTTACCTTGAAGACCTTAAACTTACCCTATCTACAAGGGGTCAGCTTAGTCCTCCACTCCATGTGACCTAGGGTCCACCCTAGCTTAATGAAGCACCTCTCCACTTGGTTTCCAAGGATTCATACACAACAAATGATCTTACTCTATCATGTAATTAACAAAACTTGTGATTATTGATTGCAAATATTTATTCAAGAAAAACATTTCCAACCAATTGTAGCAAAATATGTCTTATTCAATTAACTTGTCAATGCTAATTTATGGCATATACTTGAGATTTATTAACACCGGATTACATACATTCTGTTAGAGGTCACCACCTCCACCAAGCCTAAAGGCCTGAATCAACAGTTTCAATAAAAACGTAAAAATGGGCCAAGAGGCCCTGAAGACCTTTGGACTATATTGTGATTTTGGTGAATCATAGTAGCATTACAACATGGAGTGTCAATATTACAGAAAATATCACTACATTTTTTGACAAATTAGGAACACCATTAAAAACAGCATTTTGGGTAGCACTGAGATGCATTGAGAAGGATTCAATCAAATACAGATTTCTTGCAGGGCACTACAATGGGAAATGCTGTATGCAGTTAAGCTCAATATGCTACTTTTGCATTTATACTGCTGTGACTATCTTTGGACACATACTGTGTGGACAGCAAATATCTGTCAAGTTTCACAGATACATTGAACTTGTGTAACTTTGCAAAACTAAATTATTTGCAAATGTTATCAACAATGTTATTACTATTAGTAATACTATTCTTAATATGGCAATTATTAAAAACCATACATTTCAGTCAATCTACTCTATTAACATTCAGGGAACTGTCAACTCTGGAGAGTGATAGTTTTAAAGTGCAAACTGCTGGTAAGTTTTCAGTGTAACATGGATGTAATGTGTTGTTGATATACACAACAGCCAGCCACTAATAATAGACCAGTCACATCTCACAGATTCCTGAGTGGGCACAGGGTTGGTGAATACACAAACCCTGGAATATACAAGTTGGTGAATACACACTAATTGACAATAGGCAGAACTAAGCAAATGTGAACCTTTAGCCTTTGTGGAAGGCCTGGTGGTCCCTTTAGAAACATCCAATCAAAAACATATTTCTTGTGTATTACTTCTACACAAAGTTATGTCTGTGCAAAATCAGAGAAAACGTTAGTTCAGTTTCTGAAAAAAATAGGTACCCAGAAAAATATACCATTTGTTTAGCCACTGAAGGTCCTGGGGTACCAGGTATCTTTAGAATGAGCCAATCAAATATAAATGTCTTGTGCATAGAGGCAGTGCCCTAATATATGTCTATGCCAAGTTACAAAAATAGATCCCAGTTCCTGAGATATGGGAGCTAACTGCGCATACCAGACGGTGCATGGCGGGTGCAGAGTGACATGTCTAAGTCCATTGAGCCTTCGATCCCAAAGGACTAAGTCATTGATGAGAACACATATACCAATATATGAAGTTCTACCAAATACAAAACTATGAATTTCTAGATATTTGAGAAAATATTTTTGAAATTAACAGTTGCAACCCAATCACCATACAGTTGTATTTAAAAACAGATTTGATTTATAGCATATTTACAGTATCGTAAAACATTGAAAGATCACTTGCATAAGAATTTAAATATAAATTAAATGCTACATATCAATCAATGTGGGTTGTGAAATAAAACAGGAACATGTGACAGTTTTGTGACAGGCAATTCATATGACACTACAATGAGGAGAAATATTCACTTGACACACCGAAGGGTCAACACCAGCTAGAACAATAGTCCACCCAGATACTCACATCTGCTGCCAACAATGGGTCAGATTTGTTACCATGGCTACATGACCAGATCAACAGATATGACGAGATTGTCACTAATGAGGTTTCAATGAGAATGTCATCTTGCTACAATGTATTTTACAGGTGGACATCTAGCAAAATAAAAGTATGGGTATTTTTAAATCCATGTTCCCTACCTAACATGTTGGTACCTGTATCCAGGTTTTTATATTGTTAATATAGCATTTTGTTTACCGAAACCCCTCACAACACCCATTTTAATGAATAATTCATACAAAAATACTGTTCAGTTATAATACACATTGTATTCCATACAACAAATTTCCTTGCAAAGTTATTCCTTTGGCTAAATTTTATGCTTGCCTGCATTCTAGCCATACCAATGCAGCAACAAAAATTTCTAAAAAATAATGTAACAAACAACTGACCTCCATCAGTTAACATTCTAAACAGTCATTCTGTAGTGATTAAAACATTTGGTGTGATGGCAGTAGTTTTATAAAACAACAGCAACAAGAACCTTCTCAACAAATGAGATTTGTGTAAATTGGTCACATTCGATTCCTTGCACAAGAACCACAAGTGTAATTGGTGACCTGCGTTCATCATCGTACACTCATGTATATACTGGCTGTGTCATCACGTCTCACAGGTTCTGGCCGCACCCTGCTATCTCGTCAATGATGAAGTCCATGTCAGCTGTTGTGAGCTTCTCGTTGGAGACGACCACGCGGAAGAAGTTCACCTTGTCCCCCAGGGGCTGGTAGCCAATCATCATTGTCCCTTTCATCACCATCTGCTCCTTGATATTAGGCGCCACCTGTGATCAACAGTGGACATAAGTTTTGTCGTGTGAACTACCGATATAGTGAATGTTTGACTGGGACTCTCTGTCACATGAAGAATTGATGAATCCGCCACTTTCAGTCTGCTATATGATGACATCGTCAGAAGCCCGACTCAGTCGCTGCAGTAATACTGAATAATAACACCAATAATTATATATTTAATTTGTTAATAACAATAAGGTAACATCTAATGCATCGAAATATTTGGAAACCAAGCCATGTCACATTAAGTTGTGTAACTCCTTCGTACATTGATATTCTAGTGATATTATGGGATTATATACAATATCTGGTTGCTACGTACGTTTACTAGTGTAGATTATGTCATGTGGGTTGCATTCAGTATAATTACTCTGAAAATGAGCATTTTATAACAAACAAAATTGGATTAGTGTGAAACCATAAGATAACTGCTTGTTCTTTTATGTTGATTGGTGTTTGTATCAAAATATCGCATGACTCATTCTGATGCTTGTTTCAACCCAAAGACAGCCCTTGTAACTATGGTCTGTATACTCCACGGTAAGCGTGATGTATGTCATTATATTACTGCACACATGGACACCAAAACATTCACAAAAACATTCATATTTGAAGAAGATCAGTTGAATAGCATACAATGTGGAATAATTGATTTATTGAATTCTTTAAAAATTTTGTCTTGTAGAAATAAAACTGTACAGCAGGATGTGGCATAATATGAATTAAAGCAAAAGGTTTTATATTTCTTTTAAGACGCTGTTGACATTTTTCATTATTATAAGTGTATAAAAAACATTACACTACCCTATATCAACTCCAAGTTTTCACTGTATACAGTTTATTCTTTTGTTCCTGCCTTAGTAGCGAAGACCGAAACAAAACCATTAAAAGAATATATTTCTTCTGGTGCGTGAACTGAGCAGGTATTCAAGATAAGTGTAATTTTATCGTGCATTTAAAACAGTGCATTAAAAAAAGAAAGTATTCTTCAGATATATATTAAAATGCCAGTAGCATAATTGGTACAACATATATTTGTTTAAAAAATATGGCTAAACTGAAATGTCATAAAGAGTATTAAAATAAATAAATGATTCAAACATGTTCTGCACATACCTTGCCCAGTTTCTGCCACCAGGCGGCATCTTCCTCCTCTCCTCGCATGCTTGGTGGGATGAACCAGAAACACACATTTGTACACTCCGGCTGCAAACATGTAAGTGCCGCACATTAACAGATCAATAGTTTATTTGTGACTCCTATCAACACACTTTTGACCTTTTACACGCATGCACGCACGCACGCATGCACGCACGCACGACATTCCTCATATCTGTTGCCTCTACATATCGATATTAATTTATTTAATTAATTTGAAACTTAAACATCATTTTGTAACATAAGAGTAACATGTAACACATTAAATCACATGAAGTTACAGTCAGTTGATTAATGACTACGTACATGTCGTAGCAGTAGTCATTATGGATATAATTAACCACGATTTACTGTAATGTGTATATAATACCAAGGAACCAATATTAATTTACTTAATATGAAAATTAAACATGAATGTATAACATAAGAGTTACATGTAATAAATTAACTAATCAGCAGGTTGCAAATAATGTTGAACTTTATAACTGTGGTACCTGCTTAGAGAGACGTCTTTCTATTCATGTAAGAAGCCTGAGGATGTATATTATTGTGAGATACCTGGAGGGCTGCATCATTTTTATCATAAACCCAAACTACATTACATAATTTTTGGGTACCCTGATGTAGTGTACACAAATAACAAAACCTAAAATATTAATCGATTAATTAAAATTAATTAAATTGTTTTCAACAAATCCCAAAATATTAAATAATTAATTAAAATTAATTGTCAGAGTGAAGTATGTTACTCTTTGCAAAGCAGTTCCAGTATGAATGAATGCTTTGCTGAAAATTTGAGATGATATTCGATTAAACAGGTGTGTTGGTGACTGAAGTGAAAAGGTTTTTGTGCAGTCTGAAGGCCTGGTTGCGGCTCTATATACTTATGCTTGCATTTCTAGCATTAACAGGTTTTCATAAAATGGAAAAATAATAAATATTATACATTAAAATTTCATATAGCAGGGTGTGTTGGCGTAGTGCGATATGTCAACTACTGGCTCCAGCTGAAGTGTCAACAAACCTCAGGGTTGATGAGGCGGAATCCATCCAGTGTCTTCAGCTTCTCTGTCAGGTAGCTACAGAGAACTCACAGCAATCTTACATGCAATGATGCAAGGGGAAAACTAAACAAGTGTAGCCCACTGCCCCAAGGGACTAGTAGTCTTAATGTGTTCTACATCATCCCCATCCCCATTTTTTACCTGCCTGGTCACATGACAGCACTTTCTATTTCTGTCTGTATGTCACCTGTGTGACATGTTTTACACCTGTTCTGGTACAAATGTCGAACTAGAAACTGTACGTAGTCATTAAGTGAGTATGACATCTCTGTCCCACACAAACTGTAGTCATTAAGTGAGTATGACATCTCTGTCCCACACAAACTGTAGTCATTAAGTGAGTATGACATCTCTGTCCCACACAAACTGTAGTCATTAAGTGAGTATGACATCTCTGTCCCACACAAACTGTAGTCATTAAGTGACTATGACATCTCTGTCCCACACAAACTGTAGTCATTAAGTGAGTATGACATCTCTGTCCCACACAAACTGTAGTCATAAAGTCAGTATGACATCTCTGTCCCACACAAACTGTAGTCATTAAGTGAGTATGACATCTCTGTCCCACACAAACTGTAGTCACTAAGTGAGTATGACATCTCTGTCCCACACAAACTGTAGTCACTAAGTGAGTATGACATCTCTGTCCCACACAAACTGTAGTCACTAAGTGAGTATGACATCTCTGTCCCACACAAACTGTAGTCATTAAGTGAGTATGACATCTCTGTCCCACACAAACTGTAGTCATTAAGTGAGTATGACATCTCTGTCCCACACAAACTGTAGTCATTAAGTGAGTATGACATCTCTGTCCCACACAAACTGTAATCATTAAGTGAGTATGACATCTCTGTCCCACACAAACTGTAGTCATTAAGTGAGTATGACATCTCTGTCCCACACAAACTGTAGTCATTAAGTGAGTATGACATCTCTGTCCCACACAAACTGTAGTCATTAAGTGAGTATGACATCTCTGTCCCACACAAACTGTAGTCATTAAGTGAGTATGACATCTCTGTCCCACACAAACTGTAGTCATTAAGTGAGTATGACATCTCTGTCCCACACAAACTGTAGTCATTAAGTGAGTATGACATCTCTGTCCCACACAAACTGTAGTCATTAAGTGAGTATGACATCTCTGTCCCACACAAACTGTAGTCATTAAGTGAGTATGACATCTCTGTCCCTCACAAACTGTAGTCATTAAGTGAGTATGACATCTCTGTCCCACACAAACTGTAGTCATTAAGTGAGTATGACATCTCTGTCCCACACAAGCTGTAGTCATTAAGTGAGTATGACATCTCTGTCCCACACAAACTGTAGTCATTAAGTGAGTATGACATCTCTGTCCCACACAAACTGTAGTCATTAAGTGAGTATGACATCTCTGTCCCACACAAACTGTAGTCATTAAGTGAGTATGACATCTCTGTCCCACACAAACTGTAGTCATTAAGTGAGTATGACATCTCTGTCCCACACAAACTGTAGTCATAAAGTGAGTATGACATGTCTGTCCCACCTCAACAGTGACCACAAATGAAGTGAAATAAACATCTGATCATGAAGAATACGTTTGTAAATTAAATAATCTGACAATTTTATAGGTGTAACAGAAACGATAAATTATAAGTAACTGTAATTAATCTGAATTCACTAAGTTAACCTCCCAGCAAACAACGACCCGTGATTTCACATGTTCTGTAAGTGAATTCATGAGTTCAACTGGCTCAATGCACGTGTTTCCATACGCGAATTCACCGGATTCTGTGAACAAATTTGGTGTGTCGACACATGTTTACTGTGAAATCATGAGTTTTTAATGTGATGATACGTACCAGTGAAACCGTACCAGTTCTGACCCAGTATGACTCGTGTCAAACTCATTCAAAATCATGACAACAGGCAGAACACATGTATTCACATGAATACACATGAAAACATGTACTGGTGGAACGGTACCAATTATGAACCAGTATAACACGTGCCAACTGGTTCAGAAATGGTTCCTTGTTTGCTGGGCTCCTGACTTTTGCAACATGACCCCATCATATTAATGACACAGGCAATGTATCATTTCACCCAAGTCACTTACCCAGCCATAGCAAAGGCATTGTTTATCTTCGCCTCGAAGCCTGCGTGACCTTTGGCCTTCCACATCATCCAGACCTTGAGCACGTCAACCTTACGGCCACACTGCAGTGACTTGTCCCCTGTGTCATACGACACGTCATAGAACTTGTCTTGTTGGAACAAGTATGACGCATTCGCTGAGTGTGCCTGTTGTAGGATGCCCTGGAACCACAGACAGCGACAGATAAAGACAACATTGGCTGAGTGTGCCTGTTGTAGGAGGCCCTGGAACCACAGACAGCGACAGATAAAGACAACATTGGCTGAGTGTGCCTGTTGTAGGAGGCCCTGGAACCACAGACAGCGACAGATAAAGACAACATTGGCTGAGTGTGCCTGTTGTAGGAGGCCCTGGAACCACAGACAGCGACAGATAAAGACAACATTGGCTAAGTGTGCCTGTTGTAGGAGGCCCTGGAACCACAGACAGCGACAGATAAAGACAACATTGGCTGAGTGTGCCTGTTGTAGGAGGCCCTGGAACCACAGACAGCGACAGATAAAGACAACATTGGCTGAGTGTGCCTGTTGTAGGAGGCCCTGGAACCACAGACAGCGACAGATAAAGACAACATTGGCTGAGTGTGCCTGTTGTAGGAGGCCCTGGAACCACAGACAGCGACAGATAAAGACAACATTGGCTGAGTGTGCCTGTTCTAGGAGGCCCTGGAACCACAGACAGCGACAGATAAAGACAACATTGACTGAGTGTGCCTGTTGTAGGAGGCCCTGGAACCACAGACAGCGACAGATAAAGACAACATTGACTGAGTGTGCCTGTTGTAGGAGGCCCTGGAACCACAGACAGCGACAGATAAAGACAACATTGACTGAGTGTGCCTGTTGTAGGAGGCCCTGGAACCACAGACAGCGACAGATAAAGACAACATTGACTGAGATAAAGACAACATTGGCTGAGTGTGCCTGTTGTAGGAGGCCCTAGAACCACAGACAGTGACAGATAAAGACAACATTGGCTGAGTGTGCCTGTTGTAGGAGGCCCTGGAACCACAGACAGCGACAGATAAAGACAACATTGACTGAGTGTGCCTGTTGTAGGAGGCCCTGGAACCACAGACAGCGACAGATAAAGACAACATTGACTGAGATAAAGACAACATTGGCTGAGTGTGCCTGTTGTAGAAGGCCCTAGAACCACAGACAGTGACAGATAAAGACAACATTGGCTGAGTATGCCTGTTGTAGGAGGCCCTGGAACCACAGACAGCGACAGATAAAGACAACATTGGCTGAGTGTGCCTGTTGTAGGAGGCCCTGGAACAACAGACAGCGACAGATAAAGACAACATTGACTGAGTGTGCCTGTTGTAGGAGGCCCTAGAACCACAGACAGCGACAGATAAAGACAACATTGGCTGAGTGTGCTTGTTGTAGGAGGCCCTGGAACCACAGACAGCGACAGATAAAGACAACATTGGCTGAGTGTGCCTGTTGTAGGAGGCCCTGGAACCACAGACAGCGACAGATAAAGACATTGGCTGAGTGTGCCTGTTGTAGGAGGCCCTGGAACCACAGACGGCGACAGATAAGGACAACATTGACTGAGTGTGCCTGGTGTAGGAGGCCCTGGAACCACAGACAGCGACAGATAAAGACAACATTGGCTGAGTGTGCCTGTTGTAGGAGGCCCTGGAACCACAGACAGCGACAGATAAAGACAACATTGGCTGAGTGTGCTTGTTGTAGGAGGCCCTGGAACCACAGACAGCGACAGATAAAGACAACATTGGCTGAGTGTGCCTGTTGTAGGAGGCCCTGGAACCACAGACAGCGACAGATAAAGACAACATTGGCTGAGTGTGCCTGTTGTAGGAGGCCCTGGAACCACAGACAGCGACAGATAAAGACAACATTGACTGAGATAAAGACAACATTGGCTGAGTGTGCCTGTTGTAGGAGGCCCTGGAACCACAGAAGCGACAGATAAAGACAACATTGGCTGAGTGTGCTTGTTGTAGGAGGCCCTGGAACCACAGACAGCGACAGATAAAGACAACATTGGCTGAGTGTGCCTGTTGTAGGAGGCCCTGGAACCACAGACAGCGACAGATAAAGACAACATTGGCTGAGTGTGCCTGTTGTAGGAGGCCCTAGAAACACAGACAGTGACAGATAAAGACAACATTGGCTGAGTGTGCCTGTTGTAGGAGGCCCTGGAACCACAGACAGCGACAGATAAAGACAACATTGGCTGAGTGTGCCTGTTGTAGGAGGCCCTAGAAACACAGACAGTGACAGATAAAGACAACATTGGCTGAGTGTGCCTGTTGTAGGAGGCCCTAGAAACACAGACAGTGACAGATAAAGACAACATTGGCCTAGTGTGCTTGTTGTAGGAGGCCCTGGAACCACAGACAGCGACAGATAAAGACAACATTGGCTGAGTGTGCCTGTTGTAGGAGGCCCTAGAAACACAGACAGTGACAGATAAAGACAACATTGGCTGAGTGTGCCTGTTGTAGGAGGCCCTAGAAACACAGACAGTGACAGATAAAGACAACATTGGCTGAGTGTGCCTGTTGTAGGAGGCCCTAGAAACACAGACAGCGACAGATAAAGACAACATTGGCTGAGTGTGCCTGTTGTAGGAGGCCCTAGAAACACAGACAGTGACAGATAAAGACAACATTGGCTGAGTGTGCTTGTTGTAGGAGGCCCTGGAACCACAGACAGCGACAGATAAAGACAACATTGGCTGAGTGTGCCTGTTGTAGGAGGCCCTAGAAACACAGACAGTGACAGATAAAGACAACATTGGCTGAGTGTGCTTGTTGTAGGAGGCCCTGGAACCACAGACAGCGACAGATAAAGACAACATTGGCTGAGTGTGCCTGTTGTAGGAGGCCCTAGAAACACAGACAGTGACAGATAAAGACAACATTGGCTGAGTGTGCCTGTTGTAGGAGGCCCTAGAAACACAGACAGTGACAGATAAAGACAACATTGGCTGAGTGTGCTTGTTGTAGGAGGCCCTGGAACCACAGACAGCGACAGATAAAGACAACATTGGCTGAGTGTGCCTGTTGTAGGAGGCCCTAGAAACACAGACAGTGACAGATAAAGACAACATTGGCTGAGTGTGCCTGTTGTAGGAGGCCCTGGAACCATAGACAGCGACAGATAAAGACAACATTGGCTGAGTGTGCCTGTTGTAGGAGGCCCTAGAAACACAGACAGTGACAGATAAAGACAACATTGGCTGAGTGTGCTTGTTGTAGGAGGCCCTAGAAACACAGACAGTGACAGATAAAGACAACATTGGCTGAGTGTGCCTGTTGTAGGAGGCCCTAGAAACACAGACAGTGACAGATAAAGACAACATTGGCTGAGTGTGCCTGTTGTAGGAGGCCCTAGAAACACAGACAGTGACAGATAAAGACAACATTGGCTGAGTGTGCTTGTTGTAGGAGGCCCTGGAACCACAGACAGTGACAGATAAAGACAACATTGACTGAGTGTGCCTGTTGTAGGAGGCCCTGGAACCACAGAAAGTGACAGATAAAGACAACATTGGCTGAGTGTGCCTGTTGTAGGAGGCCCTGGAACCACACACAGCGACAGATAAAGACAACATTGGCGGAGTGTGCCTGTTGTAGGAGGCCCTGGAACCAAAGACAGCGACAGATAAAGACAACATTGACTGAGTGTGCCTGTTGTAGGAGGCCCTGGAACCACAGACAGCGACAGATAAAGACAACATTGGCTGAGTGTGCCTGTTGTAGGAGGCCCTAGAAACACAGACAGAGACAAATAAAGACAACTTTGGCTGAGTGTGCCTGTTGTAGGAGGCCCTAGAAACACAGACAGAGACAAATAAAGACAACTTTGGCTGAGTGTGCCTGTTGTAGGAGGCCCTAGAAACACAGACAGAGACAAATAAAGACAACTTTGGCTGAGTGTGCCTGTTGTAGAAGGCCCTAGAAACACAGACAGAGACAAATAAAGACAACTTTGGCTGAGTGTGCCTGTTGTAGGAGGCCCTAGAAACACAGACAGTGACAGATAAAGACAACTTTGGCTGAGTGTGCCTGTTGTAGGAGGCCCTAGAAACACAGACAGAGTCAAATAAAGACAACTTTGGCTGAGTGTGTTTATTATAGGTTATTACCAGAGTGTTAGAGCATTACTCATTCCCCTACAGACTAGAGTGACAAGCTGGCTTGCTGCAGTAAAGCTGCCACGGGCCACTGTAGAATAGAACTGTCAAACAATGTAAACATGTGCAGAACCAACATGTTTTGTGAGGGGGAATGAACAAGGTACTTGTTCCTTACAGTTTCCTTGGTGAGGAAGGCGCAGCATTGAAGTGGTGCCCCCATCATCTTGTGGGGGTTCCAGGCCACCGAGTCTGCTCTATAAAACATAAGTAATAATAGTAACCCAATTTTATAAACCGCCATGTTAGCATACATAAGTATGTTCAAAGGCGCCTAATCACTATAATATAAATTTTAATAATTATTTTACATAAAAAAGCATACATAATAATAATAATATCAAGTCATTTATACAAAAAATTTACCAAATATCGGCTAAAGTATTAGTCATACAGTACTAACTAAAGGTGAACTATTTTCTGCTTTAAAATCAATCACCTGGCTAAATTAAATAAATAAAATGTAATATATGATATATCAATAAATCACCTATGTAAAATAAAACATTAGCTATATATTGGCTGTACAGTAACAGTACTAAGTAAAAGTAAACTGTTTTCTGCCTTAACATCAATAATGTAATTAAGTTCAGTAACTATATAATTAAAATACAACATAAGCTAATTCATGCCATGAGGATATGCAACAGTTTGAATTGAAAATATTCTAGAATCTTGAAAAGTAGCTATTCTCCTACTCCAACATTTCTACCACTCAACAGCACAAAGCAGTACATCTTACTTGCCCTATATCACGTGACATACATTATGTTTATGTCTCTACGGCACCGATGACCTGCCTTACTTAGATCTTCTCTAGCAAAGTGAAACCAACAATCAGTATGTTATCAGCTACTTCGTTCAACAAGTGTTGCAAAAACTTTAAAATGCAAAACCTCATTGTGAAGATAGCAATTGAACATGTTTTGCATATTTTTATACAACCTAATCACATGTTACACGGGACTGGAGAACTGGAATTGACAGAAGAAGCTGCAATAAGTTTACTGGACAAATTCAGCTGTTTATTGAAACCAGTGTCGACGAATGTGTCAAGATTAAGACCATCCCATTTTCTACCATCAGTGAACACCATGTCTTTGAACTTGCCAGTGGGGGGAGGACACTGGCAATAATAAACAAAATAACAGTTTGCTACAATTCATGCACATTACAAGGAGTGGAAAACAATGTAGATGTTAGACTATGATGCCAGAGAGCAAGCGAACCTTTCAATGCCGTCCAGGAGCGCTCTGTGTTTGGCTGACAGGAGGGCACCACCTCCCCAGCATACGTCAACGTGCAGCCACATGTCATACTTCTCACATATATCCGCAATCTCCACTATCGGGTCGTACGCTCCCAGCACAGTGGTGCCACCTGTTGCATTCACCAGGTATGGGGTGAAGCCCTGCAACAACACCAGGGAGTATGATGAGAGACAGAGACTTATGGACAGTCTCCGTCTGTTTACCAGTTTCTCTGTCTCAGCCTGTTTACATGAGAGACAGGTAACAAGATTGAGCCCAGGGACTTGTAAACAGATGAAACTGAAAGATTTGTAAACTATTGATACTGAGAAACAGGTAAACACACTGAGACTGAAAGATAAGCAAAGAGGCCGAGACAGGTAAACATATACAGACTGAAAGACAGGTAAACAGACTGAAACTGTGACAGGTAAACAGACTGAAACTGTAACGGATAAACAGACTGAGAATGAGAAACAGGTAAACAGACTGAAACTGTGATAGGTAAACAGACTGAGAATGAGAAACAGGTAAACAGACTGAAATTGAGAGAGGTAAACAGACTGAGAATGAGAAACAGGTAAACAGACTGAAACTGAGACAGGTAAACAGACTGAGAATGAGAAACAGGTAAACAGACTGAAACTGAGACAGGTAAACAGACTGAGAATGAGAAACAGGTAAACAGACTGAAACTGAGACAGGTAAACAGACGGAGAATGAGAAACAGGTAAACAGACTGAAACTGAGACAGGTAAACAGACTGAGAATGAGAAACAGGTAAACAGACTGAGAATGAGAAACAGGTAAACAGACTGAAACTGAGACAGGTAAACAGACTGAGAATGAGAAACAGGTAAACAGACTGAGAATGAGAAACAGGTAAACAGACTGAAACTGAGACAGGTAAACAGACTGAGAATGAGAAACAGGTAAACAGACTGAAACTGAGACAGGTAAACAGACTGAGAATGAGAAACAGGTAAACAGACTGAAACTGAGACAGGTAAACAGAATGAGAATGAGAAACAGGTAAACAGACTGAAACTGAGACAGGTAAACAGACTGAGAATGAGAAACAGGTAAACAGACTGAAACTGAGACAGGTAAACAGACTGAGAATGAGAAACAGGTAAACAGACTGAAACTGAGACTGGTAAACAGACTGAGAATGAGAAACAGGTAAACAGACTGAACTGAGACAGGTAAACAGACTGAGAATGAGAAACAGGTCAACAGACTGAAACTGAGACAGGTAAACAGACTGAGAATGAGAAACAGGTAAACAGACTGAAACTGAGACAGGTAAACAGACTGAGAATGAGAAACAGGTCAACAGACTGAAACTGAGACAGGTAAACAGACTGAGAATGAGAAACAGGTAAACAGACTGAAACTGAGACAGGTAAACAGACTGAGAATGAGAAACAGGTCAACAGACTGAAACTGAGACAGGTAAACAGACTGAAACTGAGACAGGTAAACAGACTGAGAATGAGAAACAGGTAAACAGACTGAAACTGAGACGGTAAACAGACTGAGAATGAGAAACAGGTAAACAGACTGAAACTGAGACGGGTAAACAGACTGAGAATGAGAAACAGGTAAACAGACTGAAACTGAGACAGGTAAACAGACGGAGAATGAGAAACAGGTAAACAGACTGAAACTGAGACAGGTAAACAGACTGAGAATGAGAAACAGGTAAACAGACTGAGAATGAGAAACAGGTAAACAGACTGAAACTGAGACAGGTAAACAGACTGAGAATGAGAAACAGGTAAACAGACTGAGAATGAGAAACAGGTAAACAGACTGAAACTGAGACAGGTAAACAGACTGAGAATGAGAAACAGGTCAACAGACTGAAACTGAGAGAGGTAAACAGACTGAGAATGAGAAACAGGTAAACAGACTGAAACTGAGACAGGTAAACAGACTGAGAATGAGAAACAGGTAGACAGACTGAAACTGAGACAGGTAAACAGACGGAGAATGAGAAACAGGTAAACAGACTGAAACTGAGACAGGTAAACAGACTGAGAATGAGAAACAGGTAAACAGACTGAGAATGAGAAACAGGTAAACAGACTGAAACTGAGACAGGTAAACAGACTGAGAATGAGAAACAGGTAAACAGACTGAAACTGAGACAGGTAAACAGACTGAGAATGAGAAACAGGTAAACAGACTGAAACTGAGACAGGTAAACAGACTGAGAATGAGAAACAGGTCAAACAGACTGAAACTGAGACAGGTAAACAGACTGAGAATGAGAAACAGGTAAACAGACTGAAACTGAGACAGGTAAACAGACTGAGAATGAGAAACAGGTCAACAGATTGAGCGACAGATAAACAAACTAAACTATTTGAATTAGTGTTAGCACCAGCAATACTATCACAACTACTTTGTTTAGTGACACAGCCAGCAATACCTCAGCTTTTGCTTGTTCGGTCAACTTCCCCAGAGCCTCGGTGTCCATCTTGCCCCGAGAGTCACATGGCACAAGTCGGACGTTGTCCAGCCCAAGTCCAATTAGAGCTGCACCCTTCTTCATGGAGTAGTGACTCTGCAACAGTCGTGAGACATCAGGGAAATGTGGCATTAGAATGCACTACTGATGTGCATCTTTGCAGGACTGATAAAATATAACTATAATATAGTTGTCAAATCAACAGCTTAGCAGTTCAGTTTAGAGAGTTTATATATATAGCAAGTAACATTAAAAATGAATGAGGAATTTGTAGCATTGTTGTATTAATATACATACAATACATACTCAAACACTTTCCTGGTCCCCACCATGCATATGTTCAAAACGCTTTACACTTTCCTCTCTGTCAGACCTGTTCAATCGATCACCCTCTCCGCTTCTCTGGGAAGCTAGCACCCAGTCATGTTACAATTAATGCGCAAACAATATTCATATACTAATATCCATCACTGTCTGTAGCCAGGTAGTCTACAATGTGTAAACTTGAGCAATGTAGAGTGAAACAACTTGCCCAAGGTTTTACATGACAGCACAGGATTGGAACCTGGGATCTCTTAGTCAAGAAGCTGAAACTCTAGCCATTGCCATTTCTAACATTATGAAAACATTACCAAGAGATGGGGAATTAAGTGTTTAGATTTTAAATTTAAAAAAATATTTGCCGTCCAAGGAAATAACCAACAAAGCAAAGGCTACTGTTATCCTTAGGTGAGTCCAACAGTTCAGTGTCCACATGAGATATCTGATCTGTCAGCTTTGTTTTAAACAAATTCACAATGTAGTACTGATATAATCTGTCGAAAACTTGCTCCACAATGACCGATGTAATATAGATAAAATTTGATGTCCAATCTGTTCCTTTGCTTCTACTGAGTTCACGTTGCTTACCTGTTCTGATGTGAAGATACACAGTTTGGGCAGTGCCTGCATGCCTTGAGCCTTCACCGCCGGGAACTTCTTGAAACGAGCAACATTCAGCCCACAGATGTTGGACACAGAGCCTCCTACAAGTGAAGTGAGTAACAGTTGACCAGCCCACAGATGTTGGACACAGAGCCTCCTACAAGTGAAGTGAGTAACAGTTGACCAGCCCACAGATGTTGGACACAGAGCCTCCTACAAGTGAAGTGAGTAACAGTTGACCAACCCACAGATGTTGGACACAGAGCCTCCTACAAGTGAACAGTAACAGTTGACCTCTAGTTCTCACAATGCGACCAACAATCTTACACAGGTCACTCAATTTATATTAAACCAACATGTACAATTATAATAAATTCAGGCAGTTAAGGCAGTAAATAAATTTCTGTAATAATTCATCTAACTTTTTTATATACTGCCAACAATAAATTGAAGGATTTTCTGACAGTTATAGAAATCTTGAGATTGTATGCAAAGACCAGAAATATATTTTGTACGTTGTGTTTTCTCCTACATTAATTACCACAAACACAGATATTCATCATGGAAACACATAATTACAGATGGAGCTACTTATAATTAGTCATTACCACAAACAGACATAATTAAGAATTCATGCAATTCTGACCTGGACAGAAGATGCCATCACCATTCTTGAAACCAACAACTTTACACATTTCACCAAGAACAACTTGTTCCATCAACGTGAACACCGGCGCCACCTCATAGGTGTACCTGGAACCAAGCGTGTTATCAACATAAACCACCAATGACACCTAATACAGTCTTCACTGTTGTTCCTGCTTCTGTGACAACAGCACTGCATTCTGCTTAACTAACCTTTATCTAGAGACCTTCCACCTATAACATGGATGGGTAAATTCCATTTCGGATGGGTAAATATTTCAGTGGACGGGTTAAAAATAAGCAGCAGTCTTCAGAAAGAATATAATATTCTCAATTATTCTTTGAAAATGGATGTCACATATGTGTATGCATGGATAATATATATATATATATATATGTATATATATATATATATATATATATATATATATATATATATATATATATATATATAATATATATACGTACAGACTGGTTTCCATGTATGTGAGTCAACACCCATGTGTCTACTACAAGATTGGACTGGCAAAAAACTGTGATCCTGCATAAAGGCCTGTTACTAGATGACTTCTGTCAGAGGTAAGTACAAAACTAACAACGGGCAAACAAGAATAATGAAGAGAGAGCCTGGTTTTAAGATAGTTTAGTTCACTTGGACATTAAAGGGTGATATCGGACACAAGTTTTTCACATAACAATGCAGCTGACCATCACCAATGGTTACTGTAAAATTACTCTCTTGTGATTTCCTGAATATATTAATTATTCCGAGGTATTCTCGGAACAAAACAGATCCGCATCAGTGGTTGTGTAACTGTGCTAGTGGTGCCACCTACTGGCTTGTGTTGAGGACCTCGGTCAGCCAGGATCCGGCCAGGCCGTAGCGGTCAAGTCCTGAGAACAGCTGGTTGAAGAAGTGTGGATGACCTGAGCACACAGAGGTATGTCCACAACACTCCAAACATAAACAACAACATTTCAGTTGGCTTTGGTGATTAGGGAAGATTTAGGTTACATTATTACACAGTGAAATAGTTACTACTGTTCATTAAGTGTGGTGTTGAGGACAGGATTGGTAGTCTTCTACACTCACTGGTGCGGGGGACACAAGGTGCCTGACAAGATATTAGCGTATAAAAACAAGAAATCAGCCTAATTTTACAAATATATAAGAACACAACAATAAATTTATTAACCAACTAATAATAGCCATACCCAAATTGTCTCAGCCTAACCGATGCTAGTGGACACTGGACAGGTTGGTCCACTGTCCACACTGGCTAGTGGACAGGTTGGTTCACTGTCCACACTGGCTAGTGGACAGGTTGGTTCACTGTCCACAATGGTTAGTGGACAGGTTGGTTCACTGTCCACACTGGCTAGTGGACAGGTTGGTCCACTGTCCACACTGGCTAGTGGACAGGTTGGTCCACTGTCCACACTGGCTAGTGGACAGGTTGGTTCACTGTCCACACTGGCTAGTGGACAGGTTGGTTCACTGTCCACACTGGCTAGTGGACAGGTTGGTTCACTGTCCACACTGGCTAGTGGACAGGTTGGTTCACTGTCCACACTGGCTAGTGGACAGGTTGGTCCACTGTCCACACTGGCTAGTGGACAGGTTGGTTCACTGTCCACACTGGCTAGTGGACAGGTTGGTTCACTGTCCACACTGGCTAGTGGACAGGTTGGTTCACTGTCCACACTGGCTAGTGGACAGGTTGGTCCACTGTCCACACTGGCTAGTGGACAGGTTGGTTCACTGTCCACACTGGCTAGTGGACAGGTTGGTTCACTGTCCACACTGGCTAGTGGACAGGTTGGTTCACTGTCCACACTGGCTAGTGGACAGGTTGGTTCACTGTCCACACTGGCTAGTGGACAGGTTGGTTCACTGTCCACACTGGCTAGTGGACAGGTTGGTTCACTGTCCACACTGGCTAGTGGACAGGTGGTTCACTGTCCACACTGGCTAGTGGACAGGTTGGTTCACTGTCCACACTGGCTAGTGGACAGGTTGGTTCACTGTCCACACTGGCTAGTGGACAGGTTGGTCCACTGTCCACACTGGCTAGTGGACAGGTTGGTTCACTGTCCACACTGGCAGTGGACAGGTTGGTTCACTGTCCACACTGGCTAGTGGACAGGTTGGTCCACTGTCCACACTGGCTAGTGGACAGGTTGGTTCACTGTCCACACTGGCTAGTGGACAGGTTGGTCCACTGTCCACACTGGCTAGTGGACAGGTTGGTTCACTGTCCACACTGGCTAGTGGACAGGTTGGTTCACTGTCCACACTGGCTAGTGGACAGGTTGGTTCACTGTCCACACTGGCTAGTGGACAGGTTGGTTCACTGTCCACACTGGCTAGTGGACAGGTTGGTCCACTGTCCACACTGGCTAGTGGACAGGTTGGTTCACTGTCCACACTGGCTAGTGGACAGGTTGGTTCACTGTCCACACTGGCTAGTGGACAGGTTGGTTCACTGTCCACACTGGCTAGTGGACAGGTTGGTCCACTGTCCACACTGGCTAGTGGACAGGTTGGTTCACTGTCCACACTGGCTAGTGGACAGGTTGGTTCACTGTCCACACTGGCTAGTGGACAGGTTGGTCCACTGTCCACACTGGCTAGTGGACAGGTTGGTTCACTGTCCACACTGGCTAGTGGACAGGTTGGTTCACTGTCCACACTGGCTAGTGGACAGGTTGGTCCACTGTCCACACTGGCTAGTGGACAGGTTGGTTCACTGTCCACACTGGCTAGTGGACAGGTTGGTTCACTGTCCACACTGGCTAGTGGACAGGTTGGTTCACTGTCCACACTGGCTAGTGGACAGGTTGGTTCACTGTCCACACTGGCCACTAGCCAGTGTGGACAGGTTGGTTCACTGTCCACACTGGCTAGTGGACAGGTTGGTCCACTGTCCACACTGGCTAGTGGACAGGTTGGTCACTGTCCACACTGGCTAGTGGAAGGTTGGTTCACTGTCCACACTGGCTAGTGGACAGGTTGGTCACTGTCCACACTGGCTAGTGGACAGGTTGGTTCACTGTCCACACTGGCTAGTGGACAGGTTGGTCCACTGTCCACACTGGCTAGTGGACAGGTTGTTCACTGTCCACACTGGCTAGTGGACAGGTTGGTTCACTGTCCACACTCCACTAGCCAGTGTGGACAGTGGACCCACCTGTCCACTAGCCAGTGTGGACATTGGACCCACCTGTCCACTAGCCAGTGTGCACGTACCTGTCTTGACACTGTACTGGATGATCTGTTCACAGCACTGGAGTAGTGTGTCATCGGTGACGCCGCGGTCCTCCAGGGACAGGTTTATCAACTTCTGTAGTTCCTTCGGGTGTTTGAAGTCAATCACTTTACTGAAAGTTAAACAGTCTGTATTCTTCAGTCCATTCAGGTCAGTAGTCCACTGACATCAAGTTTCAGAAAGATGTCATCTCAAAACCTCTTCAATCAAAGTGTCAAAGTAACTGTCAAGTAGTCAAGTATGCAACCTAAAGCATTGTATTCACCAGGTGGTCCCTGGTGCTTCATGTCTCACTTCAATACTATGTACGTAGCCATAGGGTAACTTATAAGCAAACATAGAAAGACTGTCTTCACAAACCAATAAATGTAGTACATAATAAGCTACTTGCCATAGCACATACTCTTTAGGATAATAATTGTTCAGATGAAGACAGGCTTTCTGACTCAGATTCATGCTGCTTAGACATTCTGTTGCCATCAGCCTTGTACACCAGGGTCGGGGTCAAGGTACTCGTTACTTGTACTCATTGGTACTCCAGTACTGATTGTTCACATAGTACTTGGTACTCATACTTTTACTCATATATTATATTAAAGCGCTCATATTCGCTATTCATAAAAAACAGTGAGTTCTTTGGGAATACTTCACATGTAGACACTGAGTGACTCACCTGGAGACGTCACCTGACTTTTCCACGACTTCCTTGAGCATCAAATCAAAGAGTCCCTTCAGGAAATGGTCCCCCACACCTATGAAAATAGCATAATAATTTATATTGTAATATACGACAACATTTACGAAAATAAGTATATATCTACAAAATGTATATTATACTTTAGGTATTTTATAAAGGATATCATAGTATAATTATAATTTTTTTATTATTTCTTTTTACCCAGTAGTTAGTATCAAGGTAGGTCTCTTTAAGTCTAATAATAATAAAATGTTTATTGTCACACATTAAAATTGCAATTTTGTGCATATTATGTTTGAAACGTAAAGGGTCAGAGAACAATTTTCAAATCAACTTGTTTTTATGATTATTATATCATTAATTTTAATAGCATGATTGTTTATTTTATTTATTTAAAATTTATTTGTCAGTGTTTTCATCATTGTCCTACTCATAATCATTACAAATGTTGAAAGCAGTTATTACAATGTGACACAGGTACAAATACATGACGTTCTATAAAATCCAGTACCAACCATTCTCGTCTTTTACTCCATTGGATGCCATGGCTGTAAAACACAAACAGCAACATCTTAGCTCAATATCAGTTCTCAAAGTACTGTTTATTTATTACATGGCAGTCAACAATAAATCAAGACACACAATGCTGCCAGTTTTATTTTGCATATCTTAGCCATGGGTATCCCAGTCTCCATTAATGTATTCATTCTGACTAAGGAAACATGTTTCAACCAGTTCCAAATGGAAACATGTCTGGACATTTCATCTTATTCATTCAATGCTAAAATAAAAAATTCCTACTGTGGCAGATTTGTCCTTTCCACCTGATGTAAATGACCTGACAAGGGGCAGTGACATGGCCTGTCTTTGTGGGACTCTACCACTAAACAAATGTCTCACAATACCTGTATTTACTGGTACAAGATAATTACAATGAAAAGACTCAATTAACCAGATGCAAGATATGGAAATTACTGATTCGTTCAATCCTTCTTTTGTATTTATCAATGTATTCATCTGATTCACCTTATTTCACCTGGACATATTAACCCTTTCCTCAACATCAATATTATTGTTCCTTTGTTCACAGGTGAACCAGAATCATGAGAAGCCAAGTACCTCACAGTGTTATCCTACTTTACAATCACTTCATGAATGGACCAGAACTGTGACAAAAACAGCCAATGTTTGGGGACAACTAGAGCACACTACTTTTCAAGAACATATAATCCCAATCACAAATATTGCTACACTGGGAAAATGTTGATTATGATATCGAATATCATAAATATTTTCCTCTTCTTCTGCCTTGGTGTACCAGTTAGTCAGCCCTTGAAACTGTGCCCCAATTTCTGGTTGTTGTTCATCATTTGTTCTTGCCCTGCTGTCTACACCTGCCAACTGCACTCCCTTTGGTCTTCACCCTCCGTCGTCACTCCTGTCCCAACCTGTCCCTACACAATCCTTGGTTTGTGTTCATCTCCCTTTCTCTTCCATTCTACTGTCTACAGGAATCTGCTTTCTATGCTGCTATCTTCTCCCATTTGAGCCAATTGAATGTGGCAACTATTTAACATGTGAACACAATGCACATTAACATCAGGATAAAATGTGTGTTACAATGTTGTGTGGTTAAGAGAGGATAAAAATAAGTTGTGCTACGTGCTTACTTACAGCAACTTAGGGTGTGTCAGGTTTAGGGTGTGACTATGAATGCACTGAGACAGCTGGTTCCATACTTTGATACCAGGTGGGGAGGAATGCCTGAAACTGTCAGTCCTGCAGTAGGGACTAATATACCCACTGGGTATTACCCAGGTAGTCATTGTAGGGCAGGTTCTGGATATATATGGCAAACTGTGTAGGTTGATAGGACTGCACATGTGTCAGGTGTTGTCAACTCTTTTTTTTCCTGCTGCACAAAATAGCCAAATTCTCAAATTATAACGATTGTCAACATCCCACATTAACGGACGAGTAAATGTACTAAGATAATTAAACAGGCATCTAAATATAATTTAAATCAACAGCTCCCAAATCATAGATCCATAAATTATTCTGCATAACAAGTAAACAAATAGTTAAAGTGCTCGAAATAAAATCATTCACAAATCAACTCAATATAATTATCAATATAAATACGTAAATAACAGCACATAACACATTAATTTATATTCTTAAAACCCCATCCTTTGTTCTCCAATTTTTGAACTAACAGGCCTTTTTTGGGGTGTATCATTATCACCCCTGTGTGTCTTCAAGATACCTCAAGCCTTGAGTTGGCCCAGGGTTGACATACAGTAATTAAATAATTTTGCATTTCTTATCTGCCTTTTCTATCTGTTTGTGTTTGCACTAACCCCAGCCCTGCACCTTTTTTGCGTAAATTTGTTATCAAGGTGTAGGAATTACCAATAATGGAAACTGGTGACACACCAGTACTAACACAAACATCTAGGTCATTACGAGGTAGTTCATCATCAAAGAACAACTCTAAAAACAGCACAAAACAAACAAGAAACTGGAGACCAAGACCAAGACAGAGATAATGGCAAAGGTGTCTGCCACGACTGTAACTTAGAAGTTAAGAACAACGACAAAGCAATAGAATGTTACATCTGTAAAGGATGGTACCATAAAGAGTGCCAGAAAGTATCTCATGCACTGTATCAAGTACTGATCAGCAAGGAACAACAGCAGATTAGCTGGTATTGCACATCATGCCAAAGAGGGGCAAAGGCAATCATGACACAGTTGTTAATTATACATGAATTGACAATAAGTTATCTGCATGTACTAGAAAATAAACAGGAAGCCTTAAACAACAGGGTAAGTTAAGTCGAGGATGCAGTCGCCAAAGTAGCAGATCTGCAGTCTCAGGCTACAAACAAATCCCTAGATCCAAACCGGGTTCCACCAATCCTAAATAAAAATGAAGTAATTGCCACAGTCTACACCCAAGTCAATGACAGGATAAATACAATGAAAAACACAGTAGTCTACAATGTGCCAGAGGGGACCAGCACCCTAAAAGCAGAAAATGCAACTCATGACAGAGAATTTGTGAAACAACTCACGGAGCACACAACAGATGGACAATACCAGCCAGAGAGCCTCCAAGTATGAATATTAGGGAGCAAACCTAAAAACGAGACTGGGACAGACGAGGCAAGAAGTCGGCCCCTGCTTGTGACCTTTCCAGACGAAGACAATAAGCTTCAGTGCCATCAGCTGGCACTGTTGCTAATTCAGATGGAAGATTATAAAACAAAAGAAACATTAACATTTGGCTGACTTTCAGCTTAAATTGCTTTCATGTAAAGTGCATATAATGCATTGCATTGTTACAGATTCTTATTTTGAATTTACACTGATGCAATTAGTAATTTAGGAATAGTTATTAATTTTGTGGCAAATTAAGATGATTATTACACACAATCGTAGTCATAGTTTTATGCAGTTTTGCATCAGGTGATTTGCATCCGATCATGTTGATGCATTTTTTAGTACTCAGATTACATCAACTAAAAATGGGCATATTAGCTCGATATCTGACATTTAGAGATGGAATAATCATATTCTGTACTCGTAGTGCGAGTACTTTTTGAGTAATTGTACTCGTACTCGAATACAAAGCTAAGTAATCGTACTCGAGTACATTACCAAAGTAATCGTATACTCACGATTACTTCTCACGATTACATTTTTTTTCATATGAACAGTTGCAAGCAAATATATTAGACAGATAGAAATGCCAATATTAGAAGTAATTTAATAAATGTAATATTAATTGAGCTATTATTTTTTATTACTGTTAAGCATTTCAGTTAAATAAATATTCAGTTAGATTTCCATAATTAATACCTTCTCTCCCCAGAGAAGCCACATCTCCTGACCCTCCTGCTTACTTTAGTACTGGTTGTACAAAGTTTTATTGTTACAGTCCCTGTGAGACACTGCAGGAGATAAGCAACCCCTAACATCTTGCTTTGTAATTTTAGAAGCCATGTCACAGCCCCACCTGTACTGTTTGCTCTACCAGTATGGTGTGAATGACTGGTCATGGTTGCTTGTTGCTACATCCAGAATCCTGACTGGGTCTGGGCAGTTAGCTGCTATATCCCTGTCTTTTATGTTTAATTAAGTGCAAACTGTAAACCTGTCTAAATCACACAACTATATATATATATATATATATATATATATATATATATATATATATATATATATATATATATATATATATATATATTCTGTGTTTGTCTGATCCAGACATGGGGTCAAATATGTTGAAATGTATTAAAATTCAAATACTCTTGATGGATTCCAATACAATTACAAATACTTTTAAGTACAAATATTTGTAAATACAAATACATTGGAAAGTATTCAAAATACTTTTTCAAATACTTTTAATTTTCAGGATATGTTACTATGGGTATTCATTACTGGGTAGGTAAAAGAAAAGCAACTCATATTGAGACGTCTAGTTTATAGGCATAATTAGTGTTTTGCTCATATGATGACAGACAGACCAGTGTTAGGGAGTATTGTTATTGCTAAAGTTCTACATCACAGTGACAACTGACTGAAAGACCTCTATCCACAGAGGTAAAGACAAAAAAAGCCAGGATGTTCATAATAAAATGCCTATGTTGCCCTCAGAAGAGACACTGCTAATGACTGCTAGGATCTTGTGAGGAAGTGTGACAGCTCAACTTCAAAGTCAGCCAGGAAACCAGAATAGCCTGGTGCCAGCTTGGAGCCTGACTAAAGAACAAAGGAGATATTGACTTATGGTCACTGTCAGGTGCTAATCCATTATCTGGCTCTGAAAGTCGTCTGATTAATAATAATAATAACACCTGGATAGTGGATAGCAGTAATCATTTAGAAAATTAGATAGTGACACAGCAAAAGAATGACACCTAGGGATTCCATGGAGGTCGCCATTAGGATATTCATGAAAGTAATCATGATTACATTCTACTATAATCATACTCTCACTTGAGTACATTCTAAAGTAATCATACTCGTACTCGAGTACATTTGTTTTCTGAGTACTCATACTCATGCATGTTCAAAGTAATCATACTCGTACGCGAGTACATTTGTATTGTAATCACTCCATCTCTGCAGTGACATGCTAATGTGATACATAAAATGAATGTGCAGTATTCTAGGCAGTATTCTAGGCAGTATTCTAGGCAGTATTCTAGGCAGTATTCTAGGCAGTATTCTAGGCAGTATTCTAGGCAGTATTCTAGGCAGTATTCTAGGCAGTATTCTAGGCAGTATTCTAGGCAGTATTCTAGGCAGTATTCTAGGCAGTATTCTAGGCAGTATTCTAGGCAGTATTCTAGGCAGTATTCTAGGCAGTATTCTAGGCAGTATTCTAGGCAGTATTCTAGGCAGTATTCTAGGCAGTTTAGTCACTCTAGTGTAATGTTGTGAACATCACCAAAAAACTTGTTTTCATGTATTTATGAATTTTTTTTAATTATGTTGTTTTGCCTAGATAACCTGTTACATTTCTATATTTTAAATACATCATTAATAGTGACCATAATAATGTCCATAATAACCATGAACTTGGCTAGCACTGGGCTAGCTCGGCAGATTGCCAGTGTTAGCCTACTACACTTACAGGTTGTTACAGGTCTTTTTCTGGCTTGTATTAGGCATTCCTGCCTCTTGTGCCAGCTGTCTTGAGCATTATTTTGAGACTGTGCACATGCGTCTAAAGGTGACAGTCCATAGTAGAGGTGGTGCAGTAAAATCATTTTTATACGACGATTTGAAAGATGACGGTATGAAAGAGTTGGTAGGTTTAATCTTTTTAGGCGTTCTTTATAATCAAGATCTTTATATCCAGGAATTAATTTAGTTGCTCGATGCTGAACATTTTAAAGTGCTGTTATGTGTTTAATTAAATATGGACTCCATACCTGGTTTGCATACACGATATGTATGTGGTTGGACAAGATATTTAAAAACTGTAGAAAAACACTTCTCATCTAGATATTCAATAGTGCATCGAATTATCCGCATCATAGAATTCGCTTTATTAATTTTTTCTGACATGTGCCTCAAAGTAAGTGATGAGTCAAAAGTTACTCCAATATCCTTGACTGTTTCTGCTTTATTAATTGTTTTCTGATCTTTACCCATTGTGCATCCATCACATCTTATGGAGGAACGTCCAATTCTCATGTTGCAACATTTTTCTACTTACCTGGTGTGTCAGTCGACAAATTCCTCGATCACAGCAAACCGTTCGCAATTAAATGAGTTGACGCAGCTTTCAGTCGTTTCAGATCTGTAACCTTTAGCAATAACAATACTCCCTAACACTGGTCTGTCTGTCATCATATGAGCAAAACACTAATTATGCCTATAAACTAGACGTCTCCATATGAGTTGCTTTTCTTTTACCTACCCAGTAATGAATACCCATAGTAACACATCCTGAAAATGAAAAGTATTTAAAAAAGTATTTTGAATACTTTCCAATGTATTTGTATTTAAATATATTTGTACTTAAAAGTATTTGTAATTGTATTTGAATCCATCAAGAGTATTTGTATTTAAATACATTTCAACATATTTGACCCCATGTCTGGATCAGACAAACACATAATATATATATATATATATATATATATATATATATATATATATATATATATATATAGTTGTGGATTTAGACAGGTTTACAGTTTGCATTTAATTAAACATAATAGACAGGGATATAGCAGCTAACTGCCCAGAACTAGTCAGGATTCTGGATGTAGCAACTAGCAACCATGACCAGTCATTCACACCATACTGGTAGAGCAAACAGTACAGGTGGGGCTGTGTCATGGCTTCTAAAATTACAAAGCAAGATGTTAGGGGTTGCTTATCTCCTGCAGTGTCTCACAGGGACTGTCACAATAAAACTTTGTACAACCAGTACTACAGTAAGCAGGAGGGTCAGGAGATGTGGCTTCTCTGGGGAGAGAAGGTATTAATTATGGAAATCTGAATATTTATTTAACTGAAATGCTCAAACAGTAATAAAAAATTAATAGCTCAATAATATACACATGTATTAGATTACTTCTAATATTGCCATTTTTATCTGTCTAATATATTTGCTTGCAACTGTTCATGTGAAAATGCAATCGTGAGAAGTAATCGTGAGTACTCGAGTACAATTACTTTGCGGTGTACTCGAGTACGAGTACAATTACTCAAAAAGCTAGTACTCGCACTATGAGTACAGAATATGATTATTCCATCTCTATATGTCAGATATCGAGCTAACATGCCCATTTTTCATTGATGTAATCTGAGTACTAAAAAATGCATCAAACGATTGGATGCAAATCACCTGATGCAAAACTGCGTAAAAGTATAACTACGTTTGTGTGCATTAATCATCTTAATTTGCCACAAAATTAATAACTTTATTCCTAAATTACTAATTGCATCAGTGTAACTTCATTCAAAATAAGAAACTAAATCTGTAACAATGCAATGCATTATATGCACTTTACGTATACATGAAAGCAATTTAAGCTGAAAGTCAGCCAAATGTTAATGTTTCTTTTGTTTTATAATCTTCCATCTGAATTAGCAACAGTGCCAGCTGATGGCATTGCTACATAAAATAAATTAATTTAAAGTTTATTAAAAAATTATTATTATATTGCCACTGTAAAATAAATATAAATTAACAAAACAATACAGCATAAAATATTAGTTTTCACAGATGATCATCAACATTGTCTGTGCCAAGTACTGAATTCGACTTACTCCTCAAGTCATGTTACTGTGGAGTGAAACATTATATAGCGCCATCTGGCCATGACCCAAAAAAAACAAAAAAAACACTACAACTGTCTACGGCCCTGGCATGATTTTTTACGGCCATATTTTTAACCCAGGATAACCTTTACTCCGTCATGTTTTATTCTACTGCAAACAACATGACAACGATATGGCATAACCACACCACATTAAACAATACACAAACAAGATACTTTGTCCGAAACGGGACTGACAACATTAAATAAATCTACCTATTTAAATCAAAGCTTCCGATGGTACTTTTCCATAGCGGCGACGCCGGCGTTTTCCGATATCACCGGCGATAGCCTAGATCGCCGCGTCGCGGTAACGGTAGAGGCTAGGCCGCCGTCTGACCGTTGAACTCACTCGGGTCGACGAACGATACTCCCTAGATTCCGCGAATGGCGTCTATGATCACAGCCTGGTGTTGTTAGCTGGTTTGTAATGACCAATATGTGTGCATATACGTACAGGTAAATAATCGTCACGCTTACCTGGTATGTAAATATAATGAACAGTATCAGAAGTAAGACCTAGTATAGGCTGCAGCCGCTGGCGCTGTCAGTGCCGAGTGAGTGCTGACATCTGCGCCTCCACTCGGCAACGACCGACATATATCCGCGTCATTGAATCACGTGACCGTGAAATCGGTGTAAATCTTTTTATGAGGTCAGCAGTTTTATCCCGCAAACAAGCAGGTGTCTCGATCAGTTAATCGAGGCGACATTTTCAGGCTGAAGCAATCGACTAACTATCGATTCAGTTATTGTGTATATACTAATTTCTACTAATTAAAATCTGAGTTTAATATAAATTATGCTTGCATGGTACGTAACCCGGCCTTGGAGGCTTGGTACGTTTTACCTTGATCAATAATTAATTAGTTACTATAGTCTATACGTCTGGCTGTATAGCCCTAGCCCTAGGTGGCAAGTTCCAGTGAGTGCAATCACCTCTACCTGGCTCGATCACCCGTTGGCTTTGTACACCTGTCACAGACAGGCCCAGCATGTGGCCATGGATAGTGTACATGTCGACAGTGATTAGAGGCGTTAATTGTTATTATTTTCGTTGTTATATAGGCGCTACTTAATTAAGGTTGTATATTTACAGATACTAGCCTAATGGCAGACCATTCAAGTTTTTTGTAAACTGTACAAATAAAGCCGAACATTTGTTAACTACAATAGTCAGAGAACTACCCCACTACTTGTATTGAATTGCTCCATACGTATATATTTTTTTTATTGTCATCCTACATATATAATTATAATACATATATATATATATATTATACATGTATTATAATATATATTATGCATTATATATCTATATATATAATGCATAATATTATTATATAATATATATATATTATGTTATATATAATATTGGGGCTGAGAACTGCTGGAGTTTCAGCAGTAGGCCTATATAATTTTCTATAATATATAAATAATATTATATAGATATATAATTATATAGGCATACTGCTGAAACTCCATAAAAAATGTAAATAATGATATATATATATATTGGGGGTTGAGATCCGCCAGTGTTTCAGCAGTAGGCCTGTACTCGGCTTCTGTTTTCTCGTGGCGGGTCATCACGCCAGAAAACAATTTTCATCGCCGCTGTACCTAAAGTTTAAGCTTAGCAGCTTATGGGCTGGCTCCATGGGTGACATCTAGACTTCCGAGGATAAGGATGGGTGGATATTGCAAAAATAAATCGCAGCCGATTTACTGGCAGGCAGAATTATGTGTCTTGGTCGACATTCCAAGGGTGCTGCCATCCCATCCCTTTTCCCATTCATATGGTGAAAAGGACCCAGTGTTTCGAGACCCATTTGTGTGTGTGCGGGTGGTGTGTGTGGTGTGTATAAATAGCGCAGTATCAAGTCATCAAAACAGCTTGGTGTGTTACATTTAAGTTTAATCTCCTGCGATACCTGTGCATTAGTATACCATATCTACCCGGGAAGCATGCTAGCTGCAATTAGTGCACGAAAATATTCATTCACACCGATTCATTCGCACGTCTATGGCCAGGTACTCATGTGAACATTCAAACAGTCGAGTACATTTAATGTTCTACCACTACGTACACTACCAATTGGTTTTGCTCTAGATGCCAATGTTCCAAGTATATTTCATAACCATTAGTTATGTATAACGTGTCAAGTCATTCTAAACATGTGCTCATTTTAGGGTTCCAAAGTTTGCTGGCATCCGCTATCCTGACTGGTGGCTCCCTCTGGCCCCTCAGATCAACCTATATATTGGAGTGTCGCATCATATGCAGCTGGTATTCTGTAGCCATGATTGTATGCGTGTCAAAAAATATCCACACAACACAACACAACACAACACAACACAACACAACACAACACAACACAACATACTCAGTCATAGTGCTAGAGTTTCCCAGCTTGGGGATATTAGTCGATTTGTGCAGACTTCCTAATCATGGAACTGCTACGGATGGAACAAAGAACCACTGAAGTATGAAGTCAGTGATATATTCCTGTGCCCTAACATGAGACAACCCATGTTGTCATCGTCGTTTAAAGGCGATGTGTGCAGATTTCTCTGGGTTTGCCATTCTTTTAGTCTTCCTCCATTTGACACTGTCCTGCACATCTTGTGGGTAGATACCCATCAGACTCAAGTCTGCAGGCATAATTATGCCAGGCCTTCCTTTCCGGCATTCGTCTTCAGTACTTTGACCACCAAACTTGCGCGACATTACGCAAGCTTCCTTCTTAGTTCCTCCTTGGTCGTTGCCATAAGGAAGAGATCGTCTGCCTACAACAGCTCCTACAGTAGTCCTCCTTTTGCATCCTTCATTGCCACGTCCATCGCAGTAGCAAATAGAGGGTTCGAGCCCAGCAGGTTGCACCTTCACCTCAATGCTTCTGCTGTCTCCATTCTCTTCATCACAGTGCTCACTGCTCACCTCACTGGGTAGTGTCATTACTGCCGCCACCAGCCACTCGATGCACACGACTTCCCCATGACCCATCTCGTCACTTCCCTTGGTACCCTGGTTACCTGAGCTTGGTGGCCCTGAAAAAGCTATATTTTATAGATTGTTCTTCCCTTTGAATAAAGGGACTCCACTGCTGGGTTCCTGTCAGTCGGGAGGTGCAGTACCCTATTATGATGTTGTTAAATAGGTTAGTGAAACATTCCATGCCCTTGTCGTCTGCTGTCTTCGTCATTTCTGAGATATTACCAAATTGACTGGCTGCCTTTCTAATCTCCGCCTGATACTTCCTCCTATGTGACGAGGCATCTCGACGCTCTCACCATGCACGTTACATTCCATCTCATCATCCCAGACATAGGCCTCGTAAATGTATTGGTCAACCTTCGGACCATCCAGCAACCAACCTCTGGTCATGTGTGGGCTGCTGTCCCCCCAAACAAAGGAGAATAGTTTGTAATTGTATGTTCGGTGGATATTTAAGCAAACTGTTAGTGCCATTGAAGCACTGCTGGCTGCATTCCCCTGTCAGACTTAGCCCGTTAGCACAAGGTGACCAGTATCCGTTGGTATATCCTTTTTATTTACACATGTAAAACTGTAACATACACCAGACACTGTTTGACAGTTGGAAGTCTCCCGAGTTACATATTGAAGGTCTCCTCTCCACAAAATGTAATTTACAGGGAAGGTCTAGTCATAGCACGACATTAACTGTTCAAAGTGAGCCATGCTTCATCTGCCGACAGACCTGTTCAACTGAATTCAACATATTTGGGAGCATTCAAGACTCAGCCATGCTGCAATTACTGTGTGTGCAGTGACTATTTTGTCCACCAGTGTCTACAGCCAGGTATTTAATTACCCAGCTGCATAAACTGCAAAATGAGCATGGTGGAATGACTAACATTGTCACAGCTACAGCAACTTCCAGCAAAGTCTATTTCAAGAAATAAAACTAACTTTTGTGTAACTTGTGTGCTCTCTTGGTCCAATTGTAACCACCTACTAGCGGGACACAGCGTGACAGCAATGACGTCATGCTGGGTGCCGCGTGAATGTTAGTCTGCACTCTAAATTGCAGGATGTGGCCTTCAGTCATCTGTAGCAGTGGATGAGATAGATGCTGCCTTGAGTCATTTGTAACAAAGAGTGGATGAAACACATCACTACCATCATCCTCTGTAATGGTGGATGAGATACAATGTTGCATTCAGTCGTCAGTAATGGTGGATGAGACACTCCGCTAGTCGTCTGTAGTAGGGAACAAAACACTCCGCTGCCTTCAGTCAACTGTAGCGGTGGATGAGACACCTCGCTACCTTCAGTCGTTTGTAATGGTGGACGAAGCTCAATGCTGCATTCAGTCCCATGTAACGGAGGGTGAGATACCCCGATGCCTTTAGTCATCTGTAGCAGTGTTTCAGACATCCCGCTGCCTTCAGTCGTCATCATCCCCGCCACCGTTCACATCCCCTGTTGCATTGACAGCCTCAGCCAGGTCTACCTTGCCCATCGATAGCCGCTCTCCTGAAACAACAGCATCAACTGAAACAACAGACTGGACTTACAACACCCTACTGTAGCATGTAGAGAGGGAGGTGGACTTATGTTGTAACATGTGGAGAGAGGATGTGGACTTGTGACAGCCTAGTGTAGTGTACTGAGAGAGGGACTTATGACAACTTACTGTGGTGAATGGAGAGAGGAGGTGAACTCATGACATGTGACAGCATACAGTAGCGTGTGGAGGTGAACTTACGAATGAGTTCTGCAATGGCCCGCTGAGTCCGCCGCTCCAGTTTCTCAAGCTTCTTGGCGACGTCTCGTTTCAGGTCCCAGTCAGGCTTACGGGGGGCCAGATTCAGCAGGTCCTGCACAACACAGCACACTCAAAAAGTCATATCAGACTGAAAAAATCACATCAGACTAAAAAAAAATCATATCAGACTGAATAAATCACACACGGACTGAAAAGTCATATCATACTGAATAAATCACACCAGACTGGATAAATTACATCAGTCTGAACTGAACAAATCACACCAGATTATACTAATCACATCAGATTAGAATGTATATTTTATATAATCCTCAAACAGTAGTTTCAGTTCATGACAACATTAACAGTAAATCTGCATGTTTCCCTGAACATCCCCATGTATAAGTATTTTTTTAAAGAGGATGTGAGATGTGTATGGCTGTTGTCTGGTAGTTAGAGTGTCTGTTTCCTGCTTTCAATTGAAAGAATCATGATTCAAATCCTAATACTGATGAACGTTTCAAACCTTGGACAATGTGTTCACCTTGCATCTTTTGGAACAGACGATATAAACCATTGTTTATGCCATGGGAAGGAAAAAATGACACACACATGATAAATGTGTCATCTGTAGAGGGCTCACAAAATCTAGAGAAAGACAACTCGGTAAGCTTGTTGTGCTCGGTGACAGTTTGATGTGCTAGTCATAAGAAGAACATGTGAAGTTTGTGGTGACACATACCACTTCGTCAACAAGTGGCTGTGGTTTGCTGGCCTCCAGTTGTTCTGTCACATGGTCCTTCACTGCAAACAGTCAGGAGAAAATAGACATAGATTGTATCTTTCGGATCTTCTGAAGGTGACAATTACCATGCATCAGATGTTTTATCCATGTGTTTGCTTACATTTCTTCCTTTGACAAAGAGTTGATGAAGGCATGGTGAATTTGAAGCAGCAATTTTCAAGTTTTCTTACTACGTTTGTTTACATGTATGACTGTATGGTTGTTAATCTAGTGTGCACACAATACTTAAATATGCTGTTTACATGTTTTACAGTTAACATGCAGACTAACTTGTAAAAAGTAAATATATTTGTAAGATTCCAAGGTATAACAAGTAGGTAACTATGTGGAAGCATGTTTGTGTAGTTTAGACATTTCAAACCAAACAATTTACCTTCTGCAGGGGTGACTGCTGGCAATTGGTTCTCTTTAAGAGTCTCGTCCGTTGGCTTGTAGCTTCGGAAGATGGGTCTATGGTTAAAAAAATTCATTTCAAATTGATTTATTACATGATGAATGTACTCGTAATCAGAACACAGTCCTTCAACTTATATATGGCAAATACTGGCAATTACACACACACACACACGTGTTAAAGAAGTCTCCCTCAAGTGACTTAACGTTCACACATAGGGTTATACAAACTAATTATGGACTTATTGGTGTCTAACATTATATTTACTAATTAAATGATATATAAAAACTAAAAAGTTCCAGTACATATTAGATTTGAGAAATGCTATGAGGCACTGGATTATACTTACAATTACGTATATTTCATTATGTTTTTACTATTATCAGTGTATTGTCATACTCTGTGAATGGCACAAACTGAGAAAGTATAAATATAATTATGAATGATGTATGTACTATGGACAGATGGTACCAACATTTTTCAGTATTTCTACTAAGATCTCAGACTACAGACTGTTAGAGCCATAGGATTAGATTTCATATTTTAGCACTTGTTTAGAATGTGGACCCACTCCAATGTTTCTGATATAACTATATTTGTCTACATTTGATCATTTGTTTTGTTAATTGAATCATTAATCATCTCTCGCATTTATTTTATAAATAGTGTCTTTGCGAATTTTATACGACAAAACAGAGCATATGGAATGAGCGATAAACAGACTGTTTATCACTCATTCTATATGCTCAATGCAGTAACACATAGCCGCTGTGCCTGTGTTCGGCACAAATCAGAGCGTTATTTGTGTTTCAAAATATGTCTAAGAAGCAATATTTGTAAAACATAAACCTACCTGGGAATGCTGAATGATTGGTTAGGCTAGGAAATAGGCATATGCCTACTTTTTGTTGCCCATGGCGGCTAGCTAGGTTAGGCTACCTTTCTCGATGTATATGTGTTTGGAATGTCATTCAACAGGGGTAGAACTACCCACTAGTCCCCTAGTCTGTACACTAGTAAAGATAAGGGCGGACTAGTAAACCTGCCTAATAACTAGTCCAGTTGTCTAGTAAAGGTCAATTTCTCATCCAACCCACCCACACCAATCAATCAAGTCTTTGTAGTCAGTGCATGCCCTAACCCTAACCCATCTACTGGCTGGGGGATGTAACTAAATCCCAAGTCATTAACACGTTGATAAGTTGTTGCCAGTGAGCAACTGGCTACAGCAGCTTCCTTTACTGATAAATGATGACATAGCCACCAGCTATGAACTTGTCAGGGCACTATTTGTAAGATTAACTGTTCTTTGATGTCTATAATTTTCTAGTGTGATATTTTATTTTTGTCATAACAGTTTAATGTGAAGTAAATTTCCAGAATTATTATAGAAAATTCATAATGGTAGGGTGGTACTATTGGTCAATGAGCACAATTGGCGTTCTTTTTCAATTGCATTTTTTAAAATACAGATCATATCTTTACTTTTTAATTAATTACTTTTGTTATTTCTGTATTTTTTTTTACTTTTATGAAAAGTGCACTGTTATTTAACTGGGGTTGCAACACATACTATGTTTTAGTTTTAAAACAAATTGGAACTATTTAAATCTGAATTGTTTTTATATTTTTGCGGACTAATAAACATTTTGGCGGACTAGTAAACTTTTGACTTTACTAGTCCCACTGTCTAGTAAAATAAATGCTGAAGTTCTACCCCTGTTCAACATCACTTACAGTCAGACATGGGGTCAACATCTAGCTTACAGGCATAATTAGTATTTTGCTTATATGATGGCAGGCAGACCAGTGCTAGCGAGTATTGTGATTGCTAACTACCATCACAAAAAGACCAAAATATGTTGTTTATTATGTTAAGCCAGAAGGTCCATAATAAAATGCCTATGTTGCCCTCAGAAGAGACACTACTAATGACTGCTGAACTCAGACTACATTTGCATTTTCCACATGCGACCATTATAACATTTCCTTCATTTCCTACTAATCTTGGGGAGCTGTGTTATTGACAATTTCACAGCATATTTACCCTCCATAGACAGAAGTTCTGTGAACAATTTGTGAACTTCTAATACCTCAGGCTCCCACAAACCTCTTTCAAACCTTACACCCCTCCATTTCTGCTTGAACCACCCATGGATTGCCCTGATTACATCACCAAGCAAAATGACAACTGTATTAATACGCAGAAATGCACTGACTGACAGCTGCCAGAATTTGATAGCTCTGATGCCACGCTGCACAGAAACATCATTTCTGCTCATTCCACACTACATATGTGCTCACAGAAATTCAGACAACCTGCATAATGCTGATTTTATAGGGTACTCTTTGGCGGGGAATGGCGGATGAGCACCTTATTGTGGTCTTACATCTGCTAGGATCAGTGTGACAGCTCAACCGCAAAGACAACCAGGAAACCTCTGAGCCAAAAATTGGTGTCTTCATCAGTAATTAGCACTGTTGGATAAAGTTGCAGTGAAGGTAATCAGTTTGGCAGGCATTACATGTGATCTTGAAACAGAAATGTTGATAATGACAATGTATTTGAAAAGTATTTGAAAAAATTCAAATACTTTAGGAAAATATTTAATTTTAAATACTTTATTATTAGTAGTGAAATACCTTTAATTCCTAAACATCAAATAAAAAAACTTTAAAAAGTATTTAAATATTTTCAAATACAAATTTATTTGACTCCATGTCTGATTACAGTATAAGGAAGGCAGATATGTTTGGTGTGTTCGCTCTTTTAATTGCCTACCACACGTATTATACGGGCCCCTTATACGCTTGAGACGAGTCATCGTGCAGGAATAGTTATATTATCGCTCACTTGGGTAGTACACTTTCGCCATCGGATTTCTTTTTGGAGGGCGGCCCATCGTCTTTCAGTTTTCCCCCACGCATAGCTTTTAGCCTCTCTTTTCTTTTTAACGCTGCATCCTGCATTGTTCCCACAGCTGCCATCGCTAAAGATGTCTCGAAAAACCGCCTTGTTTACTTCCTCTGCCTGCAAGCAAACGCCAATCGAACAGCGAGGCGGCGCGTTGAATGATGGGATGGAAGTTGCGCGAATGTTCGCTTCTTGTCAACAAGAAGAAGACTTGCAACGTCATATTAATTTATTCATACTGTCGACGCAGTTTACTCACGCATAGTAACATTGGTTTTGCTGTCAGCTTCTGTTTAGTGTAGACGTCGGTGGAGAAAAGGTATGTGTCAAAATGCCAGCACGATCTAGACTAGAATTGTAATGTTCATAATCAGACAACGTAAAAACCCCGTCTCCCCCAAACCGGGGTATTTATTTAGCTTGCTCAGGCCATGCTACGCCAAACTTAGTTAGTTAGGGCCATAATCTTTACGCCTAAAAAAATTGGGAATGGTCCTGTGTTTATGATTAAACACCACTTGACAATGCATATTGGTAATAGTCCCTATAAACAAATCGGATCGAGGCCTAAACAAATACATATAAGGACAGTAATTGTTTCCATGTTATGTACCATGGCATGTGAGTGTGAATGTTCATGCAGTTCAGTGTTTCAGTTTCAGTTTATATTTCAAGACCTACACTGTAGAATCTAGCCTAGCCAAACATTATTATGTCAGTCGTATGTATAGTTAGTAATTATAGACTAACTGAAATACCATTTTTGTTATGTTATTATAGTGTGTATATCGTTATCTGCAGTGTTGAGATAACAGTCAAAAGTTCAGCAGCACTCGTGACAGTTATCATGACAGGCCAGAAAGCTTAGACATGTATGTACAAGTAGATCGACCCATACATTATATAAATTAAATATATACATACATGCACAAACTTGTACATGCATGCACAGTGTCACACACGCATGCATGCACGCATGCGCACACACACACACACACACACACACACACACACACACACACACATGTACATGTATCGAATACATATAGTCACAATCAACCAATCACACACATCCACAATAAGCATGTGTGTACATATTACATACACGTACATGCACATACATTTTGTTGTCAAAATATTTTTTTTGTCAATTGCTTTTAGGCAAATATTTGCAACCTTAGTCAAAAAGCTGCCGAAACATTGAACAATTGGGTAAATTTGACAGTCAAACAAAACATACAGTTATCTGAAACTACTCAAAATAACTCAACTACTTAAATGATTATCCCCTAAACTGGTTCTGAGTATGGGCTTTTGAGTAGCCCTGGAGCAGACTCGTGGCCAGGGCATCATTCCAAGCAAGCATTCCTACAGACCTACACTACTCTGGCTCTATAGTATAGTATATTAATGCTTGCTTGGACTGATACCCCGGGTGCAGGCCTGCTACAGGGCCACTCAAGTACCCAAACTCAGACCACAAACATTTGTGGCTCACCTCCATGGGCCTAACCTCTCAACCATCAAACTAGTTGCGATTGATGTCGATAGATGCAATCTGAGTCTGGCACAAGACTCAATTAATAATATGTGTAGTCCCTGCTGTGTGTGTGGGTTATGGTCTTTGCTGTGTTGGTCATGCATTGTCTCTGCTGTGTTGGTCATGGGTCGTGTGTGCTCTGTGGACTGTGGGTCATGGTCTCTGCTGTGTGGGTCATGGTCTCTGCTGTGTTGGTCATGGGTCGTGTGTGCTCTGTGGACTGTGGGTCATGGTCTCGGCTGTGTGGGTCATGGTCTCTGCTGTGTTGGTCATGGGTCGTGTGTGCTCTGTGGACTGTGGGTCATGGTCTCGGCTGTGTGGGTCATGGTCTCTGCTGTGTGGGTCATGGTCTCTGCTGTGTGGGTCATGGTCTCTGCTGTGTGGGTCATGGTCTCTGTTGTGTTGGTCTTGGTCTCTGCTGTGTTGGTCATGGTCTCTGTTGTGTTGGTCATGGTCTCTGCTGTGTTGGTCATGGTCTCTGCTGTGTGGGTCATGGTCTCTGCTGTGTGGGCATGGTCTCTGTTGTGTTGGTCATGGTCTCGGCTGTGTTGGTCTTGGTCTCTGCTGTGTTGGTCATGGTCTCTGCTGTGTGGGTCATGGTCTCTGCTGTGTGGTCATGGTCTCTGCTTGTGTTGGTCATGGTCTCGCTGTGTTGGTCTGGTCTCTGCTGTGTGGGTCATGGTCTCTGCTCTGTTGGTCATGGTCTCTGCTGTGTTGGTCATGGTCTCTGCTGTGTTGGTCATGGTCTCTGCTGTGGGGTCATGGTCTCTGTTGTGTTGGTCTTGGTCTCTGCTGTGTGGGTCATGGTCTCTGTTGTGTTGGTCATGGTCTCGGCTGTGTTGGTCTTGGTCTCTGCTGTGTGGGTCATGGTCTCGGCTGTCTGGGTCTTGGTCTCGGCTGTGTTGGTCATGGTCTCTTCTGTGTGGGCATGGTCTCTGCTGTGTTGGTCATGGTCTCTGCTGTGTGGGTCATGGTCTCTGCTGTGTTGGTCATGGTCTCTGCTCTGTTGGTCATGGTCTCTGCTGTGTTGGTCATGGTCTCGGCTGTGTTGGTCATGGTCTCTGCTGTGTTGGTCATGGTCTCTGCTGTGTTGGTCATGGTCTCGGCTGTGTTGGTCATGGTCTCTGCTGTGTTGGTCTTGGTCTCTGCTGTGTGGGTCATGGTCTCGGCTGTGTTGGTCATGGTCTCTGCTGTGTTGGTCTTGGTCTCTGCTCTGTTGGTCATGGTCTCTGCTGTGTTGGTCATGGTCTCGGCTGTGTTGGTCTTGGTCTCTGCTGTGTGGGTCATGGTCTCTGTTGTGTTGGTCATGGTCTCGGCTGTGTTGGTCATGGTCTCGGCTGTGTTGGTCTTGGTCTCTGCTGTGTGGGTCATGGTCTCTGCTGTGTTGGTCATGGTCTCGGCTGTGTTGGTCTTGGTCTCTGCTGTGTGGGTCATGGTCTCGGCTGTCTGGTTCTTGGTCTCTGCTGTGTTGGTCATGGTCTCTTCTGTGTTGGGTCATGGTCTCTGCTGTGTTGGTCATGGTCTCTGCTGTGTTGGTCATGGTCTCTGCTGTGTTGGTCATGGTCTCTGCTGTGTTGGTCATGGTCTCTGCTGTGTTGGTCATGGTCTCTGTTGTGTGGGTCATGGTCTCTGCTGTGTGGGTCATGGTCTCTGCTGTGTTGGTCATGGTCTCTGCTGTGTGGGTCATGGTCTCTGCTGTGTGGTCATGGTCTCTGCTGTGTGGGTCATGGTCTCTGCTGTGTTGGTCATGGTCTCTGCTGTGTGGTCATGGTCTCTGCTGTGTGGGTCATGGTCTCTGCTGTGTGGTCATGGTCTGCTGTGTGGTCATGGTCTCTGCTGTGTTGGTCATGGTCTCTGCTGTGTTGGTCATGGTCTCTGCTGTGTGGTCATGGTCTCTGCTGTGTTGGTCATGGTCTCTGCTGTGTTGGTCATGGTCTCTGCTGTGTTGGTCATGGTCTCTGCTGTGTGGGTCATGGTCTCTGCTGTGTTGGTCATGGTCTCTGCTGTGTTGGTCATGGTCTCTGCTGTGTTGGTCATGGTCTCTGCTGTGTTGGTCATGGTCTCTGCTGTGTTGGTCATGGTCTCTTGCTGTGTGGGTCATGGTCTCTGCTGTGTGGTTCATGGTCTCTGTTGTGTGGGTCATGGTCTCTGCTGTGTGGGTCATGGTCTCTGCTGTGTTGGGTCATGGTCTCTGCTGTGTGGTCATGGTCTCTGCTGTGTTGGTCATGGTCTCTGCTGTGTGGGTCATGGTCTCTGCTGTGTGGGTCATGGTCTCTGCTGTGTTGGTCATGGTCTCTGCTGTGTGGTCATGGTCTCTGCTGTGTGGGTCATGGTCTCTGCTGTGTGGGTCATGGTCTCTGCTGTGTGGGTCATGGTCTCTGCTGTGTTGGTCATGGTCTCTGCTGTGTGGTCATGGTCTCTGCTGTGTGGGTCATGGTCTCTGCTGTGTGTGGTCATGGTCTCTGCTGTGTTGGTCATGGTCTCTGCTGTGTTGGTCATGGTCTCTGCTGTGTGGGTCATGGTCTCTGCTGTGTTGGTCATGGTCTCTGCTGTGTTGGTCATGGTCTCTGCTGTGTTGGTCATGGTCTCTGCTGTGTGGGTCATGGTCTCTGCTGTGTTGGTCATGGTCTCTGCTGTGTGGGTCATAGACTATGCTGTGTGGGTCATGGTCTCTGCTGTGTTGGTCTTGGTCTTTGCTGTGTTGGTCATGGTCTCTGCTGTGTTGGTCTTGGTCTCTGCTGTGTTGGTCATAGTCTCTGCTGTGTGGGTCATGGTCTCTGCTGTGTGGGTCATGGTCTCTGCTGTGTGGTTCATAGTCTTTGCTGTGTGGATCATGGTCTCTGCTGTGTGGGTCATGGTCTCTGCTGTGTGGGTCATGGTCTCTGCTGTGTAGGTCAAGGTCTCTGCTGTGTGGGTCATGGTCTCTGCTGTGTGGGTCATGGTCTCTGCTGTGTGGGTCATGGTCTCTGCTGTGTGGGTCATGGTCTCTGCTGTGTGGTTCATGGTCTCTGCTGTGTGGGTCATGGTCTCTGCTGTGTGGTTCATGGTCTCTGCTGTGTTGGTCATGGTCTCTGCTGTGTGGGTCATGGTCTCTGCTGTGTGGGTCATGGTCTCTGCTGTGTGGTCATGGTCTCTGCTGTGTGGTCATGTCCTGCTGTGTGGGTCATGGTCTCTGCTGTGTTGGTCATGGTCTCTGCTGTGTGGGTCATGGTCTCTGCTGTGTGGGTCATGGTCTCTGCTGTGTTGGTCATGGTCTCTGCTGTGTGGGTCATGGTCTCTGCTGTGTGGTCATGGTCTCTGCTGTGTTGGTCATGGTCTCTGCTGTGTGGGTCATGGCTCTGCTGTGTGGGTCATGGTCTGCTGTGTGGTCATGGTCTTTGCTGTGTTGGTCATGGTCTCTGCTGTGTGGGTCATGGTCTCTGCTGTGTGGGTCATGGTCTCTGCTGTGTGGTCATAGTCTCTGCTGTGTGGGTCATGGTCTCTGCTGTGTGGTGGTCATGGTCTCTGCTGTGTGGGTCATGGTCTCTGCTGTGTGGGTCATGGTCTCTGCTGTGTGGTCATGGTCTCTGCTGTGTGGGTCATGGTCTCTGCTGTGTGGTTCATGGTCTCTGCTGTGTGGGTCATGGTCTCTGCTGTGTGGTTCATAGTCTCTGCTGTGTTGGTCTTGGTCTCTGCTGTGTGAGTCATGGGTGATCCCTGCTGTGGGGGTCATGGTCTCTGCTGTGGGGGTCATGGTCTCTGCTGTGTGGTTCATGGTCTCTGCTGTGTGGGTCATGGTCTCTGCTGTGTGGTTCATAGTCTCTGCTGTGTTGGTCTTGGTCTCTGCTGTGTGAGTCATGGGTGATCCCTGCTGTGGGGGTCATAGTCTCTGCTGTGTGGGTCATGGTCCCTGTTGTGGGGTCATGGTCCATGTTGTGGTTATAGTCTTACTCTCAAGGCTGTTGAAGCTGATAGATGTGGTGGCCGTTGTTTCAGGTAGACACAGACTGTCTTCAACCCAAGACAGACTAAGACACAGCCATGGATACATCACCAATAATCGATGGCAATGGCAGCTACAGCTTTGAATTCTCTGACAAGTCTATCAGACTTGGTAAGATCTCGGCAACTTATTTTGTTATCAGGTGACTTTCTATCAAATTCATATATATCTTATAATACTTTTAATGTAATGTTTAATAATGTGTATAGGTAAATTATATCCCATCCAGTGGCCAGCCCCAGGCCACAGAGTGGAAATAACAACATTTCTTAGGTTATGAATCTTTGCTGCAGAATTAGGCAGTTTCAATAAATAAGTCTTTTTGTTTGAAAACAAATCTGATGAACTAATAATTTTGTTGTTATGTTATCATAATGATATGTGTTTAATTAATGTAAATGTTGTTTTTATTGCAGGGTTCATCCGCAAAGTTTACTCCATTCTCCTTTGCCAGCTTCTGGTTACCATAGCAGCCATCTGTATCTTTCTCTACGTGTGAGTTATTCACTTGTTACGAAATACTTTTTCTAGTCTAGATTGATTGTATAATATGTTTCTTTGAAATTGTTTGCCAATCTTCTATGTGCTTAACTTCTGCCAATATTATTAACAATGCAATGTTAATATTATTAACAATGCGAAATAATCCTTCCAAGTTCTCCAACAATAGTGGTGTGGTAACTCACATGTGATTTCGTGGTGTGAGATCTCACACATGGTGTGAAATCTCACATGTGATCTCATTGTGTGTCGTGAGATCTCCTTATACCTTGTGATCTGGGAGTGGGAGATCTCCACACATGTAGTCTCATACCCACATTTTGCAACTTATACAACTGAACTAAACTCTTGTATGAAAATTCGAGATTACAACATTTAAAAAATATTTGTCTACTTGGTTATTTGTCTGTATTGACATAAATTATAAATAAAAAATATCTAAAACAAGATTTTTGATTTAATATGTCAATTAGACTGACCCAGTCAGTGGTTGTTGGTTTTTGACAGTGAGCCAGTCAAGGAGTTTTCCGAGAAAAACGAATGGCTCTTCATCGTCGCACTGTGAGTAGAACTCTCTCATGGTCTAGGTCTAGTGTTAGTGTACAAAGATGTACAGTTGTCACTTATCTGTCAGTCCTTTGTAACATGCTTAGATTAGAATTAGTTGCATATTCAATGAAAACCATCTAACCCTAACCCTGTCGGCCTTTAGTATTTCGGACATTTCTGTAGAATATTTCACTTTGAGAATACATTCTGAGGAAAATATTGACCTAAAAATGTAATGAAATGTGATTCTTGTTGCATATGGTTTGTTTGTAATAACTCTTGAGCCCATAACATGAAATGATTCCCATTTTGTTGCTGAAAGAGTAATTAATTTGTAACGAAGGAGAAATTAATTTGTAACATTCATAAAATACAAAAATAAAATACTAAACAAATAGTAATTTAAACAAATTTAATCATTTCACCAATGTTACGGAGGTTTGGTTTGTTTGTGAAATGAGTGAGAGAAAAGACACAGAATAACTGATGACAAAGACAGAAATAACTTGGAGGTTGACCCTATTGCAGTAGTTGGTTCACACAAGTTATATGTAATTTCTTATGACAACATGTGTTGTTATTTCAGCGTGGCGTCGTTTGTGCTGATCATTGTGCTGGCCTGTTGCCCTGATGTCCGGCGCAATCACCCCACCAACATCATCCTGCTGGGGCTCTTTGTAAGCACCTCCTCTGTCTGTCTGTCCATCCGTCCGTCCGTTCGTGTGTGTATCATCTGTCAATGTGCCTGTGTGTGTGTGTGTGTGTGTGTGTGTGTGTGTGTGTGTGTGTGTGTGTGTGTGTGTGTGTGTGTGTGTGTGTGTGTGTGTGTGTGTGTGTGTGTGTGTGTGTGTGTGTGTGTGTGTGTGTGTGTGTGTGTGTGTGTGTGTGTGTGTGTGTGTGTGTGTGTGTGTGTGTGTGTGTGTGTGTGTGTGTGTGTGTGTGTGTGTGTGTGTGTGTGTGTGTGTGTGTGTGTGTGTGTGTGTGTGTGTGTGTGTGTGTGTGTGTGTGTGTGTGTGTGTGTGTGTGTGTGTGTGTGTGTGTGTGTGTGTGTGTGTGTGTGTGTGTGTGTGTGTGTGTGTGTGTGTGTGTGTGTGTGTGTGTGTGTGTGTGTGTGTGTGTGTGTGTGTGTGTGTGTGTGTGTGTGTGTGTGTGTTGTGTGTGTGTGTGTGTGGTGTGTGGTGTGTAGTGTGTGTGTGTGTGTGTGTGTGTGTGTGAGTGTGTGTGTGTGTGTGTGTGTGGTGTGTGTGTGTGTGGTGTGTGTGTGTGTGAGTGTGTGTGTGTGATGTGTGTGTGTGTCCTTGACTTTAAATTATGAGAATTTTCAGTGGAATTGGAATTGTGATGAAATTTAGAAATTGTCTTTGCACTTAGTTTGTATGCATATCTTTGACAAATCATGTTATAAAAATGTGAAAATTAAGTTCATGGGTACTGCGTATTTTGCTGATTAGATTAGCATAGTTTGTGCTGTTCATAATTCATGTGTATGTTCATGTAATCCAAGCATGTTGTGTACTTAATCTTCTGATCTTCACAGACGCTGTGTGAATCTTTCATGCTGGGAAGTATTTCCAGGTAAATTTGATATATTTTCTATTTTTACATTCACCATTTGCAAATTACATTCCAAATATCTCCATCATGAAACAGTTTATTTCCCCTTAAATGTGAAGGAATTGAACTGCAATAGCTGTGTGCAGAGAGAGTGCAAATGATAGATACCAAAACAGAGCAACAAACTAGAAAGGAATTTTATGAAAATTATTTAGAAACATTGTGCATTTGGCAGCAGTTGTTATTGTCATGTGATAGCTCTGTCGGCAGATGGCCTGGTCAAGCGGGATCCTGGAGTCAGTCAGTTGGTGAGACACTAATGTACATGGACGACCAAAGGATTGCTTTATAACAGTGACTTGGCTTATGTTGCAGCCACTATGACAAGTGGGAGGTGATGATGGCCGTGGCTGTCACAGCCGTAAGTGACACTTCATTTCATTATCAGCCTAATTGAGGTAGAATAAGTCTCTCTTCTTGTCAGCTTTGTGCCATGTGCCTATGAGAGTTATATAGGATCTTTCACATCAAAGTAAAGTAAGTAAAGTAATTAGCCAATTGTTCTAAGAAACCCACATTGTCAAATGTCAATACAGCTGTATGTCATTTATAGCGACTGAGGCTATTTAGGTAATACAGTGACAGGGATGTATGCTATGTTTCTGCACCATTACTTAAAAGCGAATGGGTGTTAATCTGCCACCTTTGTTTGTAAGAACAATGAATGAAGACGTCAATGACTGTACTGTGATGCAATGATCATGTTGGTTGTTGATTTCAGGTGGTAGTGTTTGGACTGACTATCTTTGCTATGCAGACGAAGGTAGATATTAATGTGTACTTTACTTTCTTACTCTTAATATAAGTGGCTGACATTATTTTATTTACTAAAGCTAATCCACATAAAGTAAGTCTCTCACTAATTGGCTCAAGAAATATATATGTTCAGGGCTCAAAGGACACTTGTCTGTTACCCAACATCAACCGGATTTGCCACTTTGAAAATTTCACTTGCTACTACTTGTTGTGAGCGAGACAACTGAGCTGTTTACAGCCAGAACAACCAGAATAATTACACAGAAGTAGGTTTTGAAACTTAGTGTTCGTGGAACAAGTGAATTGTTGTATGGACAAACTGAACTTTTGATTTTACTTGTCCAGCGGACAAATAAATAGTTTGGCCCTGCATATATGCTTGTAATTGTAGTGTCCTGGTATTGAAGTCTTGTATGTCTCCTGTAGAAAACTTAATGATAACATTTATAAAATATGAGCTAATTGACATATTATTTTCAAAGAATAATTGTGTTGTTATGAGAACATTAACAATGAACTAAGAGTGCTTTATTATATTAAATTTGTTCTTTTGACGCATTCATGTTGAGCACTGATGATGTCCACATGTCTTCACAGATTGACTTCACCATGTGCAGTGCTGGTCTGTTTGTGGCTCTGCTCATCCTATTTGTCTTTGGCATCCTCTGTGCCATCATACAGAACCATGTAAGTGACATACAACCTTTGATAGTTAATACATATTACACAAGGAACCTTCTTGTAGTACAGGGGCCTGTATGTTGGGAGACTGTGGAGTGAGATTCCCCTTGAGCGTGAAGAGTTCTGGTTGAGTTACCCAGGGTGCATTTGTGTACTTTGGTGAGCCCCAAGGGATGACATTGAATGTCTGGGGTGGTTGTGGTTTGGTGCTGCTGCTGTAAGACAAGTGTTTCACATCTTGTCACTCTCCTGTGACACTCATTGTGTCATCTTAGTGTCCATCCATTGTTTGTCTGTGTCCTTATGTCAGCCTGCACACTTCACAGAAGTTGACATTGCACAAATCCATCAGCGTGAAGGTGCTGTAATTGTTTCTTGCTTAGGCTACAAGTTTGAAAATAGTTCACATCTACACACTAATGTTCAGTTGCGCCACAATCATGCTTGAGAGATGAAGTATTGAATGATGTCGTAGATTTTTCTGACCAGGGAATGTGCATGTCATACAATAGCTCCATGGGCCGCAGTTAGACCATGAGCCACAGATAGCTGACCGCAGCAGTAGCATGTAGACATGATAAATGGATGTTCTTAGGTAGCCTAACAATGTTTTTAAATTGAACATTCAAGGCCCAGATATTACCTAGAAGATGACAGTTAAATTGATGCATTTATCTCTGCTTATTTCTGTTTCCATTTGCTAACAATATGTTTCACTAAAATGTTTCTGTTTCAGATCGCCAACATGGTGTATTCCTGTATTGGCGCTCTCCTCTTTTCAATGGTAGGTCACTGAATTAAATATTGCCCAGGAAAGAACAGTTTATGAACCACCAGGGATATAACAGTGCAGCATGAACTAAGACAGTCCCGGCTAACGGGACTAGTTAAAAAAAAGGTGTATAATTATATGTATTATATAAAATTATATGTAAAAAGTAAGTTCATAGATAGCATGGAAACCTGTCAAAGTGCTTTATATCCATACAATGTGCCAACATTTTATTTATTTGTGCAACAATGTTTTATATGTGTTAATATGATTACGCTGCGTTTAAAAAAAGTATATCTTGAAAGTTTTGTGTTTTAGTACCTAATGTTTTTACACTAGATGTGTGTTTGTGTTTCAGTACCTTGTGTTTAACACCAGATGTGTTTGTGTTTTAGTACCTCGTGTGTAACACCAGATGTGTTTGTGTTTCAGTACCTTTTTTATTAACACCAGATGTGTTTGTGTTTCAGTACCTTGTGTTTAACACTAGATGTGTTTGTGTTTCAGTACCTTGTGTTTAACACTAGATGTGTTTGTGTTTCAGTACCTTGTGTTTAACACTAGATGTGTTTGTGTTTCAGTACCTTGTGTTTAACACTAGATGTGTTTGTGTTTCAGTACCTTGTGTTTAACACCAGATGTGTTTGTGTTTCAGTACCTTGTGTTTGATACCAGATGTGTTTGTGTTTCAGTACCTTGTGTTTGATACCAGATGTATTTCTGCTTCAGTACCTTGTGTTTGATTCCATATGTGTTTGTGTTTCAGTACCTTGTGTTTGACACTCAGATGATGATGGGGGGCAAACACAAGTACTCAATTTCCCCAGAGGAGTACATCTTCGCTGCCCTCAATCTCTACCTTGACATCATCAACCTCTTCCTCTTCATCCTCTCCATCTTTGGCAGTCGCGACTGAGGCACAAGGACAACATTGCATGTGACACAGATATTCCAAGTTACTTGATACGACGGCAGATCTTCTGTTGTAGGTCATTCTTCAGTCAGCCTCCAGATCTCAATTCTAGTTCCCATTTGTGGCCGGTTGCGTTTTGTGATTTAATTTCTGATCTTCAAGAGTTTTGGACATGAATAACTTGATTTCTGTACTGTATACTAATTATTGTATGATATAATTTTTGTGTAATTTGCAACTACCCTCCAGGGTAGTCATATTTTATTTGTTGGGCCAAGACATTCAATAGATGGCGCTACCAAGCAATTGAGAGATCTTTTTACACCGTGAAAGACCTTCCTGCCGCGTATCCCAACTTGGAATGTCTGAAAGAACCTGCTGTTGCTCTCTCTAATGGGTAGTTTGTTAACAACAGCCACTTATCTCATCTGTTAGCATTATACTTTCAACAGTAGGAATGTAAGGACATTTTCCCCAAAGCTTTGATGTTTTGCATCCACAGAGTAAAATATTACAAACCTTTATGTATACAAGGTATGACAAAGTTATTCAATATACATATTTGTGATTGTTGAATTTTATACATGATTTACTGAATATACACTAATAAAGACTAGCAAGCAAACACATGACAGTAATCACAAGCTTGTCCTAATTATAATTTCCATAAATATATAACATGTCTATGCACCATAAACTTGTCTGCTAAATTTGGACTGTTCAGAGGCATATTACAATATGAAATGATCGATCCTAAACATTTAGTATACAGTAATTATTAAGCTTCTCAGAGTAATTATCTGAGGAAGCTAATACATGCTTTGTTTGACTTGTAAGTGTTACAAAGAAATGTTGAGACTGTCTTAGACATTAACCAGTGTTCTAGACATAAATGAAGAGAACCAAATATAATGGGAACAGATAAATGTTTAGACTGTCTTGGACATTAACCAGTGTTCTAGACATAAATGAAGAGAACCAAATATAATGGGAACAGATAAATGTTTACACCATAACAAATTAGGTGTTTGGAAAGAGATACTACTAATTAAAAACACAATTTATAGTAAAATACCCATATCCTGAAGTAAAATGGAGGCAGCCCGATACACTTTAGAAAGACTTGTGTTAGTGTCTGTATTATATTGTAGATTGAAATGTCAAGACTGGAGACAGAGGGATTCATTTTGTGTAGTTGGTTGAACTTTCTGGCAAAGAAAAATTTTAGTGTACACACACACACACACACACACACACACACACACACACACACACGTATAATGTATATTAGAGAATACATTCAATAACCACTCAGTGTCACGTGTTTAAGTTGTGATTATTATAAAGGCGTGTTGCTTGGCAAGGTTTTCAAGGTTGTTCAACTCTCGTTCTGATGCCCCTCTGAGGCTCCCCGCTTGGTTTCCAAGGATTTAGGCACATGGAAGTTCTCTTCTTGTTATTATTTCTTGCAATGAAGACTTGTACATTAGCTTTGCATCATTTGCCATCTTTACAACTCTAATTGAACTACATTGTTAAGTTTACATTTATTGATTTCAGAAATGTCTTGAGTCTTAAAATGAATTCATGCCTGCAAGGCAAGTCACTGAATTTCATTAGGCATAAAATAAATTATATTTATTCTACAATGAATAACATATTTATTCATAAACGTATAAAATGATGGGAACGAGTAATGTTGTTCAATGTGTATTATTTTATCACTGCCTGTATAGTTGATTGGCATACCAAATTGGTGACGGTTTCTTTAAAAATCATGATTTTATGAGCAATTGGTTAATTTAAGATTGCATTTTGATTGTTAGCTGATGATTGTTAATGGTTGTACATTATAGTATGCATATATATGGACACTTGAATGTCTTGTGATAGATTAATGTGGAACTGGTTAGATCGTACTTTGACTGATCAGCCTGTTTGTAAGTTTAGTCTGGTGTGGTATACATTGTACAGACCTCACCAGGCTGATATAGGCTGGCCGTTGATTAATGTCATCATCTGTTTGTGTCAGAACATTGATGTTAAATTATTATTTTTGTTTTGCATCAGTCACACTGTTCACATAGTTTGCCTAGCTCTGTAAACAATCATGTAATTCACTAATTGCAAATATTAATCAATCAGCAATGTTGTAACTGCAGACAACTGTGTAAGTTTACATTTCTTGGTTTACCTTTGCATTACACATCTGTGTGCCATAGTGTGTTGTTCGAGATTTAACAGGTGTAATAGAATGTGTCGATTTTGCATTACTGTCTGATGGGTAAACGGCTCGACTTTAACTCACAGAAAACATTTGTCCGCTATGACAAGTAGTAATCTATGTTTACTTGTCCCTTGAAGCAGTCATATGTCAGATAAATGCAAGTGAGTATTTTTCTTCAGAAGGATAACAATGCCTGTATCTGTATGTTTTTAACTAGATATTGTTACTTCACAAAGTATTTTAATCTTTTTCCTCTAATAAACACTGTATATTGCGACTAAATCTATTGGTCCCATAGGACAAGTGTCCTGAGAAATGCACTGGAATGGATAACTACTTGTCCCTGATAAGTGTTTGTGTCGAGTCCTGCTGGGTAATAAGGACCACGGCTACTTATAAAGATACATAGTGTATATTGTACAATCTAGTGTATATTTCCCTCGTTTTTCAATAAATAATCCTCACACTGCAAAACCTTTTTCATCGAGTGCTTGGCTTGCCATCTTTTGGCCTTCACTCTGTGCCTCTATTGGACTAGTTCAGTCTACACTCAGTCACAGCTTACACCATTTTGCAATGCTCGATGATTATTTGCAGACTTATCTTCCTTGTATTTTACGAAATTGTGACATTTATCATTATATGAGTGATCAAGAAATACTGAGGTAGGCTATGTGTACCTTCGCCCTAGATGAATAGTTAATTGTCACATTCTAAGCTTTCATGTGATAATTTATTATTTTAATCCATGTGATTACTATATTTATGCATTTACATACTCATTTACTGAGTGATATAGAACTGTCTGTAACTACCATGTCTATGCCAGATTCCATTGCATTCGAATGAACTTCTAGTGTGCATTCTTGCAGAAACAACCGTACTACACACTCTAGCGTACTACACACCCTACCGTACTACACACTCTAGCGTACTACACACCCTACCTTACTACACACCCTACCGTACTACACACTCTAGCGTACTACACACCCTACCGTACTACACAGCCTAGCGTACTACACAGCCTAGCATACTACACACCCTAGCGTACTACACACCCTAGCATACTACACACCCTAGCGTACTACACAGCCTAGCATACTACACACCCTAGCATACTACACACCCTAGCGTACTACACACCCTAGCATACTACACACCCTAGCGTACTACACACCCTAGCGTACTACACACCCTAGCGTACTACACAGCCTAGCGTACTACACACCCTAGCGTACTACACACCCTAGCATACTACACACCCTAGCGTACTACACACCCTAGCGTACTACACAGCCTAACGTACTACACAGCCTAGCGGCAACATGACAAACATCCCATAGTCCAGTGGCAGAACCCATAATAATAAAAAGCTTGCAACTTCTCTTTATGGTCTTTTTTGTATTGTACTTTGTGAGTAGATGAAATTTTGGCTGGTTGGTCACTTGTCATCCACTTGTTTTTTTCTTCAGAATCCTAGATGGCTGCCAAAATGGCAGCTGCACCGGACCAAATCTTGATATCATCATAACTTTCGTCCTAAATGCAATAGACTGATGACTTTGGCATATGTTTTCTAGGGTGAGGAGTACAATTCTAAAGTTATTTTGCGGCCATCTTGATGACGTAGTTCCAAGACATCTATGACCAGTTGTAATTGTGCACGCTATTTTATTTTCAACCGCCATTGCATATAATTATTTGTGTGTTGTCAACGATCATAATAGCATTAATAATTACTTAAATTTTATTTGGTAAAAAAACTACCTATATGAAATATGAATCGTGGAAGCCACCCCATCGAAATTAGCTATGTCACAAGAGTACCCCTAGGGTGTGTAGTTAATAACTACTTATGGTTTCAGCCCAAAATTGATTCATATTTGTTTGAACTCATTTTGCATTTATACAGCAGGTACAAGATGACCACATCAAATAATCTATTAATTCATTAGAAAACACGAAGTTTGGACCTGGAATGCCTATGTGGTCTAGGCACAGACACCATTCGTCTCGCAAACAATTACAGAGCCTCTCAAAAGAGGAAATTCTATCCTACAAAACAGTGAGGAGAGGCACCAATAGTTATGTACATCTATAGATCCAATGAAACTGCTGATGAGTTTGGCTGCTGAAAATCGCTTTGACATGTCAGGCGCGTTTTCAAAGGTCACAAAAGTATCTACCGGTAGATGCTAACCTAAGCATTCTACTATACTTCCAACTTATGATAATGCATTTTTGCCATTTTTTCGGTGTTTAAATAGTAAATTTCACAGCCATCTTGTATTTATGTCATCAAAAATGTTAAACTTACTTCAGATTGGTATTCTTTGCTCTCAAAACATACTTATAGATGCCAAAATCATAATTAATTCTGCAGTACTTAGAACAACAAGTATGATGAAATGTGATTTTGGTGAAATGTGGCGGTCATCTTGGATTCTGAAAAAGCCAAGTGGGTGGCGAGTGGCCAACCAGCCAAAATGTCATCCAACCAGTAAGAAGAACAAAAAACCCAATTGTTTTCAGATCGACACTGCAGGGATCCCAGCGGAGCCGCCCAACAACCACTATAAACGAAAGTACACACCAGGATTCAGGAAGCAAACGTGTGTTTATTTTTTCCGAAATATTATCTAAGATGTATGCATGTATGGCAAAATAAATGATTTGCCTTTAGATTGTTAAAATAATGTGTGAAAATAGTTTATTTAGTTGTTTTTATTACAAACACTATGCTATGGAATGTAAAGCGCTCGGCATTGGATGTGGCACTCAAGACAATACAATTAATAGTATTATTAGTATTACTCGCGTGGGGACTCACTGTAGTGCAAGATGAGGACCAGTACCGTAGGAGAGCTTTGAGCCACCCATTCACAGTCCACTCATCATAAGCTTTACATTTTTCGAGTTCAATAGAAGCAGGTGCTACTTATAACTTTATGGCTATTTGAATAATTATGGACAACTAATGTTGCGCAACATTACGACTGTATTTATATGCGCTTTATATGTATGTCACGAGTTTTAGATCGTGTTTTCAGAACATGCATAGTTGGTGCAGTTGAGTACCTGTGCACACTATCGACGTGACATCACTTGTGATGGTCTCGGCTCGGGCGCGGGGATGACAACATTAGCAGCTAGTGTCTCATAAAATCAGTAATTGAGATAGGCAAGATCCGAGAAAACACAAAATAATGTCCAGTTCGTAATTATGATAAAAAGGTAGCCCAGAGACATTCACAATGAGGCATTATGTAAAGTCGATGAACGTACGTGCTTGAAATGTCACATAAATGCTCAATCTGATCAAATAATGAAAGTTGGTACATAAGAAAAAATATATAGATATTATATAGAGTAGTTTACTGGGAGGTTTACAACACTTTTTGAATTATTTTGATATCTTTATTATTTCTGAGGTAATTCCACTTTGTGTGCTCAGAAAAAGGGTGATTTTTGGTATTGAACTGTCCATTTCTTGTGACCATGCAGGAAGCTGGAGCACTGTGTTTGAGTATGTAGGAAAATGGTAATATAATTGCTTCTATTGAAGATATTGGGGTGAAATAAAAAGTTAAGTGATCTAGAAAAACATGTGAATATGATTTGATCTTGACCTAATTAGTTCACTGCACCTTCACTGCATATTTGACCTTTTTTTAGAATAACATAAATTGACTATAAATAAAAAAGGACTTCTATGCCACAGTATTACATCAGGAATTTTTATGGCATAATTAGTTGACCTATGATTAACATTTGACCTAATTACCGGGTACTAGGATTAATTACATAAAACGGGAATAATTTGTAAAAAAAAAGGCCAATTATACATGGGGGTTGACTACTTTATATTTACAATATATTATGAATTAATATACTGATTCTCATCTTGTAAAATATGAAGTTTGTTGATGACCTAATTAGTTCACCGATATTTAGCATTTGACCTATTTATTAGGATTAATTACATAAAACGGGTGAAATTAATTAGTAGAAAGGTTAATTAATAAACTGTACATGGGATTGAATACTTATTTTCACCAGTTTTATGTAATTAATCGTAATTAATATGTCAAATGCTAAATATAGGTAAACTTATTAGGTCATCAACTTCATATTTTACAAGATGAGAATCAGTATATTCATCCATAATATATAATTATGAATATAAATAAAAGTAGTCAACCCCATGTATAATTTAATTGACCTTTTTATTAATTATTTTCACCTGTTTTATGTAATCAATCCTAGTAATTAGGCCAAATGTAAATTATAGGTCAACTAATTATGCCATGCTAATTATGCCATAATTATTATTATGACTGATTATACTGATTGTCACCGTGTAAACTATGAAATTTTTGATGACTTAATTGTTTGACCTATATTTAACATTTGACCTATATATCAGGATTAATTACATAAAATGGGTGTACATAATTAGTCAAAAGGCAATTAAACTATACATGGGTTGATCACAGTAAATATATATGACTAAATATACTGATTGTCATCTTGTAAAATCTAATTTGCTGATGACCTAATTCGTTGACCTACATTTAATATCTGCCATATTTACAATGATTATGTCACACAATTGAACCATAATTAATTAGGATGAGGATATACCTTTTTTAAGAATTAAACAATTTGATTATGACCTTTTATGCCCGATTTTAATAAACTAAGCTGTATTTTATTATAAAATTACACTATTAAATATTACTTTTAGAGGAAAACATTCAAATAGATTACATATCTATAGGGGTGGATACTTCTGTAATTAGTAGGACGTAGCAGGTCAATAAATTAGGCAATGGATAACATAATTATATTATAATTCTTTCATGCCATGATAAGAACATTTAGTTTTTAACATATTCCAGCATGAATAATAATAATTTCATAAAATACTGGATGTATACACGAGGTAAGTCCTTGCAGATACACTGTATAACTGTTCATATTCACTCCATGTATTGTATGTCCAAGGAAATAATAACATTGTTTGAAAAGTTCTGCATAGCAATATTACATATATAACACAAAATATATAATCATGTGTTGTGTAAATCCAGCAGCACAGCCATCTGTGTTCATTGTGTAAATCCAGCAGCACAGCCATGTGTGTTCATTATGTAAATCCAGCAGCACAGCAATGTGTGTTCATTGTGTAAATCCAGCAGCACAGCCATGTGTGTTCATTATGTAAATCCGGCAGCACAGCCATGTGTGTTCATTGTGTAAATCCAGCAGCACAGCCATGTGTGTTTATTATGTAAATCCAGCAGCACAGCCATGTGTGTTCATTATGTAAATCCAGCAGCACAGCCATGTGTGTTCATTATGTAAATCCGGCAGCACAGCCATGTGTGTTCATTGTGTAAATCCAGCAGCACAGCCATGTGTGTTCATTATGTAAATCCAGCAGCACAGCCATGTGTGTTCATTGTGTAAATCCAGCAGCACAGCCATGTGTTTTCATTGTGTAAATCCAGCAGCACAGCCATGTGTGTTCATTGTGTAAATCCAGCAGCACAGCCATGTGTTTTCATTGTGTAAATCCAGCAGCACAGCAATGTGTGTTCATTGTGTAAATCCAGCAGCACAGCCATGTGTGTTCATTGTGTAAATCCAGCAGCACAGCCATGTGTGTTCATTATGTAAATCCAGCAGCACAGCCATGTGTGTTCATTGTGTAAATCCAGCAGCACAGCCTGTGTGTTCATTGTGTAAATCCAGCAGCACAGCAATGTGTGTTCATTGTGTAAATCCAGCAGCACAGCCTGTGTGTTCATTGTGTAAATCCAGCAGCACAGCAATGTGTGTTCATTGTGTAAATCCAGCAGCACAGCAATGTGTGTTCATTGTGTAAATCCAGCAGCACAGCAATGTGTGTTCATTGTGTAAATCCAGCAGCACAGCAATGTGTGTTCATTGTGTAAATCCAGCAGCACAGCAATGTGTGTTCATTGTGTAAATCCAGCAGCACAGCCATGTGTGTTCATTGTGTAAATCCAGCAGCACAGCAATGTGTGTTCATTGTGTAAATCCAGCAGCACAGCCATGTGTGTTCATTGTGTAAATCCGGCAGCACAGCCATGTGTGTTCATTGTGTAAATCCAGCAGCACAGCCTGTGTGTTCATTGTGTAAATCCAGCAGCACAGCCATGTGTGTTCATTATGTAAATCCAGCAGCACAGCAATGTGTGTTCATTGTGTAAATCCAGCAGCACAGCCATGTGTGTTCATTATGTAAATCCAGCAGCACAGCCATGTGTGTTCATTGTGTAAATCCAGCAGCACAGCAATGTGTGTTCATTGTGTAAATCCAGCAGCACAGCCATGTGTGTTCATTGTGTAAATCCAGCAGCACAGCAATGTGTGTTCTTTGTGTAAATCCAGCAGCACAGCAATGTGTGTTCATTGTGTAAATCCAGCAGCACAGCCATGTGTGTTCTTTGTGTAAATCCAGCAGCACAGCAATGTGTGTTCATTGTGTAAATCCAGCAGCACAGCCATGTGTGTTCATTGTGTAAATCCAGCAGCATAGCTATATGTGTGTTCATTGTGTAATTTGATATTTGTGTTTTGTGTTTCCTCAAAATTAAATTGATTGATAATCAAATTATATGGTCCTTATTTTAGCACAAACTAATGCTATGTTTCTCTTTATAATTTTAGATGACCACTGTCACCAGTTTCACTCCACGAAGCCAGGAATCACAGGATCAGGCAATAGCAATCACAAAGCTACCTGCCTCACTCAAGGAACATGCTGCAGGATCACGTGGTACAGTCGCACAACTGATAGCAGACCATACCACGGACACACATGTCAACATACGCGCTGACCTGGGCAAACTAGAAACTATCAAGCGTTCACTTCGACGGGAACGCTCAAACCACATGCCGAAGAATCCAGCATCACTCCGCGAGCTCACACTAGATGGCGAATGGACCACTACTGTTGATGGAGATTCCTTCCTGGTATATGACAACGGTGCTGATTCTTCGGATAGAATATTAGTGTTCGGAACTCACCTTGGCCCAATGCTTGGGCTTCGACGATTGGCCAGTTCTGACTCCTGGTTCATGGATGGAACGTTTGATGTCGCCCCATTACTATTCACACAACTATATGTGATCCGTGTACCAGTTGCGGAATCTGCAGTGACCTGCATATACGTCTTCCTACCCAACAAACACCAGGAGACGTATGAAGAATTATTCACAGCAATTCAGGATCGGTGCACCCAGCGTTCAACGCAACTGTGACACTTGACTTTGAGCAAGCTGTGATGAATGCCATCCAGTCAACCTTCGGGCCACGTGTACACATCCACGGATGTTTCTACCATCTCACAGTCTACATGGAGGAAGGTCCAGAGTCTTGGT
>JAODUO010000520.1:0-122500 GCA_025642075.2 Ridgeia piscesae
TTCATAATAATAATATTTTTATGTTTTAATTAATATTTAAAAAAGGGGTTCAAATTTGGTTTGTTTTTTTATGTTATATTTACTTTTTATATAATTGTATACTTTTTTATTTATTATTTTTATTCATGACATTAAAAAATTTGAAAATTTATTGTATATAATTTTATTTTTTTTAAGAATAACATCACTTTATATTATGTTTTGATATTGTATGATTCTATCTATTTATTTTTTAATAGGGGGTTTTGTTTATTTTACATAATAATTGTTATCAGGTTATATTATTCTTTATATAAATTATTTTTTTGAAGGGGAAATTTTTTTAATAAAATTTTTATTTGTTTTGTAAAATTTTATTTGTTTGCTTTGGTGGGAAAAAATTCCCATTTTTTTTTTTTCCAGAAAATAAGTTTTAAAGGGTTTTAAAAGTATGACCCTATATATTTTCATTACAATTTATTCATTATTTTAATTAATAATTTTATTTCTACGATTTTAACGTTGGTTCATAATAAATATAATATTATAAACAATATAATAATAATAAACAATAAGAACAATAGCGTTAGCATAACATTGACAAAGCCTACCAGGCAATATCCATTCTACATGTGAATAGTGTTTAATTGTACATAACAAAGTTCCATTTCAAGAAAAATTCTCAAACGTTTCTGTATATTATATGTTTTATAATATATTATGGATTTTGATAACATTTTATACTTTATTTTCAAATTATCTTAACATCCGTCATGACAAAAAGTAATTATATTAACTGAGAGAGACAGACAGACAGAGAAAGGAAGAAAGGGAGAGAAAGACAGAAAGATATATAGAAGGAGAGAGAGGGAGAGAAAGAGATATAGAGGGAGAGTGACTGAGAAAGAGAATATAGAAAAAGACTGAGAGACAAATTGAGAGAAAAAGGGGCAGAAAGTAAAAGGAGGAGAGAAAAGGAAAAGAAAATACAGATGGAAGTGACTAAGAGGGGGAAAGAGAGAGAGCAGAGAGAGAAAAGGAGACAGAGAGAGACAGAGAGAGAGAGAGAGAGAGAGAGAGAGGGGAGAAAGGAGAAAAAATAAAAGGGGAAAAAAAGGTAGAAAAGAGACTGCGTAGGACCTTAATACCCCCAAATGCTCTGATAAAACGTAAGATGTTATTCAATTTAGGGAATATGATCACGTGATTGTGGACACATGACCGAAAAATAGGTCTGCGCCAGGATTAGGAAAATTCACGGGATTGTAATCTAGCAACCCAGGGTTTTTCTTCATATATACTACCCCCTACGAGAAGTGTATGATTTAGCCGAATCGAAGTAGTTTATTGATTTCGCCAGTCGTGACTGCTTCACCCGGGAGAATAGCACAAATACCAGTCCCAATTTGAAAACCGATAAACAATTTCTGGAAATTCCAGTATAATGATCCGTTCGCCAAATCGCACTAGCAGCTTAATAATATAATTGTATATTCCAATACCTGCTCCTCTCAAACATTGCTTATATGACAAGTGAAATGGCTGAAATCACCCCACATTATATAACATGTCTGGTAGTCGACCACACTCCTCATGAACGATTTGAATGGCTGAGCGTAAAAGATGATTTTGCAAAGGGATCTGCCAGGGGTACTGGTGGCTGGTACTGATGTAATCAGCAGCAGCAACCCCTGGCACGTGAGGGGGCGTGGTCGGTCGTATCCTGAACAGTTACATGTTGAAAGGTCATGTGACCAGAATCCTGGGTCTGAAGCTATTTGGGTGTCAAAAACAACCTCAAACCTTTAAATTGTAGAAATAAGGCTGGGTGGTGAGTTACGTACGTTTTCGTTGGTGTTAAGAGACAGCAGAAAAGGAAAGTTGGGCAGATACCACAATTGGTGTTCCCTTTGGGGGTCATTGTAACGTTTCCTTAATGTCAGTCCCGTCTCAATCTGGGACATTGAAATAGCACTGAGAACGTCTAGCACCCTGGCAGTGACCACACTCAGGGTCAGCATAGAGAGATTGGCTAAGAGACAATGTTCTGAAAAAGGTTGACTAATTGAATGAGACCTCATGACATCATAAGATTGTCGCCACAACACATGTCTGTTGACAGACCGTTGCCAGGTGCTGGCCTCTAGGCTTCATGACACGAATAGATTTTCCCTTTCCGCAAATGTCACATGCCACTTCAATGATATCAATGTTTTGTTATAAAATACACATCGTTTATGCACATTTGGACACAAATACATTGTAAATCACACTAGAAGCACAACATTTAACACATCGTGTAATAGCTGCTCTAATCTAATTATCTGAGCATTTACCATAACCCTATTTCTAACCATCCGTGATTACCTGTAGCAGGTGTAGTGAGGTATTTGACCCAATAATTACCTAAATAATACAAACAATGGTGGGATGAAATTAATACAATCATGAGTGAGAATTTAATATTCTGTGAACCAAGTTGAGCAACAAGAAGGCATTTCTTGGTGACGGCGGTGAAATTGCAACCAGTTAGTGTGTGGTTCATTTAATGATTACTACAAAAATCGCAAAAGATCACATAGGATGCCAACTTTAAAGGACAGAGCGAGAGAGAGAGTCAAAATCCGTGGCAGTATTCTGACCCGAAGGTCAGAATACGTCATAATAACTAAACATTGATGTTGAATGCCTAAATATGCAGCAACATAATGTTACATTTGTTTGTGATGAATGCTTTGTGTTGATGTTGTTATCTACATAATGTAAGTACAACAATTGACAATGATGCCGCCAGTGGAGTTGATTGACTAAATATGGCGGCACTTTGCTATACTGGATCAGCGTCAAAGCCCAACGGTTTTTGACCCTCCCCGTGAAAAACGTTAAAAAACCCTCAGTTTAATTGGTGATTTTTTTAATGAAACCCACCTGACGTGAAAAAAAGAGACTAAAAACGAAAGGCCTTACTAAACCTTTAAAACCAGGGCCAGTCGGGCCCAACAGGGTGCACTACCTCGATGACACAGACCCCAAAATCACTAAGTACTGTCCCCAGGATCAAATCAAAATTTTGCTGGGTCAAATCACTAAGTACTGTCTCCCCCGGATCAAATCACTGGTTTTCCCCAGGATCAAATCACTAAGTACTGTCTCCCCGGATAAAATCATTAAGTACTGTCTCCCACAGATCAAATCAAAAGCTGTCCCCAAGATCAAATCCCCGTACTGCCCCCCAACGGGATCAAATATTTAAGTCTGTCCCCCCCACAGATCAAAATCACTAAGAACCCCCCCCAGGATAAAATCACTTTTATTTTGTCCCCCACGGTTTAAATCATAAGTACTGTCTCCCCCCAATTTAAATATAAGTACTGTCCCCCCGGATAAAATCACTAAGTACTGTCCCCCGGATAAAATCATAAGTATGTCCCCCACAGTCAAATCACAAAGTGCCCCCCACAGATCAAATCAAAAGTACAAAACCCCACAGATCAAATCACTAAGTACTGTCTCCCACGGATCAAATCACTAAGTACTGTCTCCCCGATCAAATCTCAAAATCTGTCTCCCAGGATCAAAATCCAAAAGTCCCTGTCTCCCACTGAAAAAAATCAAAAAGTACTGCCCCCCCACGGGTAAAATCACAAAGTATTGCCCCCCACAGACCCAAATCACTAAGTACTGAATCCCACAGATCAAATCCCCAAGTCTGTCTAGGATCAAACCCTTTAATTTTCCCTTCCCCAGATCAAATCTCTGGTAGCCCCCCAGGTTTAAATAAAAAGTACCCCTCCCAGGGGAAAATTTTCCAAATTTACTTCTACAGATCAAATCACAAAGTCCCGCCCCCCAAGTAAAATCCTCCCCCGGGAACCCCAAGGTAAAATCACTAAGCCTGTCCCCACGGATCAAATCACTAAGTACTGCTCCCACAGATCAAATCTCTAAGTACTGTCTCCCACGGATCAAATCACTAAGTACTGTCTCCCACTGATCAAATCACTAAGTACTGTCTCCCACAGATCAAATCACTAAGTACCGCCTCCCACAGATCAAATCACTAAGTACTGAATCCCACAGATCAAATCACTAAGAAACTTTTCCCCGGGATCAAATCACTAAGTCCCTGTCCCCCACAGACCCAAATCTCTAAGTACTGCCCTCCCACGGATCAAACCCCTTTTTGGTATTCCCCCCCACTGTTTAAAATCAAAAGTTTTTACGGGATAAATCATAAGTACCCCTCCCCAGATCAAACCCTTTAAGTCTGAACCCCACAGATCAAATCAAAAGTCTTCCCCCAGAATCAAATCACAAATTCTGTTCCCAGGATCAAATCACTAAGTACTGTCTCCCACAGATCAAATCACTAAGTACCGCCTCCCACAGATCAAATCACTAAGTACTGAATCCCACAGATCAAATCACAAAGTACTGTCTCCCACGGATCAAATCACTAAGTACTGTCCCCAATGGATCAAATCACTAAGTACTGTCTCCCACAGATCAAATCACTAAGTACTGTCCCCAATGGATCAAATCACTAAGTACTGTCCCCAATGGATCAAATCACTAAGTACTGTCCCCAAGGATCAAATCACTAAGTACTGTCTCCCAAGGATCAAATCACTAAGTACTGTCCCCAATGGATCAAATCACTAAGTACTGTCCCCAATGGATCAAATCACTAAGTACTGTCTCCCACAGATCAAATCACTAAGTACTGTCCCCAATGGATCAAATCACTAAGTACTGTCTCCCATAGATCAAATCACTAAGTACTGTCTCCCATGGATCAAATCACTAAGTACTGTCCCCAATGGATCAAATCACTAAGTACTGTCTCCCACAGATCAAATCACTAAGTACTGTCCCCAATGGATCAAATCACTAAGTACTGTCTCCCATGGATCAAATCATTAAGTTCTGTCTCCCACAGATCAAATCACTAAGTACTGTCTCCCACAGATCAAATCATTAATTTTCTGCCCCCCCACAGTTTAAATTTTAAAGTTCTGCCCCCACAGATCAAATCACTAAGTACTGTCTCCCACAGATCAAATCATTAAGTTCTGTCTCCCACAGATCAAATCACTAAGTACTGTCTCCCACAGATCAAATCATTAAGTTCTGTCTCCCACAGATCAAATCACAAAGTACTGTCTCCCACAGATCAAACCACTAAGTACTGTCTCCCATGGATCAAATCACTAAGTACTGTCTCCCACAGATCAAATCACTAAGTACTGTCTCCCATGGATCAAATCTCTAAGTACTGTCTCCCAAGTAAAATCCTAAAAATTCCCCATAGATCAAATCTCAAAGTCCTTCTCCCACAGATAAAATCACAAATTTTTTCTCCCATAGTCAAATCACAAAGTATTTGTCTCCCAAGCCCAAATCTCTAAGTTGTCTCCCACAGATCAAATCACTAAGTACTGTCTCCCATAGATCAAATCTCTAAGTACTGTCTCCACCAGATCAAATCACTAAGTACTGTCTCACACTGATCAAATCACTAAGTACTGTCTCCCATGGATCAAATCACTAAGTACTGTCTCCCACAGATCAAATCATTAAGTTCTGTCTCCCACAGATCAAATCACTAAGTACTGTCTCCCACAGATCAAATCTCTAAGTACTGTCTCCCACAGATCAAATCACTAAGTACTGTCTCCCACAGATCAAATCACTAAGTACTGCCCCCTTTGGATCAAATCACTGTTTTCCCCCACAGATCAAATCATTAAGTTCTGTCTCCCCAAAAATAAAATCATAAGTACTGTCCCCCATGGATAAAATCATGATCTGTCTCCCTTAGATCAAATCACTAAGTCCTGTCCCCCCAAGATCAAACCCCACTAATCTGTCTCCCACAGATCAAATCTCTAAGTACTGTCTCCCACAGATCAAATCACTAAGTACTGTCTCCCACAGATCAAATCATTAAGTTCTGTCTCACACAGATCAAATCACTAAGTACTGTCTCCCATGGATCAAATCACTGAGTACTGTCTCCCATAGATCAAATCACAAAGTCCCTGTCTACAGATCAAACCCTTCGCCCCCCCATGGATCAAATCATAATTACTGTCCCCCACAGATCAAATCACTAATTACTGTCTCCCCAATCAAATCATTAAGTTCTGTCTCCCACAGATCAAACCCAAAAGTACTGTCCCCCACAGATCAAACCCTTTTAAGTACTTCCCCCACAGATCAAATCATAAGTACTGTCCCCCACAGTCAAATCCCCAAAGTCCTTCCCCCACAGATCAAATCACAAAGTATTGTCTCCCATAGATCAAATCATTAAGTACTGTCTCCCATAGATCAAATCATTAAGTACTGTCCCCCACAAAATCAAATAACAAAAGAAACTTCTCCCCACAGATAAAATCACAAAATATTGTCTCTCACAGATCAAATCCTAATCTTCTGGACCCAAATCCCCAAGTACTTTCTCCCACAGATAAAAATCACTAAGTACTTTATAGATCAAACCCACTAATTTTGTCTCCCACAGATCAAATCACTAAGTGCTGTCTCCCACTGATCAAATAATTAAGTACTGTCTCCCACTGATCAAATCACTAAGCACTGTCTTCCACATATCAAATACCTAAGTTCTGTCTCCCACAGATCAAATCACTAAGTATTGTCTCCCACAGATCAAATCACTAAGTACTGTCTCCCACAGATCAAATCACTAAGTATTGTCTCCCACAGATCAAATCACTAAGTACTGTCTCCCACAGATCAAATCACTAAGTACTGTCTCCCACAGATCAAAACAAAGGTTTTTCTAGTCTCATTAAGTATTGTCCCCCCAAATCAAATCACTAAGAAATTTTCCCCCCGGATAAAATAAACAAAGTTGCCCCACAGATCAAATCACTAAGTACTGTCTCCCACAGATCAAATCACTAAGTACTGTCTCCCACTGATCACTGTGTTTTTACTGAATTAATATGCATTATGGCAGTGCAACCAGCGGAATCATCAAACCAATCATGCAGCAAGATGCATGTAATGCTGTATATGTTAGTGATGAATGTTGATGTTGTTATGTTGTTATCTATTTTATGTTGTTATATGTTGATAGTGTTATCTATGTGATGTTGTTATGTTGTTATCTGTTTTTGTTGTTATCTATATGATGTTGTTATCTATTGATGTTGTTAAAATTTTTAAACTTATAATTTTATTTTTTAAAAATTCATATATGTTTTTCTATTGATGTTGTTATGTTGTTCTCTATTGGTGTTGTTATGTTGTTATCTATATGAAGTTGTTATGTTGTTATCTATATGATGTTGCTATGTTGTTATCTACATAACTGATGTGCAGCCACTGACGATGCTGCAGCCAGCCAGCATGTCCAGTCAGACCACAACACAACTCGGAGCAAACAGCCACATTGACGTCCATGTTTTGTCAGCCCCACACAAAGCGATATCTTCAGTTAATGTCTGTGTTTTTCGTGCAATTCGTTGAGTTTTTTGTACCTAAAGATCGGGATATCTCATGGGACAGTTGGGACTCGAGACCCAGGGCCAGAATCGGGTATATAACGTCCAACTCTGGACTTTAAGTAAACAAAAGAATCATACCTTCATTGTGTGTCAGTCCAAATTAATCCGTTCGCACCAATTGGCACCATTCATCATAGTCTCCAGCCGGTGATACGCGATGTCCTTCAGTTGTATCATATTCTACTGACCCGCCCTGCCCAAGTCCACTTCAGCTTTCTCACTTGTTCAGTCATGCCCTGGGGTCTTTGTTTTTCTCTTACACGGATGTTTGTTTTTCTATCCCGGTAGTTCAAGCGAATCGTCTTAACAGCTCCGAACTGTTATGTCGCCATTGACAATCTGATTTGGCTTGTTGACCCTTACTTAGCATCTGAAGCCAAACTTTTCTTAACAATTAACAATGACAACATATTTGTCTGGAAAATACTCAACTTATGTACGCATCAAGGTTTTCTTCCATTAATAACCCCCTAATATTCCAAACGTTCTGTTTACTCTTGACAAAAATACTTGAGCTCTCTTGAATTTACTAAGCACACAATTGATAATTTGTTTTAGCATATATATGAATAAAAATGCTAACCATATAGATAGCCAAAATCCCCACGACCGTATATTTAGATAATTGATCTTATCTTTGGACCAGAATATGATGCATATTATGCTTCAGTATGATTATATCTTTTAATATCCTGCATGATTTCGTTCGGATCTTAGTAAAAAAAACATTCAGAGGAAAACTAATACATTGAGACATTTTCACGTAAATGGAAGTATTGCAAAATACGATTAGACAAATGCGATTGTGTTGTTTTCTGAATGTTTGGGAAGGGATGGAGAAAAGTGGGGTAGACACATAGGTTGGAATATGTGGAGGGGAAGTGGACGGGGGCGGATGAATATGGGAAGGGGAGGTAGACGTAGGCGGTGAAAATCGGAAGGGGTGGACGGGGACGAAGGAATATGTGGAAGGTAGGTCGAGGGGGAGGTAGAAATGTGTGGAAGGGAGATGGAGGGGGAGGGAGGAATGTGTGGAAGGGAGGTGTGGAAGAGAGGTGGACGGGGAAGGAGAATGTGTGGAAATGAGGTGGACGGGGACAGAGGGATATGTGGAAGGGAGGCGGACGGGGAGGGAGAAACGTATGGAAAGGAGGTGGATGGGAGGGGAAATGAACGGGGACGGAGGAATATTTGGAAAGCAGATGGAAGTGGAGGGAGCAATACGGGATGGAGGTGGAAGTGGAGGGAGGAATATGGGCACGTGAAATGGATTGGAGTTGGAGGGATAAATGTGGGGAGGGGAGATGGAAAAGGGGGTCGTGGCGTGGCGTGGCGTGGCGTGGCGTGGCGTGGCGTGGCGTGGCGTGGCGTGGCGTGGGTGGCGTGGCGTGGCGTGGCGTGGCGTGGCATGGAGAAATATGGGGATCGGAAGTGAGCGGGGATGGGAGGGAGAAATGTGAGGAGGAGGGTGGACGGAGATGGAGGAATATGTGGAAGGGAGGTGAACGGGCAGGAACATGGGGAGGTGACTGGAAGCGGAGGTATATAGGGAGAGGATCACAAGGAGAGGAAGGCTGGAAGAAGTGGGGAAGTGATAAATGGAAGGGAACACCTTGTCCTTTACGTATGGGCTCCACCGAGAAGTGGCCGTCTACCGAGAACACCAGAGATGTCAACCAGGTCCATGACGAATGGGCTCCACCGAGAAGTGTCCGTCTACCGAGAACACCAGAGATGTCAACCAGGACCATGACGAATGGGCTCCACCGAGAAGTGTCCGTCTACCGAGAACACCAGAGCCCCGGTTATGACGAATGTCCTCCACCGAGAAGTGGCCGTCTACCAAAAAACACCAGAGATGTCAACCATGACCATGACAAAAGGTCCACCGAGAAGTGGCCGTCTGCCGAGAACACCGAATTCAACCAGGACCAGGCCGAAGGGTCCCCGAAGTGTCCTCTCCAGAAAACCAGAGATGTCAACCAGGGCCGGCCAAGGGGTAGAGAAAAATGGCCCTCTCCGAAACACCCGAGATTTAACCAGGACCAGACAATGGGTCCCCCAGAAGTGGCCCCCTACCGAGAAACCCAGAGATGTCAACCCGACCAGACGAATGGGCTCCACCCAGAAGTGGCCGTCTCCGAGAAAACCCCGAGATGTCAACCAGGACCATGACGAATGGGCTCCCCCGAGAAAAAAAGGGCCCTCTACCAGAACACCAAAAATTCAACCAAAGGGCCATGACAATGGGCTCCCCCAAAAAAGGGTCTACCGAGAACAAGAATGTCAACCGGTTGACGAAGGGCCCCCCGAAAATGGCCCCCCCGAGAACACCAGGAATTTCAACCCCCCACCATGGCAATGGGGACCAGAAGTGTCCTCACCAAAAACACCAGGTTTAACCCGGTCCATGACGAAAGGGTACCCAGAAAATGCCCGCCTACCGAAAACCAAAATGTCAACCAGGACCCCTGGCAAATTTGGGGTCCACCAGAAGTGTCCATCACCGAGAACACCAGATATGTCAATCACGACCATGGCGAATGGGCTCCACCCAGAAGTGGGCCCTCTACCGAGAACACCAGAGATGTCAACCACGACCATGACGAATGGACTCCACCGGGAAATGTCCATCTCCGAAACCCGATATGAAACCACCCTGAGAAATTCCCCGGAAGTGGCCTCTCCAGAAAACCCGAGATGTCAACCACGACCATGACGAATGGGCTCCACCGAGAAGTGTCCGTCTACCGAGAACACCAGATATGTCAACCACGACCATGACGAATGGGCTCCACCGAGAAGTGGTCCGTCTACCGAGAACCCGAAGTCCCCCGACCCGGGCGAATGGGTACCGAGAAGGGCCGTCTACCGAGAACACCGAGATGTCAACCAGGGCCATGACGGGAAAGGGCCCCCAAAGTTCCCTCACCGAAAAGGGCACCCCGGGGGTTTAACCACGACCATGACGAATGGGCTCCACCGAGACGTGGCCGTCTACCGAGAACATCAGAGATGTCAACCACGACCATGACGAATGGACTCCACCGAGAAGTGAGAGATGTGTTGTAACGTTCATTGGATAAAGTGTCGTCACGCAACGCCGGACTTTCTGTAAAGCAAACGACCTGAGTGCGCGGGTCGCCCAACGAACACCGGCGCTGCTAAATTGAGCTTTCTCGCGTAGGAAGTGATGTTTTGTGGAAACACCGTCACGACTGGCGGACTGTATACGAGGTCTAGGGAGAACTCGACCAACTGAACAATGGTCGAGTTGGCTGCGTTTGAACTGCACGCTGGCGTATGAACAATGTGTGTACACGATCGTCACCATTATTTGAAACACTGTTACACCAGTAACTGGGCTATGTAGACAAAGGTGTGTTCATAATGTTAATACGCCGATGGATCCATTACTTTACCGCCCCGAGAACCTAGAAGAATGTGCTGCCAGTTGTCGTACTTCTTGCGCATGCTCTGTCTGTCACCCGATGCTACACTTCAGCGTGCGACTGTCGACTGCTTTGTCGACTCAGACGTCACATCATTCAGGGGTCGACCGCGGATGAAACAGTCGATGGCGTTGAGTGCGACTCCGTGTTATCGGACTTGAACTACGATGTCCTGACGTCGTCATCGCTCATCGCGCTCTCGATCGTGGACAGTGGCAAGAGTTGGGATGGGAACTGACGAGATGGCAGTTGCTTCGGACGTTGAACAAACTACCTGCTATCTTACGCAAAACAAACAGCGAGACAGCCTTCCGTTTAGAAACACTATATTTCAATTATTATTTTATTTGTTGCGGTTGCAATATGTGAAACGAACTTTGAGACAAGTGTATTCGACGACTTGGAAAAAACAGTGTATTTTATATTAATATTTTATTCAATAAGTTAACTCTGTATACGTTTCAATCAATAATTTAACTTGGAAAAAGTATACCGTGACTTTTAAAAGTATTAATATGTTTTTCTTTTCATGGGTGTTTATACGATATATTTCAATGTGAAATTTATTTTATTTTGTTTAGTTGTTTTCCGAATAAATTACTTTATATAGTAATGTTATGTGAAGCGGCATTAATAGTTTTAACTAGATTTGGCGCTATAAAAATTAGTATATTTGTTTATTTTATTTGTTTATTTATGTTGCATGTTTGGTGATTTAAGCTGGGTTATTATTGCACATAAACTGAGATATGTACGTAACTGTTGTCAATGATGTCGTTTGAATTACATTTAATATCTTGCTGATACTTTTATGTTATTTATTGTTTAATTTACTTAGTCACAATAAACGCACATATCATACGACAAAATCATTGAATATACGTTAGTAACAATAAACTCCTCATTCTTCAAAGTTGAGACTTTTAGACTCGGTGACAGGAGAAAAGAGCGATAATATGACACAGATATAAACACAGGCTCAGAACCAGACACAGACACAACAACACGACACACGGCTGAATTCAGTAGCACATTAATAGTAACACCACGCAAGACGGAGTATCGCATTTAGTACCATACACCAACAAGGGTATGTAATGTTTAGGAAAGATAGATTAGGAAGAAGGGGAGGAGGAGTTATTTTATATATTAAAGAATCCATCCAAGCTTATGAAATAAAATTAGAAAAAGAAGCAGAATGTGAAGAAGCTGTCTGGTGTAACATAGTTACAGGAAAGTCAACATTAACTGTTGGGTTAGTGTATCGGAGTCCAAACATAAGCATGGAAGAGAATGAAAAAATACATAACGCTATCAAAGAAGTGAGTAAACAGGACTGTATTATTATGGGGGATTTTAACCATAGGCATATACAGTGGACATCTCTACAGAGTACCGGGAGAGAGGATCAAGAGTTTTTAAATTTAGTACAAGATAGTTTCCTTTCTCAACATGTGTTAGAAGCAACCAGGGGCGAGAACGTGTTAGACATAGTATTGAGCTCACAGAAGGAATTTGTTGATAATGTCAAGATATGTGAGCCACTGGGGTGTAGTGATCACAACCAGATACATTTTATCATCAAAGTAAAGGGAGAACGGAATAGAAAAATAAGGTACAGGAAAAATTTTCACAAAGGAAGATATAAGGACATGAGGGAATATTTAGCAAAGATAGACTGGAATAACACACTGAAGAATAAGACAGCAGCAGAATGCTGGAATATTTTAAAGAGTGAAATTGACTGCGTCGTTGACAAATTTGTCCCCTTGAAAAAACAGGGGAAACGGTCAAAGAAGAAACACTTATCGAAGGAAGCCATTAGAAAAATCAAGTACAAGCAAATGATGTGGAAGACATATAGACATACCGGAAGTGAAGAAGACTATAGCATTTATAAAGAAGCACTTAATCAAGCTACAGCTGAAATTAGAAATTCAAAGAGAAGCTACGAACAAAAAATTGCTTTTAATATAAAACATGACAGCAAGAGTTTTTATGCGTATGTTCGAAGTAAACAGAAAGTTCAGGATAAGGTCGGTCCTCTAGAAGGTAGTGATGGAAACATAATAACAGAGGGATTCTTAATGGCAGAAAACCTAAATGAGTACTTTAGTTCGGTGTTTACCAGGGAAGATATTAGTATATTACCAGTACTTGAGACTAAGTTCGAAGGGAGAGAGTTTGACTATTTAGGACAACTAATTGTAACCCCAACAATGGTAGCTAGGAAAATAAGAGATATGAAGGATAATAAATCACCTGGAGTAGATGGGATTCCTCCCAAATTACTATTGGAAATTGTAGAACAAATCAGCATACCGCTTGCAACAGTGTTCAATTTGTCATTAGAGGAGGGAATAGTTCCGTTAGAATGGAAAGAAGCAAACATTATACCATTATTTAAAAAAGGTTCGAGAAACAAGTCAGAGAACTATAGACCAGTGAGTTTAACATCGGTGATTTGCAAACTATTAGAAAGACTAATTAAAGATCACCTGGTTGATTTTCTTGTTAAAAATAAATTGATAAACCCATCTCAACATGGGTTTTTAAAAGCGAGGTCATGCTTAACAAATATGTTATGTTTTTTGGAAGATGTCACAAAGTGGCTAGATGAGGGATCACCAGTAGATATAATCTACTTAGATTTTAAAAAGCCTTTGACAAAGTGCCACACCAAAGACTACTACTTAAACTAAAGGCCCATGGCATAGGAAATGGAATGATCAACTGGATAGAAAAATGGCTTATTGATAGAAGACAAAGAGTAGTTGTTGATGGGGAGGTTTCAAACTGGAAAGCGGTTTTGAGTGGAGTACCGCAGGGATCAGTACTGGGACCTATTTTATTCTTAATATATATCAATGATTTGGATGATGACATAACAAGCAAGGTGTTGAAGTTTGCGGACGACACAAAAGTGTTTAGGGAAATTAAAAGTGATGCAGATAGACAGCATTTACAAGATGATCTGAATAAGTTGATAGAATGGTCTGAGAAGTGGCAAATGCTGTTTAATTTTGGAAAGTGTAAGTGCCTTCACACAGGACATGGGAATGAAGATGCACAATATACAATGGGTGATACTGTACTAAATACTACCTTAAAGGAAAAGGACTTAGGGTTAACTATTAGTGCTGACATGAAGGTATCAGAGCAGTGTGGAATTGCAGCAGCGAAGGGAAACCAAATTCTTGGATTAATTAGGCGAAATATAGTGTACAAAGAAAAAGAACTAATAATACCGCTGTATAAAACAATAGTTAGGCCTCACTTAGAATATTGTATACAAGCATGGAGGCCATATCGCAAGAAGGATATTGATATGCTAGAAAGAGTACAAAGGAGAGCAACCAAAATGATACAAAAACTCAGGAATATTAGTTATGAAATGCGTCTAAAAGAATGTGGTTTAACAACACTAGAAACCAGAAGATTGAGAGGAGATCAGATTGAGGTGTTTAAAATATTGAATGGATATGAAAATATTGACAGAAATATTTTTTTCACAGTCAAGGAAGAGAGAAGGACTAGAGGACATGGAGTTACATTAGCAAAGAAGCAGTGTAGACTAGATATTAGAAAATTTTCATTTTCACAAAGAACAGTAAACGAATGGAACAGATTATCAGCTGATTGTGTAGGTGCTAGTAGTGTTAATATATTTAAAAATAAAATCGACATATACCTAAGACGGGCGGGGTATACTTAGATAGATAGGTTGGACTCTCGATAAGCCAAATGGCTTCCTAGTCCACCTGCCATCTAGAGTTGAATCTCTAGGTGGCAATCTTGTTAAATCTTGTTAAACATACACACACGTACATACACACAGGCACATACACATATCGCGCAAAACACGCATGCACGTACGCCCGCACGCCCGCACGCCCGCAAGCCCGCCCGTACACACAAACACACACATACACACCGCTATCTCGAACCAAGACAAAGTACCAGGCGCCAATACACCCAATATCAGTGGTCAAGACACAGTACCAGAGGCCAACACATCCAGTACCAAAGGCCAAGACACCCAGAACCAGAGGCCAAGACATCCAGTACCAAAGGCCAAGACATCCAGTACCAGGGGCCAATACATCCAGTACCAAAGGCCAAGACACCCAGTACCAGGGGCCAAGACATCCAGTACCAAAGACCAAGACATCGAGAACCAGGGGCCAAGACACCCAGTACCAGAGGCCAAGACATCTAGTACCAGAGGTCAAGACATCCAGTACAATAGGCCAAGACATCTAGTACCTAAGGACAAGACATCCAGTACAAGAGGCCAATACATCCAGTACAGAAGAACAAGATATCCAGTACAAGAGGCCAAGGCATTCAGTACCAGAGGCCAAGACACCCAGTACCAGAGGCCAAGACATCCAGTACCAGGGCCAAGACATATAGTACCAAAGGCCAAGATATCCAGTACCAGGGGCCAAGACATCTAGTACCAAAGGCCAAGACATCCAGTACCAGAGGCCAAGACACCCAGTACCATTTGGGATATAACAAAAAACAAAAACAATTGTTATCATACTTTCACTGCGTTAAAATAATATTTGCCATAAAACCTAGTGTTAACGTATAACGGTGTGACACTTCCATAACTGTTGTTGTGAAATAAGGAAATCAAAGGAAGTAAATCTTCAGTTTACGCTCGCTATTTTAAATACACAGATACGCATAGGGCCGGCGGTAGTTGACTTACTATTATGTTTGTGTGTTGTTACTTGTACGTCGGTGCGGACACTTATTATAAAATTATTTACAAATAAAGCGATTCACAGTACACCATCGGTTGGCGTAATTGTAAATCGGTGTTGTGTGTGTGTGTGTGTGTGCGTGTGCGTGTGCGTGTGCGTGTGCGTGTGCGTGTGCGTGTGCGTGTGCGTGTGCGTGTGCGTGTGCGCGCGTGCGCGCGTGCGTGTGTGCAGTAAGCTGTCTTAGTTACCATTTGAATCCACCAGAACTGAAGCAGTGGTTCAGTGGATTCGTTGGGACAGTCACAGATACAAAACTTCTCACATATCTTACATACATATAACGTACGCTAGGTTAGAAAATAAAATCACTTGCATTCCTCAAACGAAGAAAATTCACAAAACTAACGCGCATATCTCGACGGCAACTTCGTTGGCCGCTCCGCGTACCGTAAAATCGCTATATACCTTAGCTTTACACAAAATACCGTTAGGCGGCACGTTTGTGCGGCCGAATATTTATAAACTTTACTTATTGCATTCGCACGCGCGAAATTACGTTCGTAATAAGTAAAGTAAGTTGGTGCGGCAAGTAAAGTTTTTTTCGCGCACCAATGCGCCGTCTAACGGTATTTTGTGTAAAGCTAACTTATAGCGATTTTACGGTAAACGCAGACACGCGCCGAAGAGGTTGAGTAGCCGTCGTTAGAGACATGCAAGTGATTTTATGTTGTAATATAGTGTATGTGCTTGGATGCAAGATATGTGATGAGATGTTTGGCGGCTGCTGGTGGTTGTTTTCATGGTTAGGTCAGAAAGTAAAACATAATAATATGTACAGTTCATGCCGAGTAAGTCGACTTCGCTACGTCATTCTGTTAATAAAATGGCGTAGTCTACAAATTTTCGATGGCTATGTGTTCTAAATTGTTTTTCTGGTAAACCGCTGATATTAAAAATAGGATTGTAGTTTGAAATTGTTACTTTTGGTCAATTCTATTAGGCCCATATCACCAAAGCGTTGCCTTTCTTGCCCTTTAAGCAAATTAATTTTTTATGGGATGGATTATGTTTCCTTAAAGTTAAAAGAAAGTTACTTAAATAATAGAAAACGATACGTCATTTACAATGACTAAATCTCTTAAACCCTGGTTATTACCACTGGTGTGCCACAGGAATCTATATTAGGCTGACTTTTATTTTTAATGTGTATAAACGATTAACCAAACTCGAGTGAAGCATTCAAATATGTATGCAGACGACACAACTTTGTTCACAACAATTCAATCGTCGAACGTATGTCCCAAATATGTCGAACATCATTTAAATATAGAATTAAACAAGATAAACGCATGGCTGAAAAACAATAAATTGTCTTTAAACGTAAAGAAATCCAAGTATATAATATATAAATTGGGAAACAAACAAGTGAACAATCTTCTCCTTAAAATAGATGAAACGGAAATAGACAGACCCAAAATTGTAATATTTTTGGGGCAACCTTGCAAGAAAACCTAAGATGAATGTTTCAATTAAATGTTCCAAAATGATAGGCGTATTAAACAAATTAAAACGATTTTTGCCAGTAAATATAAAAGTTGCTTTGTATAATTCATTAATATTACCACACATTAGTTATGGCCTAACTGTAACAGAATTATCAAGCTACAGAAAAATGCAGTTAGAATAATAAGAAATTAAATATTTGTAATGTTACAAATATGCTAAAATTACATGAATTGAAACTGTATTATAGGAATGTGCACATGACATTACCAGTATATTTGCAAAGCTTACCATTTATATTAAATAAAACAGTCCACACATTTAAAACACGGACACACGATACTATTCATACAAATAGGGCAAAACATGACTTTGCCAAGCGATGCATTAGGCATGATATTCCGTTACTAATAAACAATACTGCATTTAACAAAATGCGTGTGTGTGTGTGTGTGTGTGTGTGTGTGTGTGTGTGTGTGTGTGTGTGTGTGTGTGTGTGTGTGTGTGTGTGTGTGTGTGTGTGTGTGTGTGTGTGTGTGTGTGTGTGTGTGGTGTGTGTTGTGTGTGTGTGTGTGTGTGTGTGTGTGTGTGTGTGTGTGTGTGTGTGTGTGTGTGTGTGTGTGTGTGTGTGTGTGTGTGTGTGTGTGTGTGTGTGTGTGTGTGTGTGTGTGTCAGTTTGTGATATATTGAAGTGTCGCGATATTTGTAAATTAGTCATTACTACAAAAAAATCACACCTAATCTACACCATAACAGTAGCATACACCGGGGGTTTTCGTTACCCGCCCGCCCGCTAAAGGTCAGTAATAAGATTGGTGATACAGATACAGTTTATAAGACACATTAAAATGATAATATTAATCAGCATTAACATTTGTAAAATTTATAAATTAAATGCATAAATATGTACAATAAATAGGTATAATAAATAAATATGCAGGTAATATTTCTAAACACAATATGCTAATACACAATATAATAACGTTAAATATACCAGTACAATAAGTACATGGAATATAAATTGACTGATAACATCACAGAATTCTTCCTATGTTAATTTTGTTGTATACATTAAAATTTAGTATTCACAAGTTAAAATGGCAGATGGTATAAACGATTTCTTGAAAAGGTTCTTTCTAGCTAATGGAACTTTTACACGTCTCCCCGGTGGAAGTTTCTGAAAAAGCTTCATAAGCATGATCGTATAATATTTGAACGGCTTTCCATTATATATACTGGACAGGTGTTTTGTTCGTTGCCAAGCAACTTGCTAGCTGTGTTGACAACACAGGTAAGCTTTACTTTAATCTTTCTACCGACATTGCCATACCATGGAGTTATGTTAAAAGATAGATTGCTCTCTATTAAACCCCTGTATACAAGTTGGAGAATGTGCTGGCTAACATCACAACTGTTCAGCTTTCTCAGTAGGAAAAGCTGTGTTGGTCTCTCTTGTATATATAAACATGGTCATAGAATGACAAGCTTTCGTCAAGTCTAATACCTAGATACTTGAAGCTCTTGACAACTTCCACTTTTGTATTACCTTTGAATATCGACTTTGGTGTCCGATTAATCCTTCCCCTCCAAACACTCTTTACTCTAAGTTGTATTCAGTTTAAGACAGATGGACATAAACTGAAAGTTAACACATCGATGTTGATGCGATGCTCAGAAAGATATAATTATTTGTTAAGATGACTTACAAGTCAATTCAATTTACTTGTACAAGTACAAGAATTAATAAAGCATAATCAAATTGTTCAGGGGATGTTTTCATTGGGTATAACAGTAACTTGCAAGGTAAATCACAACAGATGCACTGATATGATCACGTCATCTGCCAGTCCAATATAATCATGTTATATAGAGACCACAGTTATAACATTAGGCCTATGTAGGTGGAGAATGTATCTATAAAAACTAGAATTGCAAACTACTTTATCAGATTGTCAGTATTCACTACCACCGTCAAAGTATACACGTACGTACATGCGTGCTCATATGTACGTACGTATGTGCGTATGTGGGCGTGCATGTGGGCGTGAGTGCATGTGTGTGTGTGTGTGTGTGTGTGTGTGTGTGTGTGTGTGTGTGTGTGTGTGTGTGTGTGTGTGTGTGTGTGTGTGTGTGTGTGTGTGTGTGTGTGTGTGTGTGTGTGTGTGTGTGTGTGTGTGTGTGTGTGTGTGTGTGTGTGTGTGTGTGTGTGTGTGTGTGTGTGTGTGTGTGTGTGTGTGTGTGTGTGTGTGTGTGTGTGTGTGTGTGTGTGTGTGTGTGTGTGTGTGTGTGTGTGACATGTTTTAACTAAACGAGTCGTATGTCCAGCGGACTTGATTTGATTTTAGACAATGTTGACTTGGTATCACCAAAGTATAGTTTAATGTCTTTTCCACCAACATCGCATTCTTCGGGGTTTCTCTCGACACACATATCTGGTACTACGGGAAAGCCCAGGATGTCTGAATCTGTTAGAGGAATTCCCCACTGGGCCACTGACGTCAACTTTAGCCAATAGGGCGTGCAAGTCTCGCGCGCGAAAACGAGGCTGGGGGCAGTTGGGAGCAGGAGGTCCATATACTCCATGTTAACATATAGGACTTTGTTTTGTTTTGGTCGTAATAATCGAACTGTCCCGAAATAGCGTATTTCAGTTATATTGTCCGAAGGATTATTACAAGCAGAAGCAGTGGAACATTTTGCCGGTGACAATGATCACGGAAATGATGAATTTTAATCGATTATTATGGTGGTTGCCATGGCAATAGCGGCAAGTACTTGTGTTTGGCGATCTTGACTAATAATGAAGAATGTCAGTTTTCGCGCAGTACAACCTGTTTGGGCCAAACGTATACATGTGTTATGATTATGTTCATTTAGACAACTTGTCAGATATAAGTGCTTATCGAAACCACAACGTACAACGTACAACGTACAACGTACAACGTACAACGTACAACGTACAACGTACAACGTACAACGTACAACGTACAACGTACAACGTACAACGTACAACGTACAACGTACAACGTACAACGTAAATCCCGTAAAAGACACATACAGCGTAGCATCGTGTCGATTATCTGCACTACGTAAATCGCTATGTGTCTATGATAGTGTGATAAACTCAATATTAAATCGGACATTTAAGATAAGAAACGTATAACACAAGATATTTATGAACTGATTTTCCAAGTATTCATCAGTCGGAAGCTACAACTGTCATCCATCGTTAGAATATTATTCTTGTCTCCAGTCCCCAATTAGTCTCGCTTAGTCCCCAATAAGCTCCAGTCGCGCGGAGTCACGCCATGTATCGTGACCCACTTGCAGGCCCTATAGCAGTGAGGCATATCTGTAAACAAAAGTCGCCCGATACTGGCCGTTGTTGATATCGGTCCAATTATTGGCATAACGCTACGAATGCACCAGTCAAATGTAGAAATAGAATTTGAACCCACAACGTACTCAATCATGTGTATACGTTAAGGCGAACTTCAAATGTGTTCTTCTCAGTTTTAACCTTTACACTCGTACAACTTTGGCTATGGGTCAGCGTAAATATACCTTCGTTCCAACTGTATGACTTCTACTCCTAAATGCACCTTAGGCAGACCGCTCAGAAAGTGTTTAACGGTGGGCCAGTAGGCTGATATTCACGAACATCTGCTAGGACAGAGACTCCGACAATCTCACAATGCACACGAGACCCCCTCAATTAGTTGGTTGCTGAGCTACTGTCAGAAAGCTGTGTGAACAGTCATCTTATGGACAACCACCACTGGCATAAACAACAGAAGGAAACATAGAAATACATGCCTGAAGCTAGTCTGAGTGAAACCTTTGTGTTGAACTGACCGACGTGGATTATGGCTCATCTGTGGCACGGTATCTCGGCCACAACTGACCAATGATGACCATGTTTGAGATTGCCGGTTTTAAGCATCTCTAAGGTCAGAATTCCATGGTAGAAGATAGATGTGCATGACATAAATTTGCTTACATTGCCATCTCGGTATCCCGATTATGAGAACGACCATCACAAAAGCAATCACAATGACTATGGTGATTACAATGATGGTGATTACAATAGTGCTCGGCATCTGGGCTGACGTCAAAGCTGCAACAAATAATGCACTTAGACAAACCATGCAAACATTAAAACAGTTCACCTGGCTCACGTCTGTGTGACAATTAAAGTACATGTTTTATGGGACGGTGTCACATAGGTATATTATGGGACACTCATAGTACTAAAGGTTTCTTAAGTAAAACCTGCATGCAACTATCCACTGTGACCAATTACAGATCAGTTACAGTTTCCATGGGTGTTGTGGGGGTGGGGTGATTTTAATGTACACCAGAGTGGCTCAAAGGACGTTCTCAAAACGATATCATTAGATAGTATACCATGTCGCATTAGAATCATTCAATCAATAAAGGTTGTGCGGCCCTAGAGGATCCTGAGGCTTTAAGATGAGTCAGACAAATTTGTATTTCTTGTGCGTAGTGACAGTACCCCACGAAACGTCTATGCTAAATTTGATAAATAGATCTTCAATGGTTTCTGAGATATTAGGAATAAAGGATCACAGCGGACAACGCACGCAGGGTGATGCCATAAGTCCACTGGACCTTTGGTCCAACGGATAAAACCAATCAATAGGACCACAGAAGAAACATATCAATACCATTAGTTACAATATTTTAAGGTATGAAAAGCGATTAACACTATTGCTTCTGTTATGAGTCTCACGTGGCCAGACTGGAACCATCTGGTCTTCCACTGACCAAGCAGGTCTATCTTGTAGTTCTTTATTTTTATGTTACATAGCTGTGTTGCTTTCATAGCTTCAGAACTAGTTCTAAACATAATTTTAATCAACACCGTTATTTTTGGATCTTCCATAATAATTTAGAGATAAAACTCATAAACGCATAAAAAGGCAGAAAACAAGAGATTCAACACATCCTGCCATTCCCTTCCATCCGAAATGCACATGTTTGGAAGAGCAGATGGTACAAGTAGGTCAAACACGTTGTCCCATCAAGCCACATTGCGGCACCACTATTGAATAACCTTACGATTCCTGTGCATTTCAAGAACTTGCACCACAAAAAGTATAGTATACCATATACCATACACTATCACCCAAGACATGCTGCTCTTTTGAATTTGTCATAAATGTTTCTGTAACCATTTTCTTTTATAGTTTGGATTGTTAGACCTAAACGTCTTAAATTTGAGAAGAGGATGGTCCCTATTTGTTTGATCTCTGCCATTTGACATGTCCAGCTTAGGTGACCCTGTCAGGAACTGAAGCTCCTGCTGACTTAGCTCTCTGGGTCATTGAGACACACAAGCCAACCCACCACGGAAAGTGTTTGACCATGAGATAGATTATTATTGTGTGTACTTTAAAATTTTCAGCAACCATGTTATTTCATATGTATACATTAAACTGCGTTATTGTTAAATTCATTACTTCACTAAATAACATGTATTATTATTATTATTAATATTATTATTCAATAATACAATTATTCTGAACGCCTTTAAAAATACAAAAATATTACTTTTTCCACTTTCTTATAATTTATACAGGGCATAACATTTGTTCACAAAATGTTGGAACTAGCAACTGGTCTATGAATGATGAATATTTTACAGGTTTAAAAATTAACAGTTAAGAACTCCATGCTCTTCTGGTGCATTTGAACCATTTTGATATGACAACGTAACAATTATGTCATTTGTGCAAGGACATGAACTAAATCGAACACTGACACAAATTAAAAATCAGAGTTACTGATATAACAAAGACTTGTGAAAACATCCTTGAGAATAAACCAACGAGAGACACGTACCGCTTGGTGGTGGCGAGAAGTTCTCATACACCAGTGTAACACACGCATCACTGGTGTGTAGCAAAGTTTGGTACCTCGCATCACAGTGGATCTCTGTTCTTTTTGACTTCAGTGCTCTTATCTTCAGTGAAGTAGTGCTGGTGCATGTGTAGATGTGTGTGCTGTAAGCAGTACAGTTCTCCGCTGACTGTCCAAGGGCCCAGTCCTTGTGGTGTTCAGAGATCACACGCCACATGAGACGAGACTTGGGTGCCGAGGTGACAGAACATGTGATTTTCACTTCTGCATCCACATCACTGCTGCTGTCTAATGTCACCTCCTCACAGCCGCTGAAGCTTTCTGAGGTCTCGTTCACTCGAATGTGGTGGTTGAAGTGTTTCACTACGAAGAAACCAAAACAAATTTAATCCGATTACCTCTCCAGAAATTTACTATTTTTTATTATTTTAGCAGCATTGTGCAGTGTTTTTGCTGTATGATTGCATGATGTGGTAATCATATTCAAAGAATTCTTACGGCAGATTCAACTACTGCAATCTGTGCATAAGTTACTCTTTTCTACTGAATAAACCTAAGGTTTGTGCCTGTATGTGCTAGCACCAACAGCAAGAGCTGATTGCTGGTAATTCCAGCATCTGGATTAGTCTGATCAAGTCGTTACACTGGGAAACAAAATGCTACCAACCGTTTACAGTCAGTTGTTTTGCTGGTGAAATCTTGTCCATGTAGTTGTCGTCAGTGACGATGCAGTAATATTCGGCCGTGTCGGACATGACTGTCCTGGTCAAGTTGAGGTAATACGTTCCCTCCACCAGTTTCAGCCATCCACTAATACGACCGATGAACTGTTTATAAGGTCCAGTTGCCTTTGGATGCTCTCGGTTATACAAGTAAATGTTACGCATTATCTCGTAATTTTCCCGCCGCATCCACAGCACCTTACTGATGCCTGCATACTTGGGCTTTATTACACACCTCATGAGGGTAGACTCCCCCTGCCAGGTCATGGTGGAGTTTACCATAGGAGACGCTGAACTGGTGACCCGCATTTGGTCAGCGACACCTGCTCAAAACTAATCAGAGGTGAATCAGCATTGTCGACAGAGTTTTGTTCACCAACACCTGCTCAAAACAAACCTGAGGTGAGTCATCAGACCATTATGCGGGATCAATTTGATTAGATAACTGTCTGGGCGTGCACGCATACAATAGTGTCTAAACATGTGCATAGTTAATTTAAACTCGTTTTGCCTGTCACATTTCCATTCATCCACCAATCAATTTTTTTCTGCCCAAAATTTTATAATCAAAATACCGGTACCATACACGCAAGGAATTCAAATCATTACAAAATATATAAATGGTATCACCAAAATGTCATATATGCAAGGAAACAGGTCGTTACAAAACATAGAAATAGTATCACAAACATTATATGCGAGGAACACAAATCATTACAGACTGTGGCAGACTATTCCATACATCAGTAGATCGGTATATAAATGAATTTTTTAGGATGTTTAATCGACATCTTTCTTTAAATATTTTTAGGTTGTGCCCTCTCGTTATTGAATCATTTTCCCTTAATGTAACAAAATTTGATGTAACAGAAGAATCATATTTCCCAGTTAGTATTTTGTAAATTTCTATCACGGTATGAAAGGGTTGGTAGGTTTAATCTTTTTTAGGCGTTCTTTATAATCAAGTTCTTTATATCCAGGAATTAATTTTGTTGCTCGACGCTGAACATTTTCAAGTGCTGTTATGTGCTTCATTAAATACGGACTCCATACCTGGTTTGCATACTCAATATGTGGTCAGACAAGAGACTTAAAAACCGTAGAAAAACACTTGTCATCTAGGTATTCAAAATTGCGTCGAATGATCCCAATCTTAGAATTGGCTTTATTAATTTATTCTGACATATGTGCCTCAAAGTTAAGTGATGAGTCAAAAGTTACTCCAATATCCTTGACTATTTCTGCTTTATTAATTGTTTTCTGCTCGTTACCCATTGTGTATCCATCATTTCTTATGGAGGAACGTCCAATTCTTATGTTGCAACATTTATCAGGATGAAATTTCAATAGTGATGTTTCTGATCATTTTTCGGCTGAGGTGAGATCTGTTTGTAGGTTGTTGCAGTTCTCTTCATTATAAATAGGGTTAAAAAGTTTCATATCATCCGCGAATAAGAAAATATGAGAATCTTTTATAACGTCAGGTAAATCGTTTATGAAGATAACAAAAAGAAGAGGGCCGATCACGGATCCTTGTGGTATTCCACTCATCACCTCCTGCCAGTTAGAAAATATGTTGTTAATCCGTACTCTTTGTTTTCTATGTGCAAGTAGATCTATAATCCAGTTAATTATGTTACCCTTTATTCCATAGCTCTGTATTTTTTTAATAAGTTTAGCATGTGGGACCTTGTCAAATGCTTTCATAAAATCACAATATATTACATCAATGCAGCCTCCATTGTTCAGAGTTTCTGTCCATGTGTAATACCTTTAATAGCTGGAGTACTGTTGAACGGCCCTTTATAAAACGAAACAGATTTTTACTCAATAGCTCATTTTCTTTCATATGTAAAGTGATGGTGTCTCTAATTATTTCTTCCATTATCTTACCCACTACACTTGTTATACTGACTGGTCGGTAATTTTGTGGTAATGTTTTACTTCCTTTCTTATGAATTGGAGATATGTTTGCCTGTTTCCATTCTATGGGTAGTTTGCCTGTTGTTAGAGATGTGTTAAATATAGTTGATAGGGGAATACTGATGCAGTCTGCTAATTCGTTTATGACCCTAGGGTGAACGCCATCAGGTCCAGGTGATTTAAATGTTTTTAGTTTTTTTTTAGTTTTGATGCCACTATTGATGGGTTGATAGTACATGTTTCTACTGTATTATAACATCTTATAGGTTCCTCAGGAGTATTCTCTTGTGGTTCTCTTGTAAATACTGCTTTTTCCTAGTCTGAGTTTGTTATGTCATCTTTCAATTCATTTTGTATTAAGTTGGGTATACCCGTTCTTGTCTTCATTTTTGCCTGGACGTATTGCCAGAATTTCTTAGGATTTTCTTTTATTTGGCTAATGATACTTTTTCATATATTTGTTGTGCCTTTCTTGTTAGCCTCCTAACCTGATTGCGTAATCTGCAGTATTCCTGGTATGCTTGGACATCTCTAGTTAGAAGATATTTCTTCCACAGTCTATTTTTTCTTCTGATTTTAGCTCGTATTTTTTACATTTAGTGGTACTGGGTATTGTTTTGTTCCTTCTGACATCACCTTCTATGGTATACACCTTTCTACTGCTTCTCTGATTTGTATAGTAAAGATGTCCCATTGGGCTTGCACATCTCCCTCATGTTTAGGAAATTCCACATCCCAATCAATTCTTAACATGTCCTCCATTTTGGGGTGGTCCCCCTTATCATATTTATAAACAGTTTTTCTGATCGGCTCATGTATTGGTGTGCAGTTAAGAATCACTTTGATTATGGACTGGTCACTTTTCCCTAGTGCTGAGGCTGTTTCAATTAACTCAATTTCGAAATCTTCACTGGTAATTACTAGGTCAATGAGTGATGGCTCTGTTGTCCCTCTACCTCTAGTGGGTTCTGAAATATGTTGGATAAAATAACAATTTCGAAGCTTTTCAATAAACTTAAATTCTTTATCTTCTATACTTGAAACTGTTGTACTCATAATTTTCCAATCTATTTTAGGGTAGTTAAAGTCTCCAAGTAGAAGGACATGTGAAATAAATCACTTATTTTCTCTAGTAGCTCATTAAGGTAATCATTGTTTTCAGTGTTGCTGTTAGGGCTTCTATAAAAGGAGCCTATAAGAAGTGTTTCCTTCCCCTTCAGTTTCAAGGTGCAAAACAGTGCCTCGTTAAAATCAAACTCAAAATGGTGTGCTTGAAACGGTAACGAATTGTGTATAAATAGGATCATCCCTCTACCTTTATTTTCATTCATATTTATGGTTTCCATAGAATACCCCTCCAGGTTGTATTCCTGCAGTGTAAGTTGTCTCTTGAAGTGTTTAGGTTTTATCTCTGATATTGCTATTACATGTGGTGGAGTGGAGTTATTTTTTATTCTACATTTAAGTTCTGTTAGTTTGTCTTTTGTTAATACATCAGCATTCGAATACCATACAATTATTTCTCCAACACATGTGTCTGATTTGGGTTGGTCATTTCGCTCCCTTTTTTACTTTGATGATTTGTCTTTCTCCTGGTCGACCTCTTACTATGTAAACAAAATTCTCTTGCCTCTTTCTGCAATAGTCGCTCCTTCTCTCTGTCCTCCCTGCTCATGTCATGTTGTATGATCATTTCTCTGAATGGCTCACCTTTGGTTTTTAGTTTATGTAAAATGTTCATGACTGAAGCTTTTTTGTCTTCGTATGGAAAGGTCACAAGCAGGGGTCGACTTCTTGCCTCGTCTGTCTCAGTCTCGTTTTTATGCTTGCTCCCTAATCTCCGTACTTGGAGGCTCTCTGGCTGGTATTGGCCTTCTGTTGTGTGCTCCGTTAGTTCTCTGTCATGAGTTGCATTTTCTACTTTTAGGGTGCTGGCACGTTGTAGACTACTATGTTTTTCATTCTATTTATCCTGTCATTGACTTGGGTGTAGACTGTGGCAACTACTTCATCTTTATTTAGGATTGGTGGAAACTGGTTTGGATCTAGAGATTTGTTTGTAGACTGAGACTGCAGATCTGCTACTTTGGCGACTGCATCCTCGACTTCACTTACCCTGTTGTTTAGTGCTTCTTTGTTATTTTTTATTACAGATAACTTATTGTCAAACTGATCTTGTCGTTCATGCATAATTAGCAACTGTATCATGATTGCCTTTGCCCCTCTTTGGCATGACGTGCAATACCAGCTCATCTGCTGTTGCTCCTCGCTGATCAGTACTTGATACAGTGCATCAGATACTTTCTGGCACTCCTTATGGTACCATCCCTTACAGATGTCACATTCTATTGCTTTGTCATTGTTCTTAACTTCTAAGTTACAGTCGTGGCAGACACCTTTGTCGTTATCTCTAACTTGGTCTTTAATAACCTCCAGTTCCTTGTTTGTTTTGTGCTGTTTTTTAGAGTTGTTCTTTGATGATGAACTACCTCGTAATGACCTAGATGATTGTGTTGGTACTGGTGTGTCACCAGTTTCCATTATTGGTAATTCCTACACCTTGATAAAAATGTATGCAAAAAAAATATTTAATTATTGTATGTTAGCCCTGGGCCAACTCAGGGCTCAGGTATCTTGAAGATGCAGGGGTGATAATGATACGCCCGGGAAAAAAAGGCCTGTTAGTTCAGAAATGGGAGAACATAGGATGGGGTTTTAAGAATATAAATTGATGTGTTATGTGGTGTTATTTAGTATTTATATTGATAATTATATTGAGTTGATTTGTGAATGATTTGATTTCGCGTGCTTTAGGGGGCATACTAAAAGGCGGGCCACAATTGGCAGACCGCGCGGAAACGGCAGACCACATTCACAAAGATGCCACCGATCGGTAATCTCCATGTTTACGTGGGGGGCCCTTTACGTGCGTTGTTCTAGTTGGCGCCTTATAGTTGCTGTTTTTTACGGTGTTCTTGTGATGTTGCGATGTCTTTCAATAATAACATACGTGTAATAAGCAAATTTAACTACAGTACTACAAGTTAGCATATATGTACAATGTTTGAAAGGCGAAATAACAATTCTTTGATTTGTTGTTTGTTTGTTTTTATTTTCACCAACACAGTAAGTATTTTTAGTATTACTATTTCACTTCAACAATGACATCTTATATATATATATATATATATATATATATATATATATATATATATATATATATATATATATATATATTTTATTTTGGTATACAATGTATATACCATCATGTACTGCATATATAACATTTATATAATAAATCTTAGCATGCGTATGACTGTATATGGCCTACATTCATTTTAATATTTTTAATGTTATTAAATTTATTTAAATATGTTGTATTTTATTAAACTTTTATTAATATTGTTTTTGTTATTAAATGCTTTATAGTTGCTGTTTTTACGGTGTTCTTGTGATGTTGCGATGTCTTTCAATAATAACATACGTGTAATAAGCAAATTTAACTACAGTACTACAAGTTAGCATATATGTACAATGTTTGAAAGGCGAAATAACAATTCTTTGATTTGTTGTTTGTTTGTTTTTATTTTCACCAACACAGTAAGTATTCTTAGTATTACTATTTCACTTCAACAATGACATCTTATATATATATATATATATATATATATATATATATATATATATATAGATATATATATAGATATAGATATAGATATATATTTGTGTGTAATACAATGTATATACCATCATGTACTGCATATATAACATTTATATAATAAATCTTAGCATGCGTATGACTGTATATGGCCTACATTCATATTAATATTTTTAATGTTATTAAATTTATTTAAATATGTTGTATTTTATTAAACTTTTATTAATATTTTTTGTGTTATTAAATGCTTTATAGTTGCTGTTTTTACGGTGTTCTTGTGATGTTGCGATGTCTTTCAATAATAACATACGTGTAATAAGCAAATTTAACTACAGTACTACAAGTTAGCATATATGTACAATGTTTGAAAGGCGAAATAACAATTCTATGATTTGTTGTTTGTTTGTTTTTATTTTCACCAACACAGTAAGTATTCTTAGTATTACTATTTCACTTCAACAATGACATCTTATATATATATATATATATATATATATATATATATATATATGCATATATATATATATTTGTGTGTGATACAATGTATATACCATCATGTACTGCATATATAACATTTATATAATAAATCTTAGCATGCATATGACTGTATATGGCCTACATTCATATTAATATTTTAATGTTATTAAATTTATTTTAATATGTTGTATTTTATTAAACTATTATTAATATTGTTTATGTTATTAAATGCTTTATTTATATACTTTAGTTTTTTATATGGATGTAATGTTCCGGAATTAAGTTATTTAACTGAATTGAAATTGAATTCAGATGTCCTCACCAAATGCCCTACTAGTTATATATTGTTTTATATTTTTTTTTATATCTATATCAGGTCATATCAGTGTTATAATTTTGGTGGGGGTGATAAAACGAGTGTGATTATAATAAGTAGCATAAATACTAATGAGTATCAGTGCTAGTAATAACTAGACCTACAATTAACGTACACTTCGTCACCAAATGCCGGCATCCAATAACAAGTGTATAATGTCCTATGAAAACATGTACCATTAGGCGAGTTGCTACATCAAAAGACAGCTAGCCTCAGATATAATGTCCATGATCTTAGTGAAGTACATTCTATTAAATAACCCTCAATAACACGACCTATACTCACCCACCCACTAACGAATATGCAGCTATCAGTGCAATCCGAGATCAATCCACATATATGCCCTTTCACAGTAGATCAAAGAACACCAAAAGATGGCTGAAGCCTCAGAATTCCTCACCTGCCAGGTGACCGTTTCGGTATTCAATAACGGGAACCCTTAGGCGAGTCATTACATCAAACGATTTAAATAAACTGATAGTATGCAGCTGCCGTCTATCATCTATGACTATGTGGGACTTCTGTTTTTTGACTGAGCGAATACTCGTAGAGTTAATAATTTAGTAAGGTAAACACTTTAATTTATTTCTAGGATTTTATAAATACAAGCAATACGATTCGGTATTACATTTAGAATTGTTAGTACAACACAAAGATGCCACCGATCGTACCGATCGGTGGCATCTTTGTGAATGTGGTCTGCCGTTTCCGCGCGGTATGCCAATTGTGGCCCGCCTTTTAGTGTGCCCCCGCTTTAGCAATTTGTTTACTTGTCCGCCATTTCGTTTTGGAAAATTTAGGGTGGCTGTTATGCAGAATAATTTATAGATCTATGATTTGGGAGCTGTTGATTTAAATTATATTTAGATGTCTGTTTAATTATCTTAGTACTTTTACTCGTCCGTTAATGTGGGATGTTGACAATCGTTAGAATTTGAGAATTCGGCTATTTTGTGCAGCGGGAAAAAAGAGTTGACGACACCTGACGCAGGCGCAGTCCTCCATATATATGAAATAGTTATCACTTAAATACAGTACGTACCTGGTATTGGGCGAAATAATGCAATAAAACCCAGCAGTATCCAATGGCAACGACAACGCACCAGACACTCGCACCAGCCCCGACATTGTTGGCGTGTACTCGATATACTATAAGCTGGCGCCGACGGCAACGAATGTTTCCCTATTTTTGTCCGCATCACATCACCTTCGATATTTTAGCTTCTATAATATACTAGCCTTATGCTTCGTCCTACCTTAAACTGGCAACTACTGCCTACTCACGCCCACAGTGCTCACGCCACGCACTTCTGTATCTGTATCTTAACTGGCAAAATGTCCTAGGGACACATCACGCCAGTGCGCATGGTGGGTCATCTGACTTAATTGTTAAAATGTTGGATTAAACTATTCTGAAATGATTTTAGTGATTTACTTGAGACAGTGTTTGAGGGGAGAGAATTCCATTCCTTAATTGTTGTTGGGAAGAAGCTGCTTCCAAATATGTTTGCAGAGTATCTAATTTGCAAGAACTGACTGTCATGTTTACGTGAGGTTCTAGTGTTGTGTTGGATATAGTGATCTAGCGGGATATCTATAAGGTTATGTTCCATTTTGTATATTATGCTAAGTCTTTTAATTTTTCTTCTTGTTTGGAGGGTGTCCCACTGGAGGTCTTTAAAAAGTTGGGTTACTGTTCCTGGTTCTCTAGAATAGTTATGTGTACAAAATCTGGCAGCTTGTCTTTGGATTCTTTCTAAGGTTTTAATATGTTTTAGGCAGTGTGGATCCCATGATGCTGATGCATATTCAAGTAATGGTCGGACAAGGGTTGTGTAGGCTATTGACTTAATGTGGGTTGGGCATTTGTTTAGATTTCTCCTAATGACTCCTAGAGTTTGTTGTGCTTTCCTAGCGACTGAGTTGCATTGTGCTGTCCAATTTAATGTATTTGATATTTGTACACCAAGATAACAATGTGATTCAACAGATTTAAGTTGTTGGCCACAGAAGGTGTAAATATTTGGTGTCGGTTTTCTTGAGGCTAATGTCATTGTGAAGCATTTGGTGGGATTGAATTTCATAAGCCAGGTGTTTTGCCATTCCTCAAGTTTGATTAGATCATTTTGGAGGAGAGAAATGTCATTGTCTGATTTAATTGGTTGATATAGTAGGCAGTCATCTGCAAAAAGGCGAACGTTTGAAGTGAGATTGTTGGGTAGATCATTTATGTAAAGTAAGAAAAGTAAGGGCCCCAGTACGGTTCCCTGTGGTACCCCTGAGGTGACTTTAATTGGTTTGGATGCTGATCCATTTATTACAACCTGTTGAGTTCTTTCTGCAAGGAAGCTTTCTATCCATGACGATATTGGGCCTGTGATGCCATAGTATTTTAGTTTGTGGATTAGTCTTTTATGTGGAACTTTGTCGAATGCTTTAGTGAAGTCTAGAATGGCCATGTCTACAGATTTCTTTTCATCTAGATATTTGCTTATGTCATGGACAGTTTGAATTAATTGAGTTTCTGTTGATCTTTTTGCACGAAAACCATGTTGGTGGTCAGTTAGGATGTGATGTTGTTCAAGGTGTTTCATGATGTGGCTATGAATTATGTGTTCAAGAAGTCTAGAAATCACAGGTGTTAAGGATATTGGTCTGTAGTTTGAAGTTTCTGCCCTGTTTCCTTTCTTGGAAATTGCTGTTATGTTTGCTTCGTTCCAGGCTTTGGGGACTTGACCAGAGTCAACTGATGATTGGAAGATATCATGTATTATTGGTGTTAGGTGGTAGGCATATCTGTTTAGAAACCATGGTGGAATGCCATCTGGTCCTTGCGATTTAGAGGTGTTAATTTTTGGTAGTTGGTCATGTACTCCTTTAAGTGAAATTGTTAATTCGGGTATTTTTCCATGTGGGCTGTCATTCAGATTTGGCAGCTTGGAATTTCCTTCATATGTAAAGACACTTTTGAACTGATTGCCTAAGGCTTCTGCTTTTTGCTTGTCATCGCTAATTATGTTTCCCGCAATGTTGAGGTCCCCAATACCCTGGTTATCTTGTCTAAGTTTGGAAATGAAACTCTAGAATGCTTGTAATTATTTACGGTGCACTATGAGATCACGGACTTATATGCATATATATAATTATATATATATATATATATGTATATATATGTATATATATATATATATATATATATATATATATATATATATATATATATATTATATATATATATATCTGAGATCATTATTACGGGCGCCTGCTAAAAGGCGGACAACGAACGGACGGACCGGGCCGAACACATTCACAAGGATTCGCGCGATCTTGTTCTATCTTTACACGTATTGTTGTTTGCGCGCGCGTTCGTAAACATTGGAGTGTATTTCATTATTGTATTAACAATTCCAAATGCGATATATCAATTGTGTAATTTGCATGTAGAACAGCGTAATAAATTAACAGCAAAAAAAACACAAATTTTAGTTATACTTGCTGTTGTTCCATTTGAAGGCAGATTGATGCAGCAATTAAACAATATTGGTTCTTAACTTAACCATTATATAAAATGACGTGAATGAATAAAGGAATGGGACCCAGCAGAGTCGGTCAAGCTGTTGTGGGTGTGCTGGAAAGCCAGGAAGTGGCAACCTGGTGTCGCCATCTGCAAACCCAGGCAATCCAAATGGAGGGAAAACCCGCCAGTTTCAAGCAGCTCTGATTCAAAGGAAAATTAAGACATAACCTTCGTTGAACTCCTGAACTAATCATTAATAAATTATGAATGAAGCTGCTACATCGGCTATAGCGATGTTTGTGGTACATCAACTGTGTTGAATAAAATTATTGAGTTACATTATGACTTAAACGGGCATTTTTGGCTTGGTCCCCACTTTTTGTGTCAGGCCGCTAGATTTTGAAAAGTGCGGGCCCTGCTGGCCCCCACTGTTTTTAGACTAAATTCTATCATTTGCTTTCCACTCTTTCAAATGATAAATTGTAGAACTCTCATTTATTCTGTGAGGATTAATTGCTTCAAATGTTTTTGTTATATCATTTAGAACCTAGGTACTTTTTTCTTTATATGGTGTGAGTTCACTCTAAAAATAATGTGATACCATATTACATTAAGTTCCTCGCCCAAGTTATATTAAACTTATGAAGGTCAGGTGCACACACAATGGTGGTCAGTCGGAAAGAAATCAGCGGCACATCAAGCCACTAAACATGTAAAGTGCCACAAACTCCCTTTGCAGCTTCAAAATGCATGGCGCCGGGCTAGCGTTAATGTCAGTCTGAAATCTGACTTTTTTTTAAATTACATTTTTAATAAACTATTCCTTGCTGTTCTATTCAAGTTAATTATGCAATGATTCAAATTAGGCCATTTTGTATTGCATTTGCAAACGTAACATCCACCAGGAAGTTCATTTACCTTTTCAAACACAACAACAACACTGTTGCATGTCAAATTTGATGATTACCTTAATCAGCTTTCCAGTTGGCAAAATGCAACTGACCACAACCCTCGAGTACATTTATTTGGTTGCCATAATGTAGAAAAACAACGGACAAAAGCTCATTTTAAATACTAACTCACTATTTGTGATGGGTAACAATATCACATAGATTATATGAATAGCTGTTCTATCAATTATTAGGTTATGTTTCAACATTACAACAAAACTGGGGGGCAGGCAACCAGCAGCGTGTTGATATATGTCATGATGTTTGCCTGTTTTATAATGTGTGCAATTATATGAAAATCTATGAACACTTCAAAGAAAACTCACACTACAATAATTGACTAGCCAGTGTCAACCAGGGCTGTGGTCAAATCCATTCTTTCAATTCCATTTCATTGCAATTCCTTTTATTCAATTCCAATTAAATTTCTTTCAAATCCGATTTTTTTTCAATTCCAATTCCATCAATAATCATTCAATTCCAATTCCCGCTCCAATTCATATAACAAAAGTTAACCATAAAATTATATCATTAATGTGCATACAGCATGTTATGTATTTGTTAAAAAATTCATTCAGTGACATTTTATTGCATTGAATCTTAATCCAGGCATCACCGGATTCACTACATAATTGAAATGTCCGAGTTCTACTGAGTCTGCTCTCGTTCCGGTGTCAGATAGAATATTGACCCGCATAGAAAAGTGACCCGGCGGTCAAAATACTGTAATATAAAATTGACCCCCCCTATGGAAAAATGACCCACCCCGTGTTTCTTCATGGCATTTTCTTTTTTGTATGTATTTGAGTATTAATCACATTGGAGGTAATGTTTTGTTTATATTTATACAACATTGCACTTTGGTACATTAATAATATTATTGTTATGCCATAATACTTTTTTCAGTGAAATATCTCTTTTTTCAAACGGACACTGCTCAGTGGGCATATTTTTTATACTTGTACTAACACCAGTATTTTATTTTGTGTCCAATTTCATGGAAAACATTCTGCTTGGTCCACGTTCTGCTAACTGCCTTAGGCAAATGAAACAAGGTGGGGGTGTCATATTTCTGTGGTATAGTATATTGATCCATGGCACATAATAGTAAATGTTAAAAAAAGTTTGTCAGTTTATACGGTTATGTGATGGTGTATGATTCATACAAGCATCATAGTAAATATCCATTTGATAATTACCGAATAAATGTTTTACAGTGGGGTCATATTTCTATGGCATAGTATATTGACCCGTGGCTCATAATCGTAAATGTTATAAAAATGTTTGCCAATTTATATGGTTATGTGATGATGTATGATTCATACAAGCATCACAGTAAATATCCGTTTGATAATTACTGAATAAATGTTTGACAGCGGAGGGGGGTCACATTTCTATGGTATAGTACATTGACCCATGGCTTGTTATACATAGAAAACTGTAAAGCTTTGTCAATTTGGGTAGTTATGGGCTTGTAGTTTTATCATAAAACCTCAAGCCTGTAACTATCCAAAGTTATAGTTTTCTATGTATAACAAGCCACGGGTCAATATACTATAATACCATAGAAATGTGACCCCCCACCCCAACAGCCATCAAAAACAAACTTTTTGCTATTACCAGGTAGACATATCTCTGTGACGTTTGTATAATAAAAGTATCCAAATTGGCACAGTTTTACAGTTTCTATGTATAATGAGCCACGGGTCAATATACTATACCATAGAAATATGACCCTCACCCCTATAGCCATTCAAAACAAACTTAGCTATTACCAAATAGCGATCTGCGATGTTTGTATGATAAAACTACAAGCCCATAACTACCCAAATTGGCAAAGTTTTACAGTTTTCTATGTATAACAAGCCACGGGTCAATATACTATACCATAAATATATGACCCCCCCCACCCCAACAGCCACCCAAAACAAACTTGGCTATTACCAAATAGACATTTCTCTGCGCTGTTTGTATGATAAAACTACAAGCCCATAAATATCCAAATTGGCAAAGTTTTACAGTTTTCTATGTACAATGAGCCACAGGTCAATATACTATACCATAGAAATATGACCTCCCACCCTAGAGCCACCCAAAACAAACTTTTTGATAGAATAAAAGGCTTTGAAATCCTTGAATTTTACAAAGTATGAAAAATTTGTTATTAAAAAATTTTACTTAACAATAATTTTGTTGATACATTAGATCAGCACATTAAAATGGTTTTGACTTTTGACTCACTGACACGCAATGTAATTAACTCAAAATACTTCAATGCATCAACCAGTGATTAAATGTCAAGGTGTTATAAGCTGATTGAGTAGCTAGGAAAAAAATATATAAACAACTCAGTGGTTACTAGATAGTACTGGCTGGGTAAAATTTAATTATATACTTTATAACATTTATGTGGTTGTCACATTCTGGTTAGAATCTACCAGTGTTCACTGGGTTTATGTTTGCATGGGTAATCTTTGAATTTATACTTTGGACTGTTTAGAGATATCCTGGCTTCACTCCCAATACACGGGTAGTCCTAATAATTACTTGCTTAGCATGTGACACTGGGAAAGTGTGATTGTTATCTGGGCAATTTCAATGGTTCTTTGAAGCAGTCCCCAGCCAGCACTCATTCACACTAGGACAAGCCTAGTAGACTTCCCATGCATCAGCTTCATCCAATGATTAATTGAAGGGTAATGTTTGACCAGTAGCTTCATTGTCCAACTGTTCTTGGTCATTAAACCCCGTTGCATGCACAGCAGTACTCCCAAATATATCCTTCACAGCATCACAAAAACATGAGATGCTCAATTCCTTTTTATTCAATTCAAATTAAATATCTTTCAATTCAAAATAATTCAATTCCAATTCAATTCATTTTATTCCAAATCTTTCAATTCCAATTCCCACTCCAATTCCAGAATTGAAAAATTCAATTTTTGTAATTGACCCCAGTTCTGGTGACAACTATTGTAGCCAATCTTCCTAGGGTGTTTCACTAGTTAGGAAATACACCACTACTGGTTTCTAGTTAGAGAAGAATTATAACGTAAGTAAAATGATGACATACCGGGTAGTGGAGATTATGTGCTAATAAAAATTCACCAGGAAATAAAATATTTGACTAGAGCATTTCGCAGATTGTATTCATTGGTTCACGTGTAAATTGGAGCATAAAATCAAAGGGTTGGTGAATACACAACTCTTCCAATATACAAGTGATGCTAGGCAGGACCAGGCAAATGTGAACATTTTGCTTTTGTGGGAGGCCCATAGGTGCATCTAGAAGTGTTCAAGCAAATACAAATTTCTTGTATATTACCTATTTACCTAAGTTATGTCAATGCAAACAAAATAGATCCTCAACGGTTTCTGAGATATGGGAGCTAATGGCTGACGCAAAGTGATGTCATAATTCCAATGGACCTTCAGCCCAAAGGAGTAAACAATGGGCATTGATTCCATTGGACCTTCAGTCCAAAGAAATAAACAATGGGCCATGATTCCATTGGACCTTCAGCCCAAAGGAGTAAACAATGGGCCATGATTCCATTGGACCTTCAGTCCAAAGAAATAAACAATGGGCCATGATCCACTGGACCTTCAGTCTGAAGGAGTAAACAATGGGCATTGATTCCACTGGACCTTCAGTCCAAAGAAATAAATAATGGGCCATGATCCATTGGACCTTCAGTCTGAAGGAGTAAACAATGGGCCATGATCCACTGGACCTTCAGTCTGAAGGAGTAAACAATGGGCATTGATTCCACTGGACCTTCAGTCCAAAGAAATAAATAATGGGCCATGATCCATTGGACCTTCAGTCTGAAGGAGTAAACAATGGGCCATGATTCCACTGGACCTTCAGTCCAAAGAAATAAACAATGGGCCATGATCCACTGGACCTTCAGTCTGAAGGAGTAAACAATGGGCCATGATTCTACTGGACCTTCAGCCCGAAGGAGTAAACAATGGGCCATGATTCCATTGGACCTTCAGCCCGAAGGAGTAAACAATGGGCCATGATCCACTGGACCTTCAGTCATGAAGGAGTAAACAATGGGCATTGATTCCACTGGACCTTCAGTCCAAAGAAATAAATAATGGGCCATGATCCATTGGACCTTCAGTCTGAAGGAGTAAACAATGGGCCATGATTCTACTGGACCTTCAGTCCAAAGGAGTAAACAATGGGCCATGATTCTACTGGACCTTCAGCCCGAAGGAGTAAACAATGGGCCATGATTCCATTGGACCTTCAGCCCGAAGGAGTAAACAATGGGCCATGATTCCATTGGCCCTTCAGCCCGAAGGAGTAAACAATGGGCCATGATTCCATTGGACCTTCAGCCCGAAGGAGTAAACAATGGGCCATGTTTCCCTATTGGACCTTCAGCCCGAAGGAGTAAACAATGGGCCATGATTCCATTGGACCTTCAGCCCGAAGGAGTAAACAATGGGCCATGATTCCATTGGACCTTCAGCCCGAAGGAGTAAACAATGGGCTATGATTCCATTGAACCTTCAGCCCGAAGGAGTAAACAATGGGCCATGATTCCATTGGACCTTCAGTCCAAAGAAATAAACAATGGGCCATGATCCACTGGACCTTCAGTCCAAAGGAGTAAACAATGGGCCATGATTCTACTGGACCTTCAGTCCAAAGGAGTAAACAATGGGCCATGATTCCATTGGACCTTCAGCCCGAAGGAGTAAACAATGGGCCATGATTCCATTGGACCTTCAGCCCGAAGGAGTAAACAATGGGCCATGATTCTATTGGACCTTCGGCCTAAAACACTGGTATAAATATCACTTGTACAGACCAGTTAAAATCATACTGGACTATTATAAAGTATCACTCGTAATATAGATTAATTCAAACCATTTGTATAGATATGTAAATCTACATATAACCCAGTCTTCTAAATATATAAATATCTGTCCTGGCACCATGGCATCAAGCTTGTACACTGCATTCCAGCCTTTCCACCTAATATATATGTGTGTGTGTGTATATATATATATATATATATATATGTGTGTATATATATATTATACATAGACCAGGTTCATAGTCAGATATTCACTGCAATTTTATTTATTTTCTAGCTAAACACTGATACAACATATTTACAACATTGCAATCTCACATCATCTATGTTACATAATGACAACACCACATACAGCTGCATTATCCACTAAATAGAAACAAGCAATCCTCGCTCACTAATATTCTCTTACTTCCTTATCAATCAGTTACAGCATAATGATGTTTAAATAATCTTGTCTGTACAATATCAATTACAACTAAATACTATTCTGGTAGAATTTTTTACGTTTCAGCAGTTATGTGACAGCAATGTAAAATCGCCATTTTTAATGTGCAAAATAAAAAAAAAATTAAATGCATCTGATCTAGTGAGTTTCCAGAGATGGCTTGTTGATGTAGACGTTTAAAAAATCATCTGGCAGTTCAACACTTCAAAACAATTCAAAAGGCAGCTGATGTGGTTCACAGATAATTTCATTTGTTTATTCTACATTGTATCATTGTATTTATAATGTCAAAAGATGTCAGAAAAGCTACCCATACTTTTAAAACTATAAGCATTTGAAAATTTTCATCGCTTAACAAAGGTTAAGCGATGAAACCAGCTGTGTTAGCATTTCATTACGTCATACGTATGAACAAGGATCTATTTCTGGGAGACGCTGAAACAATGTAATGCAAAATTTAAATATAGTAGCATGATACCTTTTTATCGAAGCACCACTGGACAACTTACCTAGTTATTGATAAAGTGCACTGGTGCCCACATAATATGGCTGTAGCTATGCAAGGTCTTATTAGTTCCGCTGTTCAGCAGGAGAATATCAAACAAACATCACTCAACAAAAGCTCTACCATTTACATGCATCAGTAATGAAAATTTGTACAATCACACATAGTTAATATCTTAAATTAATTTAACGAAAATAATATTAATAAATAATTGTAAATAAATAAGGTTATCTCGAAATAAACATTCTGGTACACCAGTGTACCACACGCATCGCTGGTGGGTATCAAAGTGTGAAAGCTCGCCTCACAGCGAATCTGTGTACTTTTACTTTAAACCATGCACAGTAGTGCTGATACAACTGTATAAGTGTGTGCTGTAAGCAGTACAGTTCTCCACCGACTGTCCAAACGCCCAGTGCCCCAGTCCTTGTGGTGGGCAGAGATCACACTCCAGCCGAGACTTGGGCAGGTCATTGTCTCCTCTTGGTTGACGTCATGTCTGCCTTCTAATGTCACCTCCTCACAGTGACTGACACCTTCTGAGCTCTCGTTCACTCGAATGCCGTGGTTGAAGTGTAAATACTTATGCTGCCAGAGCATTAAGTAATGGCGTTTATGTCCCAAGAATGCTAACCAATGTTTTTCGGACAGGCTTTGTCATTATTTCACGAGTATTTGGGCTTTGCTATGCACCTCATCTGGGTAGAGTCCCCTTGCCACACCATGTCGGAGCTCATCTCATGAGAGGCGGACTTGATGCTGACAGTTTGCTCAGGGACACCTGCTCATAACAAATCAGAGGTGAGTTATCAGACCTTTGTGTAGGATAATGTTATTACCAGTCCAAAATATCCCGGTAGATATGTGTGTTGTGTGCATGTTGGCTCCTCAAATTTCTCTGGGCCATTCAAATTTGTTTCTGTCCAAAACAAACTTTGCTAAGACAGGATGGACGGGTCGATAGACAAAGCTGAGTCAGTGACAAGCAATGAATCAGTTACCTGCATTTGACAGCACAAACCTGGACAGATTGTGTCAGCCAGCTGACACGATCTAGACATCGGGGTATTCATAATAAATGATGCCTGCATACCTAAATATAGTGAATGACCTAAGTATAAGCTACAAGACGTATGGTGCATGTTGGAATAAATATAAGATTAGTTTTAGGCTTTTCAACAGTAACTACACATTGGTTTTGACCAGCTCAGTTAGTCTGTTGCCAATTTAGGCAGTGACTAAATGACAATGTTGTTTTAGACAAAAACCTGTTTGTGATGTACTCATCACAACTGGGTCTGTCTGACCCCAAATACAGCCATGTTTCTTGAGCTAACACGTGTGCCTGTGTGTGCTGGCACCAACAGCAAGAGCTCGATTAGTCTGCTCAAGTCTTCTCACTGGGGTGGGACATCACTGGTGAAACCAACATTGCTGTGGACAAAATTATAGCCCAGCTGGTGAACCAATTTTTTTCATGTCTACTGCCAACATATATTTTGTAACAAGGTCACTTTGCAAAAGAGGGTTGACAAGATGTCTCACGCTGTCTCCTGTAGCTGCTCTTAAAGACCAGTATTCAAAATCTGGGCTGTTGATGAACCTAATTACCTGGGCTAGGTTTACCTTCTTTGTAGTTTAAACAAGGGCTTTCATGAAGAAATTAAAATGTTTTAGTTGTTGAAAAAAGTAATCCAGTTACAACGAGCCTTAAGTTTAAAACCAAGATTTTGAGAAAACTATATGAAACCATCTCTTGAGAGTAAACACGTACATATTAAGACAGCATACATAACTTTTAGAATGATACTACCAACGGCCTTATGCAGGATAACATTTTGCCAGTCACACATGTTTTGGTGGACACATGGATGTTAACTGTTAAGCAAGCTGAAAAACTTTAAATGTGTTTTATGACCTGAAATGGACTAAAAATGCGCATGTGACACCACTTACACTAATTTTTAAGGCATAACAATATCTATGGTTTTGGAAAACCTTTTTTGCTCCTTCACTTTTCCCGTCCACCCATATTTATACCCATCTATGTATAGGGTTTATTGCCCCTAGGCATAGCGTATGAGTTACTACCTCTAGTCACTGGGGCATTCATAATTCATGTGTGTCAGAAATGAGAATAAAAAGATACCAACCATTTACAATGAACTGTTTCGCTGGTGGAATCTTATGCAGGTAGTTGTCATCTGTGATGATGCAATAATATTCAGCCATGTCGGACACAGTATCCTGTTCATTGTTCTGATAATATGTTTCCGCCTCCACTTTCAGCCATCCACTGATACGACCAGTGAACTGTTTATTAGGTCCAGTCGCTTTCGATGCTCTCAGTTATACAGGTACATGCTCTTCCTGACACCAACTGTCCCCTTTTTGTGTCCAGGACAGGGAACCAGGCATTGGTGGAGTTCCACTGTTCATATCAATAATACTGAACAACTAAGATATCTTGAAATAATATATACAAGTAATAATATATCCAAGAATGAAATGAAGTTACATTATAATGTTTTGATGACGTCTCATTCAACAAATGTATCCTTTAAAAACTTATTATCCCAAATTCAGACCAGACAGGTATGCTGTTGCATGCCCCCTCTCCACTATTGGCCTGTGTGCAATAGTGGAGAGGGGGCAAAGCTGTTGACCAGCTGTAATAGTGTCACACCTCCTCTCACTTTCCCAACCTGCACAAGACAAAACAAACAGATTAGGAGAAGACCTAAGCTATCAAACACATCATTTAACATGCTGAACGGTCATGCAAATATATTACAAAGTTTTTTCAATAGGAAAAGGACATAAAGCAATGCTGATGAATGAACAGTGTAGATCACATCTAAAATCTCTTTCCAGCTAACATACACAACACACACAACAATTATGTTGATTATTCTGGCAATGTGTTTACAGAATGAGATCCCAGCACAGTGAGTTAATGACGTTTTCTTCTTTCTTAGTTTTACCTCCTCTGACATAGACACCAGATAGAAAAGACCAATGGCTTATTGCATCTGTCCTAAAAGTTACAGGCGATGTGTGGTGACCAAAATTACCCATTTGACACAGCAGCTGAACCAATATCAAACAACCACTCAACTGGCACAAGGGCCTGAACCTTGATTTCTCCAAGTAACAGTCACTTCACAATAACTACACCCATCAACACGTATCATCTCTAAGCAGACTATTAATTATTTCAACAGTGGAATAGCTAACTGTGTTATGTTAAATTTTGTTTAACAAAAATTACATATAGTAAGGAAGGCATAATTATACAGATACAAACAATTTCAAATTACTTATGCAAGCCAGACATCCTTGTCAACATCAGACATTTTTGCTGTGTGACAATCTTGTCACAAACATGTGTGGACAAAAACATAATTATGAAACTCAGGTGCACTAACTATACTCACATTGGTTTAGATGAACTTGGCATATGCGTCTGATTTTCTGTGAAACAATAAACATTAATATTTGATGTTGGCCCATTTTGGTATTTTGAACATGCATACAAATGATTTGTTGATCTATATATAAAGCCTACCATATGTAACATATGACACCGTATTCTTGCTTTCGCACAAAACTTTCTTGTGATGAAGTAAATAAATAAACTTAAATAACATTGAGCAGACAACAGCCAGTCAGACCAAATGCAGCTTGAGCGTAATGTGACAGAGCCCAGAGGTGAAAGACACCAAGTTTCAAACATTATTTAAAATATACCGTGGCTGGGTGCTCATCAAATCATGGTGCACATCCTCTAAATGGTATGTTCTTACGTTTGGGTAATGGTTGTTAAAACGTTTTAGCCCCCTTTAAACATGTGCAAACAATGACTGTTGTTTGTACACTCACACATACATTGACTCCTTCTGCCCACAATAAGTATGAGGTAACAGGCAGCATAATCATTTTGCCTAAATTACGACTGCACCTACTTGAAATTAGCTTTTTGTTATTACCAGGAATCACAGTGCACAAATAGCATAATAGCGGACAACACTGTTTTCCATAACTAAACATATATCAACTGCCAATAAAGCAATTCAATAAAACTTAATCAGATTCTCGAGGGAATGTTTTTATTAGACATAGCAATAACTTGCACAGTTAACCACAGCAGATGTAGTGATGTGATTACATCAGCTGCCAGTCCAGTATAATCATGTTACTTCATTACGTAGCTGTGGGACGATCTTACGTACAATCACCAATGACAAGAAGGGGAAATATATAAACACATGTATGAAACTAGTCTGAGAGAAACCTTGATGTGGACATGGAGGATGATGTAAGACCACAATATCTGCCATTACCCACGCGTCCAAAGACTACCCTACAGAAATATCATTACACAGGTTGTCTGAAATTCTGTGAGGACATACGTAGGGTGTATTTGTGCTGCGTGGCATCCGAGCTGTCAAATTACGACAGATGACAGTCAGTGTTTGTCTGCGCAGTGGTCAGGGCCGGGGTCAATTCCATTCTTTCAATCCCACTTCCATTTTTAATTTCTTTCAATTCACTTTTTTCAATTCCAATGCCAATCCAATTTCTTTCAATTCATTTTTTGATTCCAATTCCATCTATAATAATTCAAATCCAATTCTCGCTCCAATTCACATAATAAAGGTTAACCTAAAATGATACGATTAATGTTCACACAGGGGGTGATACAGTGTGCTATGTATTTATGTAATTATATAATCATTATATGACATACACACACAGTCACCAAAGGAAGTCATTCAGTGACATTTTATTGCATTGCATTTTAATCCAGGCATCACTGGATTCACTGCGTAATAGAAATGTCTGAGTTCTACTGAGTCTGCTCTTGTTCCGGCATCACCTACTTAATAATATTTTTGTTGAAACAGTAGATCGACACATTAAAATGGTTGTGACTTTTGACTCACTTGCACGTAGTGCTTTGTGGGAACATGAGATATTAGAATTTCAAAAAAATTCCACGGCACGTCTACCAGTGGAGAAAATGTGCTGTGAAATGTTCAGTAACAGGTCTGTTTAGATTCAATAGGAAATGAAGGAAATAGTATAATGCCCACCTATGGAAAATGCAAAATGTGGTCTTAGGCCTAATGAACACCTTACCATGTGGACACGGCTCAACTGTTCCAAGTGCTGAATGCTAGGTTTAATGTACCCACATGGCAAGAAGAGGAAATTGAGAAAGTCTGAGAGAAACTTTATCAGTTGATGTTGAAGTGACTGGCCTTCCATTCCTGATGTACACATGGATAGGGTTCATCTGTTACTATTGTATGACATCTGCCTGCTTACCTTGTCGTCTCTTTCTCCGCTTAAGTTTGATCACGAGAACGATCAGCAGAAGTACAACAACAACGATCAATACGCAGACGCCCCCTACAATCACTGGCTGCTGTGTTATGGCTGACGTCAAAGCTGCAACAAAGAATGCACTTAGGTAAACACGCAAACATCAACAACAGTTCCCCTCACTCACATTTGTGTGACAATTAATTGGTATTTTATGGATCATGCTACAGGGGTCTACTGTGACACACTCCTTGCACTGAAGTTTTAATATTTTGCGACATGAAATATGTTCAATCTTTCACTTTAACCCCTCAAAATTGTGATGACATCAGGACTTGACATTTATGACTAAGACGGTGTTCTAAATTTGTACTTTCATTTTCTAGCAACTATGACTACACATGACATACTGCTTTACACTTTACTCCCTGGCAGACCTGTTCAACTAAACACCATCATTCTAACCTTTTCAGGGTTTGGGGGTTTAATGGGCATACTTTGCCAATTAAACTACATTACATTAAGGACACTTTTGTGTAATTAATTCCAGATATGTAATTATAGGGTGGCACAATTATGTGTCAGTGCCTAGATTGTTACTTGATATATTCGACATATAAAACCATCCCATTTCATTCTGATATTACAACTTCTGGTTAAATGTTGTGCCTAAACACCTGCAAATATAAACAACATTGATGTAGGCATGGGCAAGGAATATTATTACAAAATGCCATTTTTGACTTAACACAACTTTTTAACTAATAGCTCAAATAATATAGTATTAACTGTTTCCATGGACAACAACATATACTACAAGTACACAATTGTTTACAGACATGAATGATACTTCCAGAGATATTTCGTCTTGAAAATGTAGAAATGTGTTATTTTGGCAAATTAGCACTTGACAAGAGACAAGCACAAAATAGAAAAACCTAATATAAACGTGTGGAAGAAAAACGTGACATTTGGACATTTAAACAAGTTTCATTCCGGTATGTCATTTAAAAAATATTTTATATGCCTTTTTATTTATTTTCCCCGATTACCTTACCTCAGGGAAAAATCTCAACTTCACAGTTAAGAGGACTGTTAATAAATACAAGTAATATTTATTCCCACACATATGATAACAATGATTAATAAAACATGGTTTACTCATGTATTGGGGTAGATGCCACCTTCGTTATCTATCAGTCTAATAAGTATATCAAGAACTGTATATAAAATAGGCTTGGGCAAGGATTGTTCACTCAAATTAACCATATTTCTGCATCGCTTACACATACAAGTATTAACTTCTCTGGAATAAATTTATATGACTAAAAATCTCATTGTGTTGTCTCTTTACATGCCAAATCTTGTTCTGATTACTCCATTATTACGCATTCAGTAGCATTTCAAAACAACCTACAAATCAACAAAATAACTGCCCGGGGCTATGTTATTACGCTAGCGCGAGCGCCTCACACCGCATACCATCAGGTTGAAAATTGAAGCGTAAACAGGCTTCGATACCAAACGTCGCGTGGTGTCAATGTTTGACCAATACAACCAGAATAAAGTTTATTTTGAAGATGAATAATTGCTCTACCGATTGGCGATACACACTACGATGAATTAATAACAAAAAGCCCACTAAAAATCACAAGCATTCCATCGCGATGCGACCTCACATTAGCGTCATTTAAAATTCGATTAGTGATTGGCTTCAATTAAAAATTTAAATTTAATGTCTGAAAATTAATACACGGCCCTTTGCGCATAGAAAGTTAGCATTATCGCAACCAACTTGCAGTCGCGACATTGTCGATGCTCTAGCAATAAGTTTTGCCGAAATTTCGTAATATTTAGTTGTTATACATTGAATAATACGTCTATATTAAAACATAAAATGTATAAGATCGTAACTAATAAAGCAGCCCAACCGGCACCTTGGATCGATAGTCCACGCTCATCGCGATCTGACATCTAGGTCAGCCTATTTCGTTGAAGGGCAAACTGTTCGATTTAGCCATACTTTCTAAATCTATAAAATGCAATAGTTACCTGCGACAATTACTAACCTTTATTTGCCTTGATATTTAGAAATAGCTGATATACGCATGGAATACAACATTAGCGTCTTACCTAATAACGCGTGCGGCGACTGCGAGTATTGCGACTCGGGGAAAAAGTAACATCAACTTAAGGCATGCCCCCTCACAAATAAAATGTTATATTCATAAAATTACATGTACTGGATAGCAAATTTCACGCCGGATCGAATGGTACCACACACTACGTGATCTGATGCGGAACGGCGAGACAAATTGACATATCATGTTTACTTGCATTTTAGCGGATGATTTCTTATTAGTTCAGCGTAGTGTGTACTACCACTCGATAGAGCAATAATTTGTCTTCAAAATAAGCTTTCTGTTTGAATTGGTCAGAAATTGACACGGCGCAACGTTTGAGAAGAAAGCCATTTTACGCTTAAATTTTCACCCTGATGGTACGCGCGATGAGGCGCTCGCGCTAGCGTAACAACATAGCATCTTAGCACAGGCAGCGTGTCACCAAGGCAGATTTTTGTTGAGTAGTGGGTCGTTTTGAAATGCTACTGAACGCATTATATTTGAGGAACAAGAACGAAATTTGGCATATAAGGAGACAACATAATTACGTTTTTAAGCATATAAATTATATTCCACAAAGGTTAATACTTCTATGTATAAGTCACGCAGCAATATGGTTACTTTGAGTGAAAATCCTTGCCCAAGCCTAATTGATGTAACAGAAACATAACACCTTCCTTTCATTATACCTAATCTGATTACCAATCTGTATCACTGACACAGCTTCTGGCCCCTGATACTAGATGTTGCAAAAACTGATAGGACAGTTAGGCTGCTAGGCCATTCATGTCAACATAGTGGCATAGACAGTCAGTTACATGGCCAATTATTGGACAGACATTTTAGTACAGATGAAATAGCAATACACTGTGTGCCAGATGTGCCAGTTATCGGACAGTATCATCTATCAGACACTTTATCTTAAAAATTCCAAAAAAAAGAATGGAGCCAACAAGGGTCAAGTTTAGTATCTTGACCCTTAGCTATGTTATTTTTTTTTCTTCGCATACTGAGGAATAATAAGTAATGTAACGACTGTGTTATTTTATTTTACTGTTTCATGTATAGGCTTATATTTTAAATGTTTATATATATGTGCATATTTATTTTAATAATAATTTATCATCCATATATACATATATCTATTTTAATAATAATCTATCATCCAATTTTAGCTACTATTTGTACATTTATGTAAAGCGCCTGAGAGCAATACTATTGATTCGGGCACTATACAAATAAATTGTATTATTATTATTATTAGTTCTAACATGACAGGAACAATTTCTGTGGTTTTCTTGGATACCATTAGGGCAGTCTATCGAAGTTTGCTCTCGGCTTTTACTATCCTACCTCTCCAAAGTCATGTTGCTCTTTTGAGCTTGTTGCTAACACTTTTTCTTCTACAGTTGGGGTTGTTAGCCCCAAACCAATCCCAGCCTCGATGGTGGTCCTTATTTGTCTAGCCTCTGCCCTTTGACCTGTCCAGCTTGAATGACCGTGCTAGGAACTGAAACTTCTGCTGACTTAGCTCTGTCTCACTGTAGCAAGGTTTGAACCATGAGACAGATCATTATCATGTAAACATTTACTAAACAGTTAGTTTTCCTGTTGTTGTTGTAGTATCATTTTAAAGAGGGAATAATATTTGTATGAAACATGTAGAAATTAGGCTCTAGTTGCGAATGACAAATACTTTACGGGTTTCAAAGTACACAATTTAAAATTACATTACTGAATTGATCAATGAAGTAAAGGCGTAACATGAAACAAACAATCAGAGACACATACCGCTTGGTGGCGAGAAGTTCTCATACACCAGTGTAACACACGCTTTATTGGTGTGTGGCAAAGTTTGATATTTTGCCTCACACTGGATCTCTGTCCTCTTGGACGTCAGTGCACTCATCTTCAATGAAGTAGTGCTGGTGCATGTGTAGATGTGTGTGCTGTAAGCAGTACAGTTCTCTACTGACTGTCCATGCACCCAGTCCTTGTGGTTGCCTGACGCGACACTCCACCTGAGATGGGGCTTGGGTGACGAGGTGACAGAGCAGGTGATTTTCACTTCTTCATCTTCTCTGCTGCTGTCTAATGTCACCTCCTCACAGCCGCTGAAGCTTTCTGAGCTCTCGTTCACTCGGATGCTGTGGTTGAAGTGTTTCACTATGCAGACAACAAAATAAATCAAATTAAAGCAGTGCCAAAATGTTTAACATTACCTCTCTAGAAACTTACAATTTTTATTTTTGCAGTTTTCATTAACAAGTTTTTTTCCATAATGGTTGCATAATATTCACCAATACATATTATAAACATGTCAGAGTGGTATGATAGTTCTTTCCTTCCTTCAGCTGTGCAAGAACAAGGACTGTTCCAATCAATTGACCAGCTAGAAAGAACCCTAGAAAACTGGCACTACTATCGAACATTGCATTGCAGTCAGCTCAGTAATAGAACATCGCTGCTCTGATGGTCACCCTACCCTAGGTCTAGGGCAGTCCAAACTTATTACTGTACAGACAGTAACGTGTAGGAAATTAGGCCCACTAATTGTCATTCAGATTACCTGGTTACCGGTAGTCTAGTTCAGTGCTGAGGTTAACCTTAAGCAATAAAGTGAGGTTCAGCTATAATTTAAACAGTCTTTTGGCAGATAAGAGATTTGCCTACTACAAGCTGTTCTTCTCTTCTTTAGATAGGTCACTTACAAAAACAAAAATTTCATTTAAAAACCAGTATAAATTATCCCTGGTTATCTAAAACAAGTGTAAAAAATTGTCATCACTCAATAACGTTTTTAAAAAAGTGTTTAATCAAACTAACCACTGCATTAGAATAATCTGTTAGTTTGAGGCCCCTTTAGGCAGTGGGTAAACAGAAATGTAATTTTTGACAAAAACCATGTTACCCGGTAACAGTTACCGGGGTAGTAGTGTTCTTATCACAACTGGCTGTCTGACGCCAAATATAGCCATGCTTCTTAAGCTAACAGTAACACTTGTGCCTGTGTGTGCTGGCACCAACAGCAAGGCTCGGGGCTGATAACCCCAGCATCTGGATTAGTCGGCTCAAGTCTGTACGTTGGGTTGGAATCTCACTGATGAAACCAACATTGCTGTGGCTATAATTATAGCCCAGCTGCCTGGCATTACCTGTGTCCTGCAGTCTTGGATCAGTGCAAGCCAGCGAGAAGTGAAGCTCAGCTTCCTGCCATTAAACAGCTTCGGACATTTCTAAGAGACTACCGGGGTATATTAAGATTCAGGAGTTGTATTATTAATAAAATACTCAGTAGTGACATTGCTGGAGGTTTCGCTACTGAATGTGTCATGCTCGTTAGATTAGTACATAGAAAGTATACAATAAACAAACATGTCATACTGGCATGTCACATGAATCTAAAATTACCCACAATTTACATAAGTCAGTTTATACAACTTTAACAGCTTTAACCAACTGAATGGGTTGATAACAACTTGATATTGAAAATTAGAATTAAAGGTTAGATGATAAACTTGTTAGGTTGTTCATCAAGATTGGTAGAAATTCAATTGTTTCTGCTGAGTACTTACACATGTACCATGGTATGGCTACAGTCACTACATACAAGTGGATTGATGGAAGTGTCCCCTGGCTTAGACCAGTGGCAAAAGCTCTCTGTAGTCTAAATGAGGAATTTCACATACAAATGTTAAAACGTTCTGAGCAGTTGCACTGATTTGTTCAGTTATAAACCTCACATTCTAAACCAAAATTTTGACAAGGGTCTGAAAAATCTGTTGAAAGTAAACCAGACACACACAAAGTGTACATATACAGATACTATCCACATGCATATGGGTACTACCCATAGTCACAAGATATGTGGATTACTAACTGTAAGCAAGTGTATAATTGTAATGAAAACAAAATGCTACCAACCGTTTACTGTGAGTTGTTTTGCTGGTGAAATCTTGTCCAGATAGTTGTCGTCGGTGACGATGCAATAATATTCGGCCGTGTCGGACATGACTGTCCTGGTCAAGTTGAGGTAATATGTGCCCTCCTCCACTTTCAGCCATCCATTGATACGACCGATGAACTGTCTATAAGGTCCAGTTGCCTTCGGATGCTCTCGATTATACAAGTAAATGTTACGCATTGTCCCGTCATTTTCCCGTCGCATCCACAGCACCTTACTGATGCCTGCGAACTTGGGTTTTGCTACACACCTCATGAGGATAGACTCCCCCTGCCAGGTCACGGTGGAGTTCACCTCAAGAGACGCTGAACTGGCGATGACGGTTTGCTCGGCAACACCTGCATGAACATAATGAGTATATAACACAAAATAATAATTATATATATATATATATATACTGTACTGTACACCATTCGTGTGTTTTACTCAGTTCAGTATTTGACGATGTGTAATATTTTAACATAATACGGTTATACATATTGACAATGTCAATTAGTTTTATAAATCATGCATAGACCGCGCAACCAGCACATTGGCTTTGGTTGCTTTTGTGGCATTTTGGAGGGTGGTGGCAGCCTTATAATTATAACGTATAATGCGCCCAATTTATAATGCGGTCCCATTTCGTGGACCCCGACTACTGCGTTATGACGAGACGCAACTTTAGACGTAAATATATGTACATATCGTATATACATAATATATATAATATACAGTCCACTGTATATATATATATATATATATATATATATAACGTTTTTGCTCCTCAAATTTTCATAGACATCCAGTCAATTTTGTACCTGCCCATAACGAACTTTGCCCGTCCAAAAGACAGGTGGACGGGTCTGTGGATACAGCTGTGTGCTCAAGGAGATGTCAAGGAATGAATCAGTTACCTTCACTTGACAGCACAAACTTAGACAGATGGCATCTGCCAGCTGCACCGACCAGCACTCACCATGGAAAAGTGTTATGTTTTAACATCATTCTGAGTGATGGTCTGTCAGCAACAGCTCCAAATGGGTTAAACTGTAATCATCATTTGAAGCCATCCTATCATGCCAAGGTTCAGTGGTAGTTACCGCAGCAACCACCAACCCCTGGTTGCTATCCTATGCAATGTACGGAAGAGAGCTGAATCAGATGTATTTCTCCTAATAAAATGTGGACTCCACTCACTCCAGTAGTTATGAAGACTTACGACTGACTGTACAAGCTGAGCGAGCACTGCCGAAATCAGTACTGATGTCCACACACACCCTCATCAAAGACAATGCCAGTGTCCCATGGAAACTGTTCAACCATTCACAAAACACTTTGGCCTCTGGGCAGTATTGTGTATTGAAATAGTTGATTCTATTTCCCAAACATTAGGGGCCTTAGTTAAAGTGTACCGGTAATAGAGAAACATTTTTATCTCAGCAGAAAATGATATATTATTAGCTCAGCTTAACATCAAGCGGTCTGCCAGTGGGGATTGAGTCTGATGTAATCAGAGATATTTATCAATTATATTCTAATCATTTATCATGCTAGCATTTATACAGGAAGTAGATAACATAATTATAAACATCGAAAAAATCTGTATAGTCTGTAAGTGTGATCATTGATGTCAGGTCAATCTTGCTCAAATGAGTGATTAAGTGTCATTATTGCCTCTAAGTAAACAACGGTTGTGTTTGCTAGAGTTGGCCACTGAGTGTGTACAGGCTAACAGAGCTCCCTCTGTGATTTCAGTATACATATACAGGCCAACATGTCCTGTGTGATCAATCAAACAACTGCTTACAAACATACTGCAGTTATTAATGCAATGTGTCATACATCTAATGAATATTAATATACCGTCCTCACAGAAATGAATATACCAAGGTTTCTTTTCTTTAAGTTGCATATTGACAAGATATCTCTAGAACCCCAAATGGAAGCATTAGATAAAACATGGACATAAGTGACTGAGTGTGTACTATTATTAATTATTAACTGCAATTAGCTAACGTTTGTTAATAACAAATGACAAGTTGACCTGCTGCTGAGAGCATAATTTTTTGTTAGTTTTTTTAGTTTGGAATATTTTGCATTATCAATAATATTTATAGAAATTAAGCCTTTTTTGAAATGGAGTATACAGTTAAATCAAAATCATTAAATTGACAAATCCTCATAAGTTATGGACATACCAAGAGTTGACATATATCAGGGTTGGGTATAAATACACATCTTGGGATCAAATACAAATACAACTCAGCCAAATCAAATACATTGCTTTTCTCGATTTCAAATACAAATTTTCAATTCATATACAAATACACTGCCATTTTTTTATTCAAATACGATTCAAATACATTGCCATTTTTGACATTTTATTCAAATATGTTTACTAGACTCAATAGACTGTCCTTATCTGTGCTACTGTACCAACTAGGTGGGTAGCTCTTGCCCAGCATTGGAGGAAACCTGGTTTCCTTTGTGTTAGCCCAGGATGTTTACACAGCAGGTGACAGCAGGCTTCTTTGAAGCACATTTCCTGTGAATTCCTGCCTTTATGGCTATAGATAAGTTTCACTATTCAAATAGAATAATGCTGTAAATAATGTAAACATGTTCATCAAGACAAATTCAGTATATCAGAATTGTAACTTTATTTAAGCAATAAGTAAAAAATGATGACTGTTTAGTTTAGAGTACCACTGGCTGTCGGTCTATCAGCTAAATTGGTTGCTGGAACTGGTCTTTGCACTGTGTTAAGTCCAGTCATGTGATGTTTGTCCTCTTAACAATTAGGAAGTTTGCCTGCCTGATTGCAGATTCACTAAGTACACATGAGAGATTAGTGTTTAGCAGTCCAGGCAGAAGACGAAAGTATTCTATTTTACCAATAAAAAATATGATTCATTGCAGAATCAGTGAGTACACATGAGAGATGAGTGTTAAGCAGTTCAGAAAACCAAATTAATCTATTTTTTTACCAAGTTTATGTCTAACAGAACTTTGTGTGAATATTTACGCTTACTGTAAGAAGAGGGGAAACTGAAAGCAGTGTCTACTCCACTGAGTAATTCTCAGTGTACAATAAAAAGTTTATAATAAATTGTACCTATTGAATGTGTATATGGTTGCAGCATGAATAAACAGAATAGATAGAAATCTGATAGTGATACGCTGTGCGTAGATAAACAATCAATTCATTAGACTATTGATAAGCCAAAGTCTACTACTCCCCAGGCAATGGATATTCTGAATGTTAAAATGTAACTCACAGCTCATACTTGTTTTGCTTACATTAAAACACAGTACATAGTTTTAATTATATAAATTTTTAAGTTGATTTTTGAAACATTCTAAGACAAAACATTGTATGCAGATTGTATTATATATATATATATATATATATATATATATATATACATATATATATATGCATACAATGTTTTGTGTGTATATATATATATATATATATATATATACATATATATACACACACACAATCTGCATACAATGTTTTGTCTTAGAATGTTTCAAAAATCAACTTAAAATTAATATAATTAAAATATATATAGTTATTTTTAAAACCTTACAAATCTGTGCCTAAAGTTCTTAGATTAGACTTGATACATGTGCAAAAAATCTGGATAACCTTGACTATTTATTATTTAATCAGCGTCGTTATAGAGGCAGAGTTTATTGTATCGGTGTCAGGTAATGTTTCACTAGAATCTGTCAAAAAGTAATCATTGATATCTCTGTCTAAATTAACCACATGAGAACCAGTCATAACCTTTAACAACAAACATGCTCGATCCCAAGACCACATATAAAACATTCATGTAACTGAGAAGCAAGAACATCCATGCTGACTGCTACACGTCATCCCAGACTGAGTCAGAGTCAAAAAATCAATACAGATGTCTGTCTCTAAATGACGACCAACATATCAACATAGCTGGCAGAAAAATCAATCGCCGAAGTCTGCAGCATAACTGATGTGTAGCATCTGTACTGGAAGTATAGTTCCGGCTGGATTGGCATTGCCAGATGTGTCATAGCCTCATATGTGAAACAGTTTGCAATTTGGTGAAGAATTTTTGTTTTGCAATGCATACCCTGGTAGTATGCAATCATCTAATATTTATTTAAATTATGGCCAAAGGGGCTTAGACTAAGTTACCTATAACCCTGAGTGCAGAGTCACAGTGGATGTATTCACAGAGTGGGGAGGTGCAAATCGATAATATGACGCCAAAACAGTTGTTCAATCAATGCCATTTCCTGCCTGGAAAACATTAGCGTAACATGACAGGATATGACTCAGCCAGGAGTCAGCCCCTTGCAAATATGTGATGGGTGTATGGGTATCTGCATAAAGCTATTGTACAGTGTACTAGGATTTTCCATTCTTCAACAACTGACAGAGCTGTGATATGGTGTAGCTACAGTTATGCATCCAACCATCATTTATTACTTTTTGACACAACTGTGAAAACAACAATATACAACCGCCAAACTACTCCTCACATATCTTATATACATACATAATTACATATACACACTAGGTTACAAAATAAAATCACTAACAATAATGAAATAAATAAATTTTACAAAACAAACTCACTGGCAATGCAGTGTCATCGTCGTCAGTGGCTGTTACTCGTAGCTCTATGATTACAGTGGTACCATAATATCGGTATTGTGTCGAGGGGTTGCTTGTTAGCAGTGTCGGGTTATGGTTAGTGTTTAGGGTAAGTTTATGATTAGTTAAAGTTAGCTTAGGGGTAGTTATGGATACGGTTACTTAAGGGTTAGCATACCAGAATTTCTGATGGTCATTTATGGGGCATTCCTTGTCAAATCAATCAAGAATTTACATGACCGTATTCAATTTTGATGACATTTGGTGTGTTGGTTTATGACCACGTGTCTATGCGTCCCACCAATTTTGAGGTCAATCTAACCTTCAGGTCCAAAGATAGGGGTCATCAAACTTTGACCCAACCTTGATACCTAGGTGATCTATAAATTTGATGTTGGTGTCATTTTAAAGCTAATTGAATTGTCTACCTATTTAGACAACAATTCATCTACCCAAATTTTTTATATGGTTTGACCTTTGACCTGACCTAGCAAAAAACATGTAACCTCCGATTTCGCTGATTGTTTAATGTTGTAAAACAATTTTAAAATAATATCTGCTTTCTTTGTATCGGAAGTGATGTAATGTAGAATGGCATTACAAAGCACATCAAAAATATTAGAAAAAAAAAGTAAGTAAGGCGTAACAATTTAGGCCAGTTAACTGAAATATTCACTCAGGCCGAGATTGCGAAAGTCCAAGCATAGTCAGTTTTATACGAGAGACGCCTGAACTTAGAACGCGGCAAAGAAATCGATGCCATACACTGTTGAAAGTGTCAACAGATAGTACGGCCATGCACTGTATGTCAGTTTGATAGTGCTTGGCAAATTTAGACCGAACCACTATTCCCAAATGGGGTGTGAATTTGGGTTAGGGTCAGGTTTAGGGTTACTGTGACAGTTAGATTCAGGGTCAGCGTAATACGTTTTATACAAGTCAAGTCGGGTTCCCATTGTTACGGCCACGCAGCAGCGACCTCACATCCCTATTTTGGAATAATGGTTTGGTCCAAATCGACTGTCGGTGCAATAGTCGCACGTTAATCAATGGACCAATATCGGTGCAATATCCATGGCCTTTCTTATTAGTTTAGCCACGGACTTATATACACTGGACTGCTGTCTCCGGGTTCAAGGCCGCTAGAGTAGCGCAGCAAGGTCAACTTAGCACAAGAGGTATTGGTTACTTCCGGTTGTCTGCTGGTTGCCATCAATTTCGCAGTTGACTGCAGGCATTTTGATAAAATCTTCCATGACATGTATGTTTAATAAAATCCTAGCAAATACATTGTTTGGAAAGTTGTTTTGAGTGAAGTATTGACAACTTTAAACGGCTAAAAGTAAAATGCGTTGCTGCGAAAACGTCATCGACCCAACTTGGCAACTACGAAGTACTAGTCCGTGTTGCAATTTATCAGTAAATTAAACCGTGGCTGCTTCAGTGGTTGGGGCAAAACCCAGACTACGGAAGGAAACAATTCATCAGTTTTAATCAAAATGAATAACTTGGGATTTAGTTACATCAAAATATAAATAACACAAATCAATAATAAATACAAGGTGGCAGTCAACATTGAAAACAGTTATCAATGCCTAACTGGGCTTGGGCCTAGGCATAGACCAAGCAAGAGCAGGTATAAACTGACAGTGACAACACAGAATGACAGATCGGTTAAACGATTGGCTGCTGTTAAACTGGCTTGAGATTAACAAATTATTATGATTATTTAAACATTACATATAATTCAAATCTATGAACATGGCAAGACTGATCAGTTGCCCAAGAAAAAACTTAGCCTTGCCTACGGTATTTTTTACGCTATTACGCTGTATTGTTTACGCCATTACGCCGGCACCCCGATGCATATTATAGGTCATGTACGACGAAAATAGAATTAAATAACCCATTTCAAACTACACTGGAGATTGCCATAACATTTACCAAACTAGGTACAGTCATTGTTTAGGAAAATTCTCACTATTATTGAATTAAACAGTTTTATTCACCGCAAGAATCCTCTCGATGTTTGGCAACTCCATCGCAGGTACTTCTTTTGCGCTCGTGACCTTTGCAGCCAATTCCGGCGCTCGCGAAGTGCCGCGAGCGACGGAGACAGCAGTCCAGTGCATGCAAGTCCGTGGTTTAGCATAGTGTGTATAACCATGCAATTGACAGAGCAATAATTTGTCTTCAAAATATGCTTTATTCTGATTGAATTGGCTAAAAATTGACATGTGGCAACGTTTGAGAATAAAGCCTATTTTACGCTTACATTTTCACCATGGTGGTAACGCGCGATGAGGTGCTCGCGCCAGCGTAATTAATCATTATCTTATACTTAACTGGCCTAAATTATTATGGCCTTTTAAAACAGTTTTTTCCATCTTATATCGATATGTATGTGTCCGTAATGTGATTCTACATCACTTCCGGTACAAAGAAGTCAGATTTTTTTTATTTGTGTTTTAGAACAATTTAAACACGCCGAGTCGAAGTAAACAACGCGATGTCAAGCTGCAAATATGGCGCGAGCTGTAGGCGCCTCCCAGAAGCACCAGAACTGCGGAAGCGATTTCTTTCGAGTCGGCGTGTTTAATTTTTTCTAAAACACAAACGCGTTATATTTGAGGAACAAGAACGAAATTTGGTGTATAAAGAGACAACATAATGACGTTTTTAGGCATATAAATTGATTGTATTACACAAAGGTTAATACTTCTATGCGTAAGTCACGCAGCAATAATGGTTAATTTGAGCCTAAATCATGGCCCGGCATGACATGGCCATGGCATGGGACGGGTATCCGCATCCATTTGCATCAACTAGTTTAGTTTTTACTGGCGTCCTGGCATTCATTAACGTAACGTTCATTGACATTGTATTTTTATACGCCAAATAAATGTCAATTCAGTTCAAATTATAACCGGTTGTGCTAACGAAACATGTGGAGTGATATAAGTACTGTACCTGGAACTGGAAGATATAATAATGCAGCAAAGAAACATTGCACTATCCAATGAACGTTTAGACAGCGACATTTCCAATGTGAGCTCAATGTCGATATGCCAGCGACGGTTGGCGTCGAAAGCGACACCCATCTGACGATCTCTGTTCGCTTCTCACTGAATTCGTGCGATTCTACTAAAGTATCCATTGTGTATCGACAGAGGAAAACTACCTTCCATGTGAGTGTGTGCTAAATTTGAATGGTTGCTCACGGGGCTTGACAGCGCGCGCCGTCTACTGGCCGGGGCATACTAAAAGGCGGGCCACAATTGGCAGACCGCGCGGAAACGGCAGACCACATTCACAAAGATGCCACCGATCGGTACGCTCCATGTTTACGTGGGGGGGCCTTTACGTGCGTTGTTCTAGTTGGCGCCTTATAGTTGCTGTTTTTACGGTGTTCTTGTGATGTTGAGATGTCTTTCAATAATAACATACGTGTAATAAGCAAATTTAACTACAGTACTACAAGTTAGCATATATGTGCAATGTTTGAAAGGCGAAATAACAATTCTTGGATTTATTGTTTGTTTGTTTTTATTAACACAATAAGTATTCTTAGTATTACTATTTCACTTCAACAATGACATATCATGTGTGTGTGTGTGTGTGTGTGTGTGTGTGTGTGTGTGTGTGTGTGTGTGTGTGTGTGTGTGTGTGTGTGTGTGTGTGTGTGTGTGTGTGTGTGTGTGTGTGTGTGTGTGTGTGTGTGTGTGTGTGTGTGTATAACATTTATATAATACATCTTAATTAACATGCATATGACTGTATATGGCCTACATTCATATTTTTAATGTTATTAAATTTATTTAAATATGTTGTATTTTATTAAACTTTTATTAATATGTTTTATGTTATTAAATGCTTTATTTATATTGTTATTAGTCATACTTTAGTTTTTACATGGATGTAATGTTCCGGAATTAAGTTATTTAATTGAATTGAAATTGAATTCAGATGTCCTCACCAAATGCCTTACTTTATATATATTTATTTTTTATTTTAATTTTATGTTATAATTAAAAAAAAATACCTATAGGTCATATCAGTGTTATACTTTTAATGGGGGGTGATAAATGAGTGTGATTGTAATAAGTAGCATAACTACTAATGAGTCTCAATGGTAGTAATAAATAGACCTACAATTAACGTACACTTGTGAAGGGATAATGTCCATCAACATTCAGATGTCCTCACCAAATGCCGGCATCCAATAACAAATGAATAATGTCCTATGAAAACATGTACCGTTGGCGAGTTGTTACATCAAAAGATATAACGTCCATGATCTTAATGAAGTACAACCCTCAATAACAAGAAATACTCACCCACCCACTAACGAATATGCAGCTATCAGTGCAATCCGAGATCAATCCACATATATGCCCTTTCACAGTAGATCAAAGAACATCAAAAGATGGCTGGAGCCTCAGAATTCCTCACCTGCCAGGTGACCGTTTCGGTATTCAATAGCGGGAATTAGTGCCCTATGAACACATGTACCCTTAGGCGAGTCATTACATCAAACGATTTAAATAAACCGATATTATGCAGCTGCCATCTATCATCTATTACTATGTGGGACTTCTGTTTTTGACTGAGCGAATACTCGTACGTAGAGTTAATTAGTAAGGCCTAACATTTTAATTTATTTCTAGGATTTTTTAAATACAAGTAATACCATTCGGTATTAGATTTAGAATTGTTAGTACAACACAATAATAAAAGTCTCAAATATTTACGCGCAAACAACAAAGCTCGTAAATATGGAGCCTACCGATCGGTGGCATCTTTGTGAATGTGGTCTGCCGTTTCCGCGCGGTCTGCCAATTGTGGCCCGCCTTTTAGTATGCCCCTACTGGCCACTGCAACTACAACCTACTGTTTGATTTATTTATATCATTCTGAGGTCAACCGCTCAGGCGGACATCCGACAAAAAAGAATGGTAACGTGACTCACTGCTTGTTGTGATTATGATGTTATCACATAAAATGTGGGGAGCGTAGGTGTTTGCTGGTTTACGGATACGGAGTCCTTGCGAATATGGTAATGATTTCTCATTGCCCGAACGGATCGTAACTGCGTGGACTTGGTGGAAATTGGATTAATATTTAATGCTTCGCCTTCGAGTGAAATGTATACTTCGTGTCTCGTTTAATAGTGTTATAATGCAACTCATCTGTCAGTATAATGACATAATATGTAGATCGAATAAATCACGTTAGTTTAACGGTAATCTATGTTTATGAACGACGGAACCACGCTGAAAACGAGCTCAGGAAAGTAAATTTGGGAGGCGGATGATTCGGTCGTGAAAGTTCGGCCTGCTTGTGCTCGCATGGACCGAAGCATCCGTACCTGCAACGTGTGTCGGCGAACTACGTGGGCCGAATCGTCCGTCCTGATGTTGGGAGATATCGTCGAGTCGTCGATGACCCCGTGCTTCTTGCGTATTATATATAATTTTGGTATTATTTCCGCATCAGTATTTTTTTGATCTCCTTCGACTTGAATATTTGTTGCCGACCTTTTGCCATTATTCGGGAAATTCGGGCATTTCGTATTTTTTTATTTTGGTATTAATATTCTGGAAACGTTGCGTGTCATTTCATTGCGTATTATTGATAATATGTATTAATATTATTATTTGACTATTATTTTGGAAATTCGGGGAATTTCTGTATTATTTCTTGGTTAATATTCGGGATTTGCGACCTTACTCGACTTGCGTATTATTTGCGTTGCGTGTCATTTCATTGCGTATTATAGATAATATATATTATTATTTGACTATTATATACAAATACACAAACATGGCAATGCCCATCATCATGCAAATGACATAGCTCTTCATACTACAACCTAATTTTATTACAATAATTTGTTACTATATTATACATTAAGCAAGAAATTAACCCACATGCATCCACGTTTTGAGCGCTCTGTTATGCGTATATCTGTTTACCGTACAACAAAATGTGGGCCGAATCGTCCCTCCTTAGATTTCCACTGCTTGTGTTCAGTCGGCTCAATCATCCGCCACGGCCCCCTGAGTTTTAACGAGGTGGGCCGAATCGTCCCTCCTTAGATTTCCACTGCTTGTGTTCAGTCGGCTCAATCATCCGCCAGGGCCCCCTGAGTTTTAACGAGGTGGGCCGAATCGTCCATCCTTAGATTTCCACTGCTTGTGTTCAGTCGGCTCAATCATCCGCCACGGCCCCCTGAGTTTTAACGAGGTGGGCCGAATCGTCCATCCTTAGATTTCCACTGCTTGTGTTCAGTCGGCTCAATCATCCGCCACGGCCCCCTGAGTTTTAACGAGGTGGGCCGAATCGTCCCTCCTTAGATTTCCACTGCTTGTGTTCAGTGGGCTCAATCATCCGCCACGGCCCCCTGAGTTTTAACGAGGTGGGCCGAATCGTCCATCCTTAGATTTCCACTGCTTGTGTTCAGTGGGCTCAATCATCCGCCACGGCCCCCTGAGTTTTAACGAGGTGGGCCGAATAGTCCATCCTTAGATTTGCACTGCTTGTGTTCAGTCGGCTCAATCATCCGCCACGGCCCCCTGGGTTTTAACGAGGTGGGCCGAATCGTCCATCCTTAGATTTGCACTGCTTGTGTTCAGTCGGCTCAATCATCCGCCACGGCCCCCTGGGTTTTAACGAGGTGGGCCGAATCGTCCATCCTTAGATTTCCACTGCTTGTGTTCAGTCGGCTCAATCATCCGCCACGGCCCCCTGAGTTTTAACGAGGTGGGCCGAATCGTCCATCCTTAGATTTCCACTGCTTGTGTTCAGTCGGCTCAATCATCCGCCACGGCCCCCTGAGTTTTAACGAGGTGGGCCGAATCGTCCATCCTTAGATTTCCACTGCTTGTGTTCAGTGGGCTCAATCATCCGCCACGGCACCCCTGAGTTTTAACGAGGTGGGCCGAATCGTCCATCCTTAGATTTGCACTGCTTGTGTTCAGTCGGCTCAATCATCCGCCACGGCCCCCTGAGTTTTAACGAGGTGGGCCGAATCGTCCCTCCTTAGATTTCCACTGCTTGTGTTCAGTCGGCTCAATCATCCGCCACGGCCCCCTGAGTTTTAACGAGGTGGGCCGAATCGTCCCTCCTTAGATTTGCACTGCTTGTGTTCAGTCGGCTCAATCATCCGCCACGGCCCCCTGAGTTTTAACGAGGTGGGCCGAATCGTCCATCCTTAGATTTCCACTGCTTGTGTTCAGTCGGCTCAATCATCCGCCACGGCCCCCTGAGTTTTAACGAGGTGGGCCGAATCATCCGTCGGAGTGGGCCGGATCGTCCGTCGCGGTGGACCAAATCTGTTTTGGGACGAATCATCCGGGACGCGACTTCGCCTTTCCGGATACAAATTTTGTTAACAAAATTTGTATCCGGAAAGGCAAAGCCGTAAATAAATTTTACACCCTGACTATAGCCAGAGCTGCTCTGGCACCAAGCGCAGAAAAGATCCTTATTGCCAGAACAGAAGTCGATTGATGGTGATGTGCGTCCAGTTGGCAATATTATTAACGTCCACATAGTAATTATTTCGCTTACATATGACGCCCTGGTGTCGTTTTTGACTGATTATGGGCGAGCGTGGCGGGAAAACTGCGAACAGATATACACATACATGTATATAAATGTATAATTATGTATATACATGTGTATACACTAATACTGACTGACAGTCAGTGCCGCTGGAGCGCAGTCGTCAAGAAGACAAGTAAGTAATATCCAATTTGTGTGCTGATCAGTCGAGTCCTGTCGTCTCTGTGAAGAAGCCGCGGAAACCTGTCATTGGCTCCGCAACAATTGCAAGCATTACCGCCGTTGTGAAACGAAAGAGAAGAGCAAATACATTTGCTTTTCTCTTTCACGCGCTTTTCCCCATACCAGAGTGCAGATGATCTGAAACGATACCTGGACGGCAAGCTGAATGTCAATGTAACCTGTTTGCTGCTCAAGTCAAAGTACCCAGAGTACCACCGATCTTTCTATGTGTTAACAGAAGTGGACGATCCCAAGGTGTTCTTGGATGGACACATCTGGCCAGAGGGCATCTTTGTCCGATGGTTCAAACTTTCAGAGAAGGTGCAACGCTCGGAACACCAGAACGACAGACTAAATGGATTATGACTCGAATGGGGACACAGAATAAAGACATTCAATAAACATTTAGTAAAGCTTGTAAGCTACAACTGTCGTGGACCAAAATTAGGGTCGAATAGATGTTATGAATGAATAGAAGTAGAACGGTTAGTCACGGATTATGATATTGTTTGCCTCCAGGAAACCTGGATAACTAAACAACAGGAAGAAGAGCTAAAAACTATGAGAAAGGGGTACAATGCTGTAGCCAACTCCCACAATGACGACTCTCTGGGTATAACATTAGGCCGTAAAAGGGAAGGTGTAGCTATTCTTTGGAATAACAAATATGATGAATTTATTATTCCACATAAATATGATTGGGTGGTGAGCATTGAGATTGTATCTGGCACAAAGAAAATGTATATATTTAATGTTTATTTACCTTATGATAAAAAAGATAATGAGGAAGAATATCTTCACCGTTTAACCAAACTTCATAATTTGGTAGACGAATGCGACAGCTCCTGTGTAACAATTGTTGGAGATGCTAATGTGTTAAAAATGCAAATTTTGCTGTTTTGTTGAAAGAATTGTGTAGCTAATTTAAGTATAAGTGGACCACAGAGTTTATATCTATGAAGTGGACTAGTTGCCTTAAATTACCAGAAGAAACGAATACATATGTAAGTGATGCATGGGGCAATCATTCATGGTTGGATCACTTGATCTTAACTGAAGATGGCAACTGTGTCGTAACAAATATGTCTGTATTATATGGTACTATTCTGTCTGACCATATCCCGGTCATGGTTGAAATCGAGTTACAGTTAGCTCCTGATGTTGAACATGGGGCTTCCAATGATGTTAGATGCAAAATTGATTGGTCTGTCCATATGAATATGGTGTACAAATAGAATACCTACTGAGAGATGTTGAGATACCAACTGACGTTTTATTGTGTAAAGACTGCAATTGTACTAATGTAGAGCATAAAGTAGCCTTGCAAAAATATTATGACAGTAGAATGTGTGCGATAACCACTGCTGGTCAGAATACTATAAAAACAATCACCATCCAAGGGTTAAAAAAATTAACCTGCCAGGTTGGAAGAAATTTGCCAAAAATTTATGTTTAAAAAATATCAGGTTTACAACATATTCAGGTACACTTAATGATTTCTATTGATATTTAATAAAACATATTCTACAAAATACAGCAGGAATTTTAAAGTTTTCTGATCACCAGCCATATTTTATGTTTATGGACATTGAGTTAATGTTCAAAATAAAGAAAAAAAGTAAAAGTAATTTCTTATATAGTGCAACATCCAATCCTTGGTATTGCTCAAAGAGCTTTAGACTAATTCCCTGGCAGACCTGTTCAATCAGAGACCATCACTACTTCTCTGGGAAACATCCAGTCATATGCTACAATTAATGAGAAGGCTGCTTTTACACATATCAACCACTGTCTATAGCCAGGTACTCATTTATATAGCTGAGTGAACTGTAGCAATGTAGAGTGAAAAAACTTGCTCAAGGTTTTAACGCAGCACAGGATTCGAACTCGGGTCCTCTTAGTTGAGAGTCTGAAGCTCTACCCATGAGCTACTGCGCTCTAAGAAGCTATGTTAAAAGTAAACACCGATATAACCTCGCCTGAAATACATACAAAATTAGACACAAGTCCTAATGCTGATCCAAACCATAATTATAACATCATCATCATCAATTAAATAAATCAAGCTAAAAATAAGTATTCCAGGTGTACTTTTCACAAAATCATTAAGTAATATGTACAAGGCGAAATTGCTATATACGTATGCAAAATTAAGATCTACCAACAACAAACTTTATTCCAACCTTATACAACTCATAGATTAAAGTCATTAACAAGTTTTTATAGGATGGCTCCTCAATAGCTACTATTACTGTCATAAAGGAGTTTCCAGACCATATTTTGTTATTTCAGTGTCATATTATGCCATGTATACAATAAGTTTACATGTATTTTTTTTTTTTGACATGGATTTATTGTATTGGGCTGAATAAAAGCAAATTCTTCTTCTTGGCACTTGTGTATTTTTTATATATTCTTCCAAAATTACATGCAACATAATAAAATGACATAACACAAAAGTAATATTAAGCATACTTGTAATTACATGATCATGATAAATATAGCAACAAATGTCTTACATCATTGTACGTTCATGGGGAAAATAATATATAAAACTCATGACACAATCACACACAGGAGCATTTGCAGAACAACCCAACAAAATCTTTTCAGTTTTGTATGTGTGGGTGAATATACGTATGTATTAGCATCTTGTCCTATGTCCCAACCACAGTCTGTATTATAGGAGGGAAGTGGGGTAACTCCTAAGAGTCTTATCCATACTGTAGTCCATAGGAAGTAGGAATAAGCCAATTTTCCAAAATCATCCTATCCTGGTCTGCAGGTAACTGAAATGCTGAATTGAGGAAAGAAGGAATGGGTGTACATGTTTAAGGTAACCTCCTAATATTATATAACGATCAGCCACCCATTCCCACTTCTAACCAAACACCTTCCAACGACGACATTTGGAGAACAATGGTGATAAACCACAACTCTCCTGTTTCAGACATGTCTCAAGACACAACTCTCTGTCCAAAACCATCCTTCAGTGACCAGTTGAGGGCGAGATAACCAGTGGGTGACAGAGAGTCCTGGGAAGAGAACAGAAAGCACTGGGCCGCCCACACCCTCACTGTGCAATTGTCTGCTATGTGGGGACTGCTGTGGTTGATTACATCAGAGCCAGCCCCACACCAGTTGTGTATCCGTTTTCAAATTGGGGCGGCTACTTGCGCTGCTGACACAGTAGATACTGGGGAAGTCAACTGCTATCATTTTACAGTTCGACTCCGTTCACTTCCACGGTTTGCAGAAACAATCAGCCAAGGGGTACTGCATTGTAGTGCAGCGCAAAGACCCCTGGTTTGTGAGGATGGCTGCATCCAACAACACATGTTCTATCAATTGTGTATTATACAATATATGCTGAAATATTGGGAAACATTGAAACTTATTTGTTAAAATGTGTGTCAGATAATACTTGCAGTATTCCCACAGACTGTGCTATACACACTCAAATGTACATTATACTGTTAACTCATCACTTTAATAACATTTTATATTAATGACACGTTATTGTTTTATAAATATAGTCATGATACAGGGCATAAGCACTTGATTGTTGTAACATGCAACCCTGGTCAACACTTATCTGGACAGAACCACTTACATAATTCACCTTCATTCATAAGAATGGTTGAATCAAACCACGAAGCTGCAAAACTCTGCCATGTATTAATGGTCAAATGATCCAGTCACCATTATAACTGTCAATATTAAAAAACTGCTCTTTTTGTGAACATCATACAAATTAACAAAGTAAAACATGTTTGATACTGTTAAATGCACCATCAGCCCCTAATATGTGGTATGGAGCATCAGGTAATGTGAACGTTTTCAGTTAAATGGCTGTCATTTACATACTGAAGCATGGTCACAATATTATATTCAGTGTTTGGTAGGTATAAGGTTAAGAGTATTAACAAGTTCACAGGGTTCAGCAGTGAATGAATTCTTGAAATGTAGTGTTGACAGATATCTTATATTGGGTAAGTGTCTTCTTCGCAGCACTGACTTGCGCCACTTGTGACAGCAATCACACTTACGGCAATGTGATGAAGTCATTGTGTCACACACAAAATAAGCACAGCAAATCAAAATCACACAAATTTAATGGACCTCTTAGGCAATATAATGTAAATATTCTTGACCTATCAGTTCTGCAAGTGTTAGAATTTATTCGGGAAGTATTTCCTCTTCAACTTGTGGAGTAGCGAAGTAGCTCAGATGTTTTACATGAAATGTACAGTAATTCTCATTGGTTGATGGAATGACTACTTAACAGGTTAACCAGCACCGAAATTATTATCTTTGCAACATCTTATATGGTTATAAATAAACTCTTGGATGTAATTATTTCCATGACTGGTAAGGGTCTTTACTTTTTTAGGGTTTGTCCCATATACCAAGCAGAGATAAACTGATTTCAGGGTATTCATTATATTACATAATTTTTTATCTAATCCAATTTATTTTATCTGTCAGCTGGCAATGTTGTATGATTTTGTATTATCACAACAAAACTGTACAAATATATGTCATTTATGAATACTATGGGGAACCATATTTTGCATGTGTGTGGGGGGCATCACCCAGGTGTTTTTGCTAGTTTATGCAATAATAAAACACATTGTATAACAATGCTAAAATGTTGATGTATTTTCAAGATTCAAAAATACGAAAATTACTTTTAATCATATGAAATCTCCGATATATTTCAAATCTATTTACCAGTTAAATTAGTTGTATATTTCTGTTATTAATTATATTATTTTTAATTAATCATTTATGTTATATACAACACAACTGCACCATTTTGTGTGTGTACCAAATTTGCATACCTATCTGCATACCTATCTAACCCTATCGCACATGCTACATGAGTGAGCATTGTTCAGGATTCATAGGCATCTGGGGTAATCCCTGACCATCAAATGGCAGACCCGGAGCCTGAAACAAAAGCAAACATGAGTGAGCATTGTTCAGGATTCATAGGCATCTGGGGTAATCCCTGACCATCAAATGGCAGACCAGGAGCCTGAAACAAAAGCAAACATGAGTGAGCATTGTTCAGGATTCATAGGCATCTGGGGTAATCCCTGACCATCAAATGGCAGACCAGGAGCCTGAAACAAAAGCAAACATGAGTGAGCATTGTTCAGGATTCATAGGCATCTGGGGTAATCCCTGACCATCAAATGGCAGACCAGGAGCCTGAAACAAAAGCAAACATGAGTGAGCATTGTTCAGGATTCATAGGCATCTGGGGTAATCCCTGACCATCAAATGGCAGACCAGGAGCCTGAAACAAAAGCAAACATGAGTGAGCATTGTTCAGGATTCATAGGCATCTGGGGTAATCCCTGACCATCAAATGGCAGACCAGGAGCCTGAAACAAAAGCAAACATGAGTGAGCATTGTTCAGGATTCATAGGCATCTGGGGTAATCCCTGACCATCAAATGGCAGACCAGGAGCCTGAAACAAAAGCAAACATGAGTGAGCATTGTTCAGGATTCATAGGCATCTGGGGTAATCCCTGACCATCAAATGGCAGACCAGGAGCCTGAAACAAAAGCAAACATGAGTGAGCATTGTTCAGGATTCATAGGCATCTGGGGTAATCCCTGACCATCAAATGGCAGACCAGGAGCCTGAAACAAAAGCAAACATGAGTGAGCATTGTTCAGGATTCATAGGCATCTGGGGTAATCCCTGACCATCAAATGGCAGACCAGGAGCCTGAAACAAAAGCAAACATGAGTGAGCATTGTTCAGGATTCATAGGCATCTGGGGTAATCCCTGACCATCAAATGGCAGACCAGGAGCCTGAAACAAAAGCAAACATGAGTGAGCATTGTTCAGCATTCATAGGCATCTGGGGTAATCCCTAACCACCAAATGGCAGACCAGGAGCCTGAAACAAAAGCAAACATGAGTGAGCATTGTTCAGGATTTATAGGCATCTGGGGTAATCCCTGACCATCAAATGGCAGACCAGGAGCCTGAAACAAAAGCAAACATGAGTGAGCATTGTTCAGGATTTATAGGCATCTGGGGTAATCCCTGACCATCAAATGGCAGACCAGGAGCCTGAAACAAAAGCAAACATGAGTGAGCATTGTTCAGGATTCATAGGCATCTGGGGTAATCCCTGACCATCAAATGGCAGACCAGGAGCCTGAAAGAAAAGCAAACATGAGTGAGCATTGTTCAGGATTCATAGGCATCTGGGGTAATCCCTGACCATCAAATGGCAGACCAGGAGCCTGAAAGAAAAGCAAACATGAGTGAGCATTGTTCAGGATTCATAGGCATCTGGGGTAATCCCTGACCATCAAATGGCAGACCAGGAGCCTGAAAGAAAAGCAAACACTTCACATTATGTGAATTACAAGCACATAGAAGTATACATTTTCCATACAAATGGATCATGTGCAAATAATTATTATACATTAGGATATTCCTGTAAAATGATGTCCAGAAACGTGTGGAGGAACAAGGTTCCACTGCACTCTTTAATGACATTATTTCACAGATTGGTAATTTTCTCAGCCTTTGTTAAATTAATTATGGTAGTTTTAGTATTTAGTCACCTCTGGCTTTGTATGTATTAATCAAAGTTGCAGACTATCCACGGAACATTTTCAGCACAGAGAGGTCGGTAGATTAATTATAACATGCTAATGTCACATCAGGTTAAATAGAGATCTGGTAATATGATCGTCTAACTATTCACATGAGATGTATACCTCATGATGTCCGTTTCATGGTCACATAACAGTGGATTCCAGCATGATGACTAGCCCGGCATTGAAATGTAATTTAGATTTAACAAGATTTAAGACTCCTAAAGACTCACTTGATCAAACAAGCCTTTTTCTCTTGAATTTTGACTGTCATTTAATCCTGTTGCTCAATTGGACTTTTCATAACTGCTATTTATTACATTTTCTAGGTTTCGTTTTTTTTTTAATTTAGTCTTAGAGATAATTTTGATATTTGATGTCAAATTTATTTATGATCTTGGATTTGTAGTGCTATTTATTTTTTATGTTTTGTCAAACCGCATTTGAACAGGGTAACCTGGAGGCGGGAGTCATGGTGCTATGTAAATACTTTTATTATTGTTATTAAGACCTACAAGATACTTGTCCAGATAGTTACTCCCAGATACTTGTCCAGATAGTTACTCCCAGATACTTGTCCAGATAGTTACTCCCAAATGACAAGGGGATATAGAAGCCTTTAGCTTATCAAGATTCCAACGTTTTTAAATATATTTTGAAACTCGCCCTTTAGATCATAAATTTTGTTGATTTTAGTTTTAAATATACTTACACAACTACATTTATAAAACAATACCAACAGATAACCCATTCCATTCTTTTACAGATGTACATGAGAATATTTTCTTAAGACTTCTATTTGATAATAATAATCATTGGTATTGTGTCATAAATCTAAATAAAATCCATTCAGAGGCACTGTGAATACATAAATATGTATATATGTAGAATATTAATACACATGTCTAAGATATGTAAAACTTGTATTAAATCTGTTAAAATAAAAAATACATAAAAATATGTAAAACAGTTGATTATTAAAAATAAAGGGTATATTGATAATAAATTAATAAAGACACTGTAAAATTAATGTTAAAATGTGTACAAGATAATAAATAGGTAAAATTAAATAAACTGTACAAGATAATAAATAGTAAATAAAATAAAAACATTACATTAACTGACAGATGCCTACCCTCCTGTATCAGGCCTGTGACTTACCATGTCTTGTACTATGTCCTTGGGAGGCTGGCCCAGGTTCTGCATCTGCTCCATCAGGTCCAGAATCTCCTCGTAGCGTTGTTTCTTAACATCGTCACTGTCACTAGAGTCATCTTGCTCAAACACACCACAAATCTCACTCATCAACGCGTACTGCTTGCTGTAGTTATCAAAGTCCTTTGTCTTTAACTTCTCTTTATTTGCCGACAACCACGTGGGATACTGAAATAAAGATCAGAAATTAGATTGACATGCCAGGCGTGGAACTTTTTAGCAACATTAAATATAGTTTATGGTGTTTGTGTTATAACAATGTCATGGTGGTTATTAATAATCAAATGTTAATGTAGTGGATTATCATCACACAAACTCCAGACGTAAGAAACATCTAGTTAAAAGTCTCTGAAGGACTGTTTGGGCCTGCGTTATTTTATTTAACTACTCGGGGTATGTATATATGAAACATGGGATATAAGGAACAATGTGATCTCGTCCCAGCAGCCTTCTTGCAGAAAGAGTCCATTGTAACAATATCTTTATTTACCTTAGCGTTACTGATAACTTTTTTACTATGTTAAAATTTATAATTTAGTGGCATATTGCTTACAACTCATCTAGGTCTCCAATGTTTTGATTATTTATTAAATTTATTAGAAATTTTAATTTACTATTGAATTGAACTCTCAACTGTTCTGACTATACTAATTATTCATCCTGTTTAAAAAAAAATATAAACAATACAATTTGTAGCAAGGTATCCATTGGCATGAACAGTGGCTTAATATATTTTAAAAGGAAACAAAACTACCCTTCCAGTGCAACCCAGAGATAACTATACGACTAGACAAATAACACTCACTGAAAAGTAGAATAGTATCATACTGTAAATAAAAAAAAATGCAAACTTGAGCGTACTTAAAAATAGTTATGTCTATAGACATTGTCTTGTATGTCGAGTCATTGTCGACTTACTTTGGAAGAGATCTCCTTCAGTGACGGGTACAAAACCTCCTTTGATAATAGATTTTTCATCATGCCATGCATAAGTGGAAGAAACCCAGATTCACTGTCAGCGCCTTCTTCAAAGTTCAGTCCGGAAACCATTTTTAATAGTTCAGCATCGGAGAATGGGTCTTCATTCTGTGGGTAACCATGTCATGATGAACACCAGTGCAGTGTATGTAGTGACAACAGCAGAACTAATCAATTATAGAATTGTTTATATCTTATATATATATATATATATATATATATATATATATATATTATACCTTATATCATTAGTGATATATATTAAACTGTGAACTATGATGTATTTTTTATTTATAGGAAGCCTTTTCAAAACATCTAAGTCCCAATTTCAAACTGCCAACTCTAGCCCAAAACTATTTTACGTAAACAACTAAAATTTCAGATTCTTATTTATTTTACCAAAGGCTTTCATGAAGCTGATTCATTCAACAAATGAAGAGATGCGGAAAACAAATGACCCAGGAGCAAGCAACGAATGTAAATATCGCTTACATAAAAGTGCCCAATAAATAATACTACAGTTCTAAAAATGGTACATTGAAGCCAATGCAAAGAAGACAGAAGCAGTGTTGAACAGGGAAAAGTAACACTTACTGCGACATCGTCAATGTTCTGAGCGAGACTACCGAGTGTGTCCTGTAGTGTCTCTGTGAAGGCCTTCATTCCCTCCTGCGACTTCACTACAACAGGAGGCTGCCATACATTATACACCTGGGAACTGTGTAAAAGGTAAGTTCTCATTCAAGTTACCTGAGTGTAGCACAGAACCCCTGCTGGACAAAACCAACCTGGACAAACCCATGCCAGACACAACTCCCTTAATGAGAACATTTACAAAACCCCTGCTTTCTTATTTTATCAATATTAAAACACAAAGATGTATGCTGTACATAAGATCTAACAACTTTTTTATTTTAAGGTTTTGTATTATATAGGCCAAAAATTCAAAAGTCATTATTTAGACACCTGCAATCGCTTCCAATACCAAGAGTTATGACTAAATGATTGAAAAGTATTTTAGGGATGTTATATGAAAAACAAAATAGGTAAAAAAAGTTGTACTATAGTTGATACTGCAGCTAACTGGATAGCATGGTTTATGTCTGGCAGTAGTTCTGTTCATGGGATTACATCCCACAGGGGTTCTGTCTGTCACCCAATTAGACCCTATTACACTAGTCTTAGGGCTACTTAAATCATTTTATATGTCACCCCACGTCAGGGCTTTATGCAGGATTAAAAAGATTTACCAATCACATGTTAACTCGTATAAATACAAGCCGGCTGAGATGTGCTTTATGATCTGAAATTAACTACAAACAACCATTTTCAAGGCATAACTGACAATATCTACTATTTGGATAATCGTTGATTTGCTCCTTGTTTTTTACCCTTCCACCACCCTTCCATTTATATTTCTACCAGTCCCCAATGGGTTTTACCCATCCAAATGATGGGTGGACGGGTCTCTGCATAAAGCTACGCCCCATGTTGAATCACACACCCACATCCCAGCAGCTGGGTTCATCCATCATGAATGTTTCCGGGAAGTTTTAGACACACTACGCTTGCAACACAACACTAATTGCTACACAAAGGATGCTATTACAATCATTATTAGTGTGTGTGCACAGCAAGCATTGTTTTAGCCAAGTATTCGTTTACACGGCCTAATTACCTGCCCCAGGGACTTGGCAGTGAGTGTGGGATACTATGACCACTGTGGTACTGCAATCTACCTTAGACCCACACACATCAACCAGCAACAACTACACAATGTGACTTGATAGTTTTATACAAACATTAAGTACTTGCCATTAATTTGTAGAAATAACAGATTTGAGAGCTATTTCTCAGATAAACTATATCTGTGTAGCAGTAGAACACTACTTCCAAGAGTTGCTAGAATTGTTGCTGATATTCTTTCCTTGCCCTGTATCAAGTCTGGGGGTGAGTTCTGTCAATCCACATGGGGTCAAATATGCTTGTATTGAAAAGAAATTAAGTACTTCTTTGGAAGTATTTGTACTTGTATTTAACACTAATAAATTAAAAATATTTGTATTTACTGGTAAGTACTTTCAAAAAATATTTGTATCTGTCAAAAAAATTCAAATATTTAGGGGTGGGTATCAACAAATGGCAAGTTTTATTTTGTACCTGTCTTGTGTATCATATTATGAGTAAAACATACTCTGCCATTTCACAATTGACAACCTTTTCCCAGAAATAATGCCATTGTGGGAAGTAATTCAGATCATCCTGAGAACAGTTTACATAAACCAGCATAAGGAACTGTTTTCACAAATTTAGGAGATTGATCTTTCTTAACTGTGAACCCTGCACATGGTGAGTTGATATAAGTATAGAATTGATGCTATCAGCCTAAACTGAATATTTGTTGGTGTCATCAAAGTTTCATGCGAAGCGACAAAAGACATAAATAAACACATTAAAATAACCATGTGGTAGTATTCGTAGTAATGAATTGTAAATTGAGTTTGTCATAATGTTACGGTAGAATTTACAGAGTGTATTATTATGATCACGTTGTGATCCAACTTCAATTGTGTTAACTATGGGTGGTGTGTGACGTTAATATACTTTGAACTGAGAGGTTCCTACCTCTACAGTAGTCTCATGCGTGTAACAAGGCCGTGTTGTGACTCGTGTGACTCAGGATGTCAGTGAATAATAGATTCACAACAGGAAATGTTTAGGTTAATGGGAACTGCTTTAAAAGTATAATGACAATTAATTCATTTTACTGAATGAATAAATAGTCTTGCTAGAACCAGGTATTTCTGCACATCATGTCAGGTCACAGGTGTCAGCTGTACATAACTATTAGTCCTCTTGAACATATTATGCCTCCCATTACTGTACCAAGAAAATAACAACATTCAATATAGCATATAGCAATATACGTTTAACTTATAACTGAGAGAAGCATTGAAAATTATCACTTTATGTTTTTACTTCCACTTTCACAATGACTTGCCACCTCATAAAAATCCCCTGAAATGTGTGATACGACATGTATAGAGCCAGTGTCATGTTTGTGCAAGCTGTCATTATCACAAACTGCAAGCATAGGCAGTTACACAATGACCCTCTATACCATATCGCCATATGCAGATTTGTCATCCAGTGAAAGAACATACCAGGTAGGTAGCATTGTGTGGCACTGCAACAGGAAAAGCCTGCGCAAAATGACAAAAAAGGTTATCCAGTTCAGCTCACTATGCCAATATGCATTTACACTGGTCTGGCTATCACTGAACACATGCTCTGTGGACAGCAGACGTCTGCCAAGTGTCACAGATACACTGAACTTGTGTAACTTTGCAAAACAAAATTAATTGCAAATGTTATCAAGATGGTATCAACAACTGGTAATAATCTTAGATGTTACTGTTATTTGATTAAAATATACATTTCAACTAATCTACCCTATTAACATTCAGGTTACCCTCTACATTGAATATTGATAGTCTTAAAATGGAAACGATGTCTTGGCCCATGTCTCCGTGGAGTAACACTGTAAAATAACAGCTATTTTGACTTCTACTGCAAAGCCATAACCTAGTAAGTATGTTTAAAAGTGCTCTTCTTTGTGATGGTTTGCTGGGTTTTTTCCACACTTAAAAAACTGACTTGCAAGGTTATTCTATTGGAAGGCAGAGATGTCTTCAGTCACTAAGGTATTGTACAGTCACTGACACAAAAACACAGGTTGTATGACAGGTAATATGACGAATAATCTTCAAACCGGTTTCATTATCAAAATATGTCAAGGTCACTTTAGTTAAATACAGCTCATTCTTACACAGCAATGTAAAAGTTATTTATATCTATCAGTAAGCAGTAAGCAATATTACTGCGCTATTACAGCAAAATGACACAGCTTGGGAAAGGGTCAAATTGTTTTGAAAATAAACTAGTTGCCATAGTAGTTGGTCCCCTTAACTTCACAAATACACTGTACATGTTAAATATACATAGTAGAATATTTGCATTGTTCTATTAATTTAATAATTTAATAATAGTATAACTTTTATACATTAAAATAGTTATTACAAAGCAACACAAATGTTTCGTTTTAGAATATTTGATATGAACTGAAAAAAAATCCTGTTTTCTTGTCAGTTTCTATTCATTCATTCAAGTGCTGCAGACTGCAGTTGACTTAGTTTCTATTTTTGTCAGTTATGCATGCTAAATGGTGATTCGTGCATGTGAAACTGAAACACTAAAACAAAAGTAGTGGAACAGTGGCCCCACAAGAGAATGACTCGACAGCTGTTACAATTTCTCATTTATAGAAGGGTATAGTGGATATGGTAAATCATTCTAATTAACTATCTCCATTTTTAAAATGCATTGCAAGTTGGCTAATGGTGCAAGAAAGCGAACGAAGATAGGCGGCATGTGAAGTTCAACATTTCAACAAAAATACTACCTCTGCATCAATATTTTCGTTAGCGAGTTATATACAGAATAATTTATTAAGAAATTTTGGGCTACCAGATATGGGTGTGGGCTACCAGAAATTTCAAGCTAGTAGCCCTGATGGCTACCTAGATCTTGGAGTTATTTCTACCCCTGCCCTTACATACAGTTACCCACAATGACCACAGGTAAAAGGTCTATTTCAATGCTGCTGTTTTACAGCATTCCAGACACAGCCAGTCAGCATGACCATGTGATGTCTTATGTCACACTCCTAGTTGTATATAACGTCATCAAATTTTTTTCCTAAACACACCACACCACAACACCCTACCCCACCCCTTCAGTTAGTGTGACATCAATCTATGACTAACACTTTTGGTTTAATAAAAAAAACAATTATCATAGACATATCAGATCCATCATTTACTGTAAGTGTAATAAATTTCATCCAAGTCAACTACTGACAACATCAGAAAGTCCCACATGCATCTGCAGTCTTTGCTATTCTTTTCATCATGTGGATGAATGAAATCATTTCCTGTTAATTTACATTAACAAGTGCAATCGCAGCTGAACGGAACTAGGCTTTTGGTGTCGCCACCTGGTGTATGACACTTGAAACAAGTAAGCTGCACCAGTGCCACCAGGTGGTGTCACTGTTTTGTCGGCAGAGGCAATTTAATGTTTTCTTAATTAAGGGTATTTTGATATAAGATGTCCTATTATTTTTCTATAGGCTGTTTTGAAAAAGTATTTGAAATACTTCTTCCTGTATTTGTAATTGAAGCAGTGGCAGATTAACCAATAGGAACTGTAGCCACATATCTAGCCTCCTAGAGCCCACAAAGGCTGGTGGTTAGGGGCCCCAGAAAATACCAGAGCATATTTTTGTGAACTGAAAGTTCCCAAAACCCAGTTAGCAAGACACGATTTAGCATTTTCTTTAATCTGGACTCACATCAATTAGAACTAGGTATATTTTGTCTAAATTTTTAAGCTTAAAAAGTGCGCTAAGATGCAATATTTACATAATATTATAAATATGTCTGGGGTGAATTGTAATTATGGAAATAATGCACTGACATATAACATTTATGCAAAAATAGTTATAATAATACACACAAACATGGACACTGACAAAGAGGTCCACATTCAAATAGTCCTGACCAAACTGAGCAAGATACAGATAAACAAACAACCACATCAGTTTCCCAACCAAGACCAGGCAGCTGTACAGCTGTGCACGGCTTTATGCAGGATAACATTATTGCCAGTCACACATGTTTTGGTGGACACATTTAACTGTTTACAAACTTTTAAATGTGTCTGATGGCCTGAAATGGACTACATGTGACACAACATTTTCACTAACTTTCAAGGCATAACTAACAATATCTATGGTTTTGGAAGACCTTTTTTTGCCAGCTGGGCACTGGCGAGTGACAACTGCAATGACAAAGAAGATCCAGGCTTTTAAAGCGACATGATCAGTTTGTGGCTGTTTATTTTTATTGCAAAATCATGGTAATCAGTATAAGTTATAATTACTGTAGCATCCTGATCGTCAATAAATGTATTATCGAAACAGAACTGACTTTGTAATGTTAAACGTCGAATGTTTATAAGAATCCTGACGCTGTCACTCAAATCGCCGCGAGTGACACCCACCCTTTGACCTTTGCCAACTGGGAGCCGTGCACCTGGCTGGATGTGGCGTTAGTGGCGTCAACTTGTGTTCACATGATACTGCATCACGTGATCATGCATTTCCTTCTGAGCTTTTAGCAACACCTACAACGGTTTCGAAAACGCCTCGTGGTCGTTGTGTACACAGAGTTAAGCGCCCTTACTGCGTCTATTTTCAACCCCTAAATGGTACATGAAAACATATTTTGACTGTCTTTACACTATAATTTATACCATATAACATTACGCAATAAAAATAAAAAGCCACGAATGAACCATGTCGCTTTAAGACTAAGTGCTTCAGACTCCGGGGCCCAGTTTCATAAAGCCGTGTAACTTTACGCGCAATTATGCGATCTACTGGTCGCAGCTAACAAATAGTCAATGCAGCTTACGGCCGGTTTCATGAGACCAATTTAGCATTCGCGCAGCTAAATCAACACAGTATTGACCTAGTTAGGTCGCTGTGGTGAATCCCTGTATTTGTGCTGTGTCTAAACAACCTTTTTCTTTCAAGCTGCCGCCTTTGTCGTTCGTATAGCAAATGGGAAGCTATGATGAATGTAAGAATTAAACATGGTGTAAACATTAAAAATAATTATGTTGAGAGTGGGCGTGTTGGGAGCATACCGTACATATTTCAACTTCGGGAGCATACCGTAAATATTTCAACTAGCGTAAAGTTACGCCTATTAAATACATGGTGCAGCTAAGTGCAACTATGGAGCAGACTCGTGAAATGCAACTAGTGTAACTTTACGACATTTTAAGCTTTCGATGGGTAAGTAAGTATGCTCCATGAAACTGGGCCATGCAATGCATCGTGGGCCAAACACAAGACTAATGACTTTGTCCATGGACAGATCATTGCCTTGGCAGGTCCACAGAAGCAACAATGAAGAAGAGAAAGTTGGCATGGTATGACCATGTCACAAGCCACAACTCCCTTGCTAAGACAACCATGCAGCACAGCCTGGAAGGCAGCAGATGAAGAGGAAGGCAAAGGAAGACCTGGATGGTCAACATATGGTCGTGGAACGACTTTGCCATCCAAACATTACTGAGACTAGCCTTAGACCACTCAGCTGAAAAGCATTCACTACATCTGCATCCCTGGTGTCTCCCCTATGACCTGACAGGTCTCAGGATGGTCTCAACTGAACCGAATTAGATTGGCGAAATTGAGGTGGGTCCGGATTCGACAAACATGTCTATCATTTGGCCTATGACAGCTACAGCTTAAATTTCATTGGCACATCATTGGACCAATGAGTTTACCGGGTTGGGAGTATTGGGCTATAATTTAATGTTTTTAACATGTATTACAGAGGTGTCATTGCTTAAGTTACTATAAAACTGTGTTATCCGTATTTGTCATAAAGTGATTGGGGTAACATATATACGCGTGTATTATGTTCATATTCAATATATGTAAATATGAATGGTGAAATGTTAATTGAAATTCCTTGTGGTGGGTTTACCCAGAGATCATGAATGTGCCTATGACCCAAGAGTGTCTTAATCTGCTACTGAACTGCAATACTGTAAATAAAACCAAGTTTAACATCTTAGATGTGTATTACAGTAACCATAACTTTATGCAAAGACCCATCCACCCGTCAAATGGATGGGTACAACCCATTGTGTGGATGGGTAGAAATATCACTGAACATTTCGTGGATGGGTAAAAAAGGAACAAAAAGGGTCTTCAAAAACTGTAGATATTGTCAGTTATGCCTTGAAAATGAGTAAAACACACATGTTTATAGTTTATTTCAGGTCACAAAACACATCTCAACTGACTATAAATATACATGTATATGAGTTAACATGCACGTGTTCACCAAAAAAAACATGTGACAGACAAAACATTTACCCTGCATAAAGCCCAACTCAATGTACAGATGGAACTGATTTGGTGTAGATGCACAAAGCTCCGAGGTTCTAGCATGAAACTTACCAATTTCATCTTGTGTCAAGTGCCATGAATCATGTGACAGATGATTGATTACCTGAAGCGTCAGCAGTCTGTGACAACTTGTGCAGGTGTTCGGTGAGTGCTGGGTCAGCTGACATGACTGACTTCATCAGCTCCTCAATGTTCATGTCACCGCCCTGCTGCTGCGCAATGAACTCTGCACTGAACAGGTCACTAAGTAGTGCCTCCTGATCACCACTGGTGGCAGCACTGGCAGTGGGCGTGTCCTACAACCAACAGTCACTGTGAGTGAATCATTTTATCATGAGAAATGTGGATCAAAAGATGACTTCCATTTTGCTAGACCCATACCAGAATGACATTGGTGTGATGGTGGTTTAGTATCCAACACAACTATTATTAATTGACTTTGAGCAGCCCACAAGTGGCAGGCCGACTATGAATGGTTCGGTCCAAATTAACTGACCATTTTATGCAATAGCCAGATTACTGTTATGGACAAATAGTGGGCAGTGGAAGCTGACAGGAATTAGGAAGTCATTTGCGACTTTCAAAAGTGACCATTACATTTTGAATTATCATTATATAATAACATAACTTCTGTTGCACCTAAATCCTTGGAAACGCAATGTTAATCAATCGCAGAGGCAATAAATGATTCCAGTTGACTGATATGCCAGGGAGCTATGGTGGGTAGGCAAAGTTGTAAAGGTATGTTCTTTAATTATGGCACAATTTAGCAATATTTTCAACTGATCTAACACTAGGAAGAAGCTTATTCCAAAGTGTAGGCGCACAACAGAACAAGTCCAATATTGGTATTGACTTTAGGAACAAAATGTATATCAGAACTAGACGATCGAAGCTTACTATTTGTGTACGTAAATAAGACAGTTTATTACCAAAGAACAATAACTGGCGTGATAAGTCCCTAGGAAATTTTGCCAGTTAAAACTATAGAAACACAAAATAAAATGCACAAGGAATTTTTTTCTGTATTGTGGTATTAACATACATACAATATATATATATATATATATATATATATATATATATATATATAAAACAGAAGAATTTGAGTTGTCAGAGAGGCAGGAAGAACAGCTGTCTTGGTAATGCATGATGAACAAAACAACAATAAACAACAATTTAAACCTGGAAAGTTGTGAATATCATTCAAGAAGATGAAACCCAGTGGAGTAAAATAGATACGTTTGGGCCAAAATCACACACAAGTCAAATAAGTTCAGCGTGGCCCTTGACACAATCAGCATTGATGTATCTACCTTGACAGTTGTGGCCTGAGCAGAGGCCACTGATTCTCCTGCTGCATGACTGTCAGGTTTCTTCTCACTGGCTGGTAGGGGCGGCTTGCCAAACTCTTCTAAGGCACCTGTGTATTAAAACAATTCTGTATTAAATTATGCTTACTTAAGTAACATAAGATTCACATAAGATTCACCTTGCTTATCTATAAGAAGGGTCACGTGAGCAAGTGATTTTAAAATACTCGATTGGTACTCAGGTTACTCGCGTTGGTCAATCAAAGTGAGTATGTCACTTATGTCAAGTGCACAGTGCCATAATGCATTGCCAGTGCACATGCTGAGGGGCACCGAGGGCACTAATCAGACCACTATTTACAGCATGTTTAATTCACAAATATTTTATAACATAGATATGCATATGATGATGTTGAATTGATTCCGCACAAATGTCATCACATATATTTCTATCTTTCTTTTTGTGCTAGCCCGTCGAAGTAGTGTTCAGTCTGTTTAATGTGGCCAATAGAATACAAGGAGAAGTAAATATACACCAAAGTTATAACCAAAAAACACACTCTCACATATTCACCATGCAAAATATGCATGATGAAGCCATCACATGTGACACCACTACATAACCAAGACCTATAGTTGATGGATCGAAACGAAACATTTCAAACGTTATGCTCCAAAGTAAGTGAATCTCTTATAAAAATGCAGGATGACTTTTAAATGCTTGTATTAATAAAAAATAAGTCATGGTATCGTAACAAGTATATTTTGGCAATTACGTTTTTTGAACACAAATTAAATAGGCCTAAATCATACCGTACGTAGGCGTAGTATAATTGACTAGATGACATCTAAACAGTACAAGAGGATAGCAAATGCCAGTTTTGAATGGCGTACAAGAAAACAGAAAACCTTGGCACTTAATTATTGTATGTCAGCACAATTTCGGCTGACACTGAAATTGTAATTTAGACGGTTTTTGGTGAACTAACACAGAGTTGTCATCGGCACGAGTTTGTGTCAACGAGGCGTAATGTCAGATGAGTCAACCTGACAAACAACAGCAACTATTTTGTTTGAACAATTCATTCACCGACTCCCAAACCCAACACGTACTATCTAATAGCTCATCCAATTCAGTATCTTCTATTGGTGATTTTACAGAATCGGCAAGCCCCGCTATATTAGTGGATGGTGTTGTGTTCTTGACATCTTTGCACGTTTCTTTTACAGTGTTTTCGTCCGCCATCTTTGACCCATATAGTGACCTGACCAGAATATAGGTCAAAGGCACCGAGCTTGTGCCCTGGATTCTGCATTTGTAATATTTCGATAACTGTAGTCCAAAACTCAACGCCTTCGACTATCTACTCCATATGTTATACGGTTGTCTGACAAAATAACATAAGGCGTTTGTCCTTCTTACTGGTGGCATTTGCTGCTCTGTTACTCATCCACGTTCTGAGTTTGTTTTTGCGCTAGTTGTTGTTGTGTTGCGCGTTGCATAAGACGGTAGGAATCCTTGACCTAGCTGCACGGAAAACATGATGTATTTACTAGGATAACGTTGACGTTGTGTGCGTCGTTAGTATATAATGTTACCACATTCGGAATGTACGCGGATTCAACAATAAAGGGAACGTCTGCTCGTCGTCTGCTCAGTCCAGACCTCAGTTGTACGTCCCCCATCTGAGCATGGCAAAGCCAAAGATGGACGAGGGGAAAGTTGTGAACCTGTCGATGTCCAATCTGGATATATTCCCTGACGTGGAACAAGCGGATATCGTATCGGAGTTGTTACTTCAGAACAATAGGATCACCATTTTACCACGTTGCATCTGTGATTTCCAGAACCTAACGACGTTGAACATTAGCAACAATGGCATGACATATTTGAGTCCAGAACTGTGTCGCTTGACGAAGCTGAAAACGCTGGTGGCCAGAAACAACTATTTTGAAAATGTGTCATTACCCAAAGAACTTGCATTGATGCAGTCGCTGGAAGTGGTGAATTTGAGTGGCAACCAGCTGACAGAATTCCCCAAACAGCTGACGCATCTGCCATTTCTCAGAGCCCTGTTTCTAGGTGCAAACAGCATAAAATCTGTTCCAAGTTCAATTGGAAATCTCACCAGGTGAACCATATTTAAATATTTAGCACCTACGGCTATGCTGATTACTGTGCGTATGGTAAACTCATGACAATTAATATACCATGTTATTGCTTTGTAATGATGTATATAATGGTTTATTATAGATATGTTATCATTGTACGTTATTAGTTATCAACTGTAAAGATGTATATAGTGGTTTATCATAGATATGTTATCATTGTACATTATTAGTTATCAATTTAATTGTTAGATGCATCTGTTATACATGCTCATTGTTATATATCAGTCTCAAGTCGTTTTTCCCGGTCGGAAACAGGAAGATTGAAAATATATTAGTTACGGCAGTTGTAAACTGGAACATTGCCGTCTCTTCGAAGTCAGTTACTGATGGAGTTCCTAATGTTACTTCTGTAGCAAGTGTCTCAGCAAGCCACATGCTATGCCTACGTTTAAATAACTGGATGTGGATGTGAACTTACATCATATTGTTGCAGCTTGGAGATCCTGTACCTGGGTGGCAACTGTCTGCAGCAGATACCATTTGAGATCGGCCTCCTCACTAGTCTTGTGTCTCTCATCCTTGCTGACAACAGACTCAAGTCACTGCCACCAACATTTGCAAATCTACAGCATCTCGAGTCGCTCAATCTACACAACAACCAGCTGTCAATCCTGCCCCCAGAGATTGTCACACTTAACTTGGTTGAGTTGAGTCTGCGTAACAACCCTCTTGTTGTTCGCTTTGTGCAAGATCTCGTCTTTGAGCCACCCTCGTTGCTTGAGCTCGCTGGTCGGGTCATCAAGGTGCGAAATGTTGGCTACTCAGCAAGTGAACTACCACAGAGCCTCATACAGTATCTTGATACAGCGCAGAGATGTGTCAACCCAAAATGCAAAGGTCAGTCAATGTTTTACAGGAAATTCAAATAAAATGTGTGGCTTTTATATTGCCATTTTTAGGACTGGTCCTTGGAATGTTTTTAAACAAACATACACGATCTATCATTATTAGAATACTTGAAATCAGGATTGTGTGGTGGGTGGGCAGGTGCGTGTAAACACACGCATGCACGCGTTCACACACACAAACTGATCCTGAAAATGCAAAAACACTAGCCCACAACGCCTGTATTGACTGATGCCATCCCCATGTTTCCTACTGTCTTTGGTCTGCTGCTACTGGTAGTTCCACGCATGGTACAGCTTGCTGCAAGACACCAGCATGCTTCCAGTGACTGGAAGTTCCACTGAAGAAATGATGTACAAAGTTGTAAATGAACCAATAGGGAGATATTTTGTAGCTTTTTCATTTATTAGTTTCTGTGAATTGGTTACCTTATTAATTATACATCATAACTGGTTATACAATGTCAGTATATAGTTAGTTGGTTACACATAGCTATATAAACATGCATGTCCAGCAAAGTCAAGGTGGTACTTGAAGGATCAAGTCTGCCATGGTTGACTTCAATATAAACTGTTTTGAGCAGTCTTAACAGCTGGGTGCTTCACTACAAACCATTTTACATTTATTACAAAGACAGCAAGAGTCAGCAGAACTCTGTAGTTTGGCCAAACAAGATAGACATGTCAATCGTGTGAATTGTTAAATTATTATTGATCAGCTCTCTGCTTCTTATTTATAGGTGTGTACTTCACGTCAAGGGTGAAGCATGTGAAGTTTGTGGACTTCTGTGGCAAGTACCACATCCCGCTACAAGAGTACTTGTGCTCCCCAACCTGTACAGACTACCCGGCCATCTGCTCCTCCAGCAGTGAAGACGAGTCTGAAGAGGAAGTGGGTGTCAAGATCAAGAAGGTGCTATTGGGATAGGAAGAAGTGAGTGTCAATATGGAGAAGGTGCTTCTGGGATAGGAGGAAGTGGGTGTCAAGATGAAGAAGGTGCTATTGAGATAGGAAGATGTGGGTGTCAAGATCAAGAAGGTGCTATTGGGATAGGAAGAAGTGAGTGTCAAGATGGAGAAAGTGCTTCTGGGATAGGAGGAAGTGAGTGTCAAGATGAAGAAGGTGCTTCTGGGATAGGAGGAAGTGGGGTCATGATCAAGAAGGTGCTTCTGGGATAGGAGGAAGTGGGTGTCAAGATCAAGAAGGTACTTCTGGGATAGGAGGAAGTGAGTGTCAAGATGAAGAAGGTGCTTCTGGGATAGGAGGAAGTGGGGTCATGATCAAGAAGGTACTTCTGGGATAGGAATCAGAGGAGGTAGACATTGAGGTGAAGGTGCATCTCGAATGGAGAAGAGTAGGTGTCATGATCAATGTACTTACTTCTGTGATAGAAGGAAGTAAGGATCAACATCTAGGTCTTCTGTGATAGGACTAAGTAGGTGACAAGATCAAGGTGCTTCTGGGATAGAACAAAGTAAGTGAGATTGAAATGCTTCTGGACAGAAGGAAGATGGCATCAGCAACATTGTTTCTGAGATGGGATGAAGTGGGTGCCAATGTCAAGAAAGTGCTTATGGGATAATTGCCGCAGAAACTTAGCTTTTGCAACTGTGAAGAAGATTCATTTTTAACTAGAACATGGATGTCGGTTGAACCATCATGGTACTGTCTTGATGTGTACACTGCCACTGAACTTGCTATAGTAAAGTTCATTTATGACTATGCTACTGGGCTGTGAATGCATGCTTGCTTTAGTCTCTGTGATGTTTCACCAATTCATTTCTCGTAAAATATTGAATGATATGCAAAGAACGGTAAGCACACCAAGCGTGTGATCATTCAGTGTACAGCAACAAGTTTATGGTGTGAAACATACTGTGTATGTGCCTTAGTGCTTAAGTATGTGTTGAATCTATGGGTTTTGTAAATCTGATACACATTGTCTGTTTTCTATTTTTTATATCAAATATGTGCTCGAATTTTGACGGACCATGTAACCATCTCGGCAATGATTATATAAGTTTCTTAGACCTATTTATTTAAAGGGACCAATAAGGAATGTTGGCTTCTAAGTGTTAATTTAATCGAATCATTTGTAACTATGATCGCAATTTTCACGTGACTGTTTTATTAGAAAACATTCAACACAACTGCTGTACTTGAAGCTACTGAGGTGAAATATTATGTATTATAATTACTAATGGCTAATTAAATTTAGCCCTTTTTGGTGCATAACACGAATCAGTCCCTTTGGTTCCTTTTAAGTGCCTTGGTCGTATGATCATGATATAAAAACGATGATGGTGATGTGTACAGCATTGAACGTTTTTGTTCTGTAATGTTAAAAGCAGCCAGCATACACTGGATATTTTTAATAGCCACGCGTGCCATACATAGACATGTGTGCCTGCACATAGACATATATGCCGGCATACATGTATTTATTTAGCATTCATGCATAAATACAATTATAATATATGTGACTGCTTTTAGTAGCATTTGCCTGTGTTGTAGGAGATTGAGATAGTAAATACACTATTTGAAGTCATGTTTCTTTTATGTTATATCGTCCTTTATTTACAAACTGTCCTGAAACACACGGCAGATTTGTTACGTATTATTTGTCGCACTCAACAGAAAAGTTCGAATACTTCTATCCGTATTTTGACTGTCAACATTTCCTGTGGACATATCACGTCGATGCGGATGGTGGCTCGTTTGATTTAATTTAAAAATAATTCAGTTATATTATTTTTGATTGAATTCAGTGATTTAATTGATACAAAGTGTGGAGATGGAGAATTCCAATGGCAGTATATGCGAGAGGAGTTAAATAAGGAATGGAAGGTGTCTATTCATACACACTCTTCAAGGTATTCGCCTTCCTCGAAAAAATATATCACATGAGACCAACCGTGAAGTGCTGTCGACGATTGCACTGACGAGATTTCTGGAACGACAACGAAATGTTATTCGGATCTAAAATAAGACCGACGCGCTCACTTATAATGTCAGTTTTCCTTACATCATCATAATTTGGGAGCCGCAGTGTCCCGTGGCTGGTCGAATGCCTGAGCATGCTGTTTTCCCGTCTTCCCATTTCACTATCCTCTGCCAGACGGTAATCTTCCAGTAGTCATCTAGTTCGTCTCTCCACCGTCTCGCCGGTCTTCCTCTAGATCGTTTCATTTCATAGGGTTTCCAGGTGGTGATACGCGATGTCCATCGGTTATGTCGCATTCTGCTGACGTCCCTGCCCAGGTCCACTTCCGTCTTCTCGCATTGTGCTGACGTGCCCTGCCCAGGTCCACTTCCGTCTTCTGGCTTGTTCAATCACGTCTGTGACCTTTGTCTTTTCTCTTCCCCAGATGTTTGTGTTTTGTCCCGGTATGTGACGTTTAACATACTTCTTTCCATCTTTATTTGTGCGGCTATTAGCTTGTTGTTTGCTTGGCTGGTGAGTGCCCATATTTCCGCGCTGGAGTTGTAGACTTGTCTCTTCAAGCATGTTCCAATGTACTCTTGATTCTTCTTTGAATCTCCTGTGTTTTTATCTCTGGTACTGTATGGCTGTCCCAGGTAGACGTAGCTTTCAACGTTCTCTATCGGAATGGTGTTGATGGGTTGGTTTGTCGTTTTTCATCATCACCTTTGTCTTCGACCCTGATTTTCACTTTCGTCAGCAACTTCCTGCAGCATTTGTTGTAGTTTATGTCCAACCAATTGTGCACTAGCAGTGCAGACGGCATATTAATTTTGGTCTTTATTAAAGGGCAAAAAAAGGCAACGGTTTCGTATCATACACTTAATAGAGTTTATACAAACTAACAATTTCCACATATACTGAATTTTTTAACGTCAGCGGTTTACTCAGAATGTGAACTTAAAGTCTAAAAATCTAACGAAATCCATGATGGCCTAGACACCACCATCTTAACCGGTGGCGTATTCGTTTGGCTTGGCCTGGCCTATAAGCGCGCGGCATTCTAAGTCTCTGCTGAGGCCGGTCAGCTTCCTGTGACGTCAGTAGGCTTCGAGTCTTCGTTTAGTTGGCAATGTAGCAGCTGCTTAGACCTAAATCTGTGGTCAACAAGTAATTATGAAGTAGACATATATCACCAGTTGATGGAACAAGATCCAACAAAACGTCGCCGACCGTCGTCTTCTTAAACCCGGGGCAGTGCTGACAATATTTAGCCATGGATGGACCTAAAGGCTAAACGAGATTTATGAATAACTAATCTGTGGAGAAGCCTAAGCTTACCGACGTCATTCTTCGTCGACAATGGCGTAACTCATAGTATTTCGATGGCTGGGTGTTCAAAAATATTTTTCAGGTAAACGGCTGGCGTAAAAAAATTGAGTATATGTGGACATTGTTACTTTATATTAACTCTATTAGGTGTACGCCACGAAACCGTTGCCTTTTTTGCCCTTTAAATAATCTATGGTATGCGTATGACTCGATCTATGAATCGAATACGCCAACATGTTCGTGGATGGGCAGAAGAAAACACGATTAAGTAAAACCAGGCAGTCTCTACAAAGAGGTTGTAGAGATCCTCAGTGTGCCTACTGTAGACAGTCGAGAAACAACTTAAAACAGTCACACTACATGTTGCATCCATAATAGTCAACACCACTAATATTGAACGTAAACTAGAATCATTGTTGTCATTGGCAACATGTTGGTGGCTGCTTCAGGATATCTGCATGTGCCATTTTCTCACAACAAAGAACTAGAAGTGGAGCGTGCGTGTATACATCACACATGACATCGTGATTGATACATGACGCCTTACGTTACCCTCCATTACCCATGCTCCGTGAGGTGGCAGCACTTTTCGCCGCTCGCTTAAACAACTCTTGTTGGCCTTGCTCGACTGCTTCGCCGAGAAGACAGTCGGTCACTTCGCCTGCTTTTGAATGTCATCCGTGTGAGAGGCTAAAAATGCTGCCTGGGTAATCGAGGCTAATCCTGTCAAACGGTTTGCTTCATAAACAACTGTAATTGTGTATTTCTGTGTTAATATAAGTGTAATGTTGAATGCGTTTAATATAGTATAGAATTATCTTGTGAAAGTATATCCTTATTTTAGTTTCATTTCATGGTTAGCCTCAGAGCGTGTCGAGGCAAGATAATAATGATCGTTTTGTCGCTATGACTATCAGACAATTGGCCACCTGCTAACCACTAACGTACAAATGCCCAGTTTTGGTTGCTCTCATTTGGAATAAGGTTTACGGTTAGGCTTAGTATTAGGGTTTGGGTTACGGTTATGTTGAAGGTACTTTTTACAAGATTGACATTAGGTGTTTTACATGAGAGAGTATTTAGCAAGAAGCCACCTACAGATAAACATCCAAATGTCTTGTCGTGACAAACAAGACGGTTACCGCTAGACGGCAGCTCCCTATTCATGTTGTGCACATGCACGTACATCGTGTTCGTGTGTCCCCCGTTCCTGGCCTTCATGCGAACGTCGTATAGAGAGTAGGATCAGTCTCCATGTCGATTCATTCATTATCCACTCCCAGGGCACATTTTGCTTACACAATTCTACTACGTGAAGTTACTATATGTGATCTGTGATAGCTGATATACTTCTGCTCCTTAGACTTAGCCACTCCAGCGTCACCCAACGCATGAAGCATGTGGCAGTTGGATCGGTCCTGATGTCATTCCAACTCCTGTTTACTTGTTGGAGATATGACTGGATGGTCTGGTGCCAGATAATTTTGGTCCGGCCTCTACTTCAACTTCCTTCCGGCGTCCATAGCATAACACATGGTAGGCAAAACTTATGGTGAAACATGCCCCAGCCAGTCCAGGTGCCGCTTGCAGATCGTACTGGTCATTGCATGGACTTCGCTTCGAGCGATCCTTGACTTGTTAGTAATTAAGTCGTTCCATTTGGTGTCCAAGGTCTTCCTTACATATACTGAGTTGAAGGCGTCAAGTTTCTTTTCCTGGTTTGATTTTAGATGCCAAGTTTCGCAGCCATACATTAATGTGTGTGGACAGGAAGTTGGAATATACAACCGCATCTTGAACCTCTTGCTTGTCCACATCTTGTTTAGCAGCATTTTGAAGGCTGCGGATGATTTACCTAATCTGTACTTGGTGTCATGGTCCGTTGCACCCTGGTTGTTGATGGAACTTCCCAGGTATGTAATGTCTTCCACAATTTCAATTACATTCCGACAAATGACTACACCAGAAGCTGTCTGGTGGTCACCCACCAGAATAATCTTGGACTTCTTGCTGCTGACTGACAGACCAAGTTTTCCTGCGGCGTCACTAATGGCATCCGCTATATTTTGGAGACCCTGGGTAGGCCTACTATCGGACAACGCTGCAAATCATCCGCGAATTCAATGTCTGATAGTTTGTTTCCTCCAAACCAGTCTATGCCCTGGTCTTTCATCGCTTTCTTCTGGACCCAGTCAATGCCACAGCGAAAGAGAATTGGTGATAGAATGCAGCCTTGACGGACGCCGGTAAGCACCCCGAATCAGTTACTGAAGCCGTCCTTTTTCCATATGCAGCAGCGGGAAATCTCAAGAAGCCGTGTACGTCTCGCGCTCGAAAACGAGGCTGGAGCACTTGGGGGGGGGGGGGCAGCGACGCCTTTTTACCAATAGCAATAATCCGTTGTATATATTTTGATTATCGTTTTAACACAACTTATTACATGCTAATTTTTGTTAATTCTATTATGTAACACATATGACATATTAAAATATAATTTAGTATTATAAAGTTTTTAATATTATTAAATCAATAAAATGGAAGCCCCGTAAAAGACGTACGTTAATCGTAAATACTATTTGCGCTATGTAAATCGCTAGTGTCTATGACAGTGACAGTGTGGTCAACTCAATATTAAATCGGACAGTTAAGATAAGAAAGACATACCTAACACAATATATTTATGACATGATTTTTTTCTAATATGATGTAACAGAAACCCAGCCAATAATCCATATTTGATCAGCCTTTGCCTTTACGTAAATCTGCCATCCGAGTGGTATTATTGATATCGAGCCATATTAAAACTACAGGAAAAATTACGTTCTTGATGACATAATACACGTTCTGGATGGCGTGATCGCAAATGATGGTGACGTCACTTCATAATATCAAACTAGCCTGATTCCTGCAACTACTGTTACCCATTGCGAGAACGAACTTAACTAATCATACAAACATTAAACCTTGATATTTAGTATTAAAAATATTTATTACCCACGTTAACTTGTGTTGCGTAATGTCAGAACACACATTCGACTACGGGTCTCGAGACTGCGAAGATGTGACGTCATAAACAGTACCCGACAACGATTGGGCGTGCCGTTGCAAACCGACAAATGAATCGACCTTCATCGAGGCGGGGAATGAAGCATGAACATTTCGCAGATGAGTTCAGTTTAATATTTATAACGTTTATTTAACGTTTGTGTCAGTTTATCTTCGACGTTTCATACGTAACAGTGGGCAATGCATACGCGAGAACGTAGCCAGATAAACAATCGGAAAATCAAACCAGTAACGGAGAATATTTGCAAGAAATTACACGAACATTAAAAAATAACTTAGCATTAAATGTTTAATCAATTTTGTGTCAGTTTAGCTTCGGCGTTCGACCTAGAACAGTGGTTAGGACACACACGACAAACTCGCGTGTTCTCATTAAACAATCGGAGCATCAAACCAACGTCAACGGAGAACATTTGCAAGATGTGATACGAACATATAACTGATACATTCAGCCATGCATTTACAACTTATTAATGTTTGCGTCAGTTCGGTCTTTATGTTCTACTGGTACAGTAGGTATATGTCGGGTTAGAACGAATGATTAGCCAGTTATCAATTTTTTTTATTAATGAGACCCCATAAAGGGGTAGAGTTAGCCAAGGATACGCGTCTCTCCATCAAACTGTGTTGACGGAGCGTGGTTTGATGGTTTGTGTCAATAGTTACTCACTTGCCCACCACGCATCCGTCCACCACGCATCCGCATCCAGCCAACGCTCTGTCGACCCGTGGTTCCATCCGACGATACATCCATTCGTCCGTCCGTACGTCTATCCATCCATACATCCACCCAACGGTCCACCCACCCACCCACCCGCCCGTCCGCCCATCTACACAGACGATCCCTCAGCCTGTCTTTGGGAAAGTGTATTATTTTGTTTGAGTTGACGCTAGTGAGGAGTGTTTTTATCGTCAGGTGTGATTAATTGAATGACTCACTAGATGGTTAGTTGGTTTGGTTGAATGGTCGGTCGGTCGGTCGGTCGGTCGGTCGGTCGGTCGGTCGGTCGGTCGGTCGGTCGGTCGGTCGGTCGGTCGGTCGGTCGGTCGGTCGGTCGGTCGGTCGGGCGGGCGGGCGGGCGGGCGGGCGGGCGGGCGGGCGGGCGGGCGGGCGGACGGACGGACGGACGGACGGACGGACGGACGGACGGACGGACGGACGGACGGACGGACGGACGGACGGACGGACGGACGGACGGACGGACGGACGGACGGACGGACGGACGGACGGACGGACGGACGGACGGACGGACGGACGGACGGACGGACGGACGGACGGACGGACGGACGGACGGACGGACGGACGGACGGACGGACGGACGGACGGACGGACGGACGGCTGAATGAATGAATGAGTGAGTGAGTGAATGAATGAATGAATGAATGAATGAATGAATGAATGAATGAATGAATGAATGAATGAATGAATGAATGAATGAATGAATGAATGAATGAATGAATGAATGAATGAATGAATGAATGAATGAATGAATGAATGAATGAATGAATGAATGAATGAATGAATGAATGATATTGGCTGGTTGATTAATTGATTGATCGATTGATTGGTTGTTTGTTTGTTGCGTGAAATAAGTGGTTGAGCTAGCTGCGTGATACATAACCTCTTTACAAACTACGTTTATGGGGCAGGGTTTGATGGTTAGCATGGATGGCCTGGGACAACATATCCATTCACCCACGCATCCATCCATACATCCACCCACCCAACCATCCATCCATCACCGCCCACCCGCTTAGCCGTCCGTTCGTCCGTCCGTCCGCCCATCCATCCACCCATTCGTAAATCCAGGGAATATATTAGCCTCTCTTGGAATGTGTAGTAGTCGGAGGTAACACACGGAAGTAGTTAGGCACTAACGGGGAGTGCGTGTTCGTCTTCCAAATGCCATGCGTGGTGTTCTAATCAAGTTCAGGTCTTATCAAGGTGTACAGCTCAAAAATAAATAACTGAAACCATTATTGTAATGCTAAGTAAAATAAATAAAAGTTATGGGGATAGTAATTCACTCTGGGCTTTCGGGTGGTTAAAATCTAAATTACATGACGAGTGGGTTAACTGGGGATCGACTAGGGTCACTTCAGAAGTGGCCACAGAGACTCTGGTGGTGCAGGAGAAACCCCTGCCGTAACTACCTCGCATAGACTCGCTTCCGGGCTCTTAGCTTAGAATCTCTTTAACTTCCTATGTGAAGCTAACGGTAGTGTCAGCTTAAAGATAAATCGGAAACGAGTCTATGTTTGGCAAGTGCCCAGTCCGAGCAGATAATACGGTTTTTCGCTAGTGCACATGAGCTTCTATCTAAATCTAGCTTAGAGGTAATTTATAAATACCTTAATATTTAATAATTAATAATTTCATTTTATATAATATGCAACTGTTTAGGTTTTATATGATAGTTGTATATGTTTGCGCGTATGGTGTTTATTTTACATCCATTTGTATATATATGAGTATGGTAAAGAAAAACTGCGATGTATGGTAACTGGAATCAAGGCAACCGCGAAGACGAGGAAGATGATTTAAATGAAGACCGACGAAGCGTTGTATGTAAGCAGAAAGATCGGCCAGGCTGAGATATGCTCCTGGGAAAACGGCCCGATGACCGGTGAACACCTACTGCAACACTGCCCACTACCGAATGACAATGGGCGACACACGTGGCAAGACGGCATCCCCTGGACGATAAAATGTGTGGTGATCTCCATCAGGCATATAGGAAGACAACATTCGAAACGGCGACAGACGTTCCCGTCTATAATGATGACAATAAAGAAGAGATGTAGGGCAAGATTAACAATAGCTAGAAAACTGAGAAATGTATGTTTAGTGACAGGGTTAATACGTGTATAAACTAATACAATCCTCGTGTGCATTGGCTTGAGGCCGGGGGACCGCGTACCATGGAGTGACCTTGATCTCTCTTTTTCGTTTCATTATCAACACAATCAGTACTTTCTTGATCTTTTACTTAAAACTGAATCTTAGCTGGTTTCAATATCTTAATCACTGTTGTGTTTCAGGTGAACAACCTACGATGCGTCACCAGGATGGAGAGAACCTGATGGAGAGAAGCTCGTGCTGTCGAACTGCTGCGATAACGGCGCCTTTGGTGGTGCACGGGACACTGTCTGCGACCGAGGAAGGACGACCTCCAATGATGACCGTTTCTTTGTGGACAAATAAAACAGACTCATTGGAAGTGTGCTACTTAGATATGGAATTTCAGAACACGGACTAGTCAGCATAACGACTAGAGACTGTGTTTTACGTCATCGACATTTGCAAAGTCATTCTGGAATACACGTTTTGCATTACTAGTTCTCACGTTGGAAAATCCGGTGTACACTTTTGTTATAGCCTGCAAGTTTATAGTCATTTTACAACTAACATTTAATAAAATGTGTAACTCAACTTTGTTGCGATGTTCTGATGTTCACAATGTATACGTCCGTACAAATTGTTCGAATTATGTCTAAATTAAATTGCACCGCCGAAGTACAGACCACGTCTGCGACTAGCTTGCACATAGCGACATCGTTCAAAAAAGAAAACAATGTGCATGCCAAGACCAGAACGTGTCGTCAAATCGGAAGTCGCGTGACTGGAAATTGAAGTATCGCCGATGTACTGAAAATGTTCTATCATTATATATAACTACAGATCTAAACTCCCCTTTACTAGCGTTAGGTGTGTATGAGTGCGTGCGTGCGTGCGTGCGTGCGTGCGTGCGTGCGTGCGTGCGTGCGTGCGTGCGTGCGTGCGTGCGTGCGTGTGCGTGCATATGTGTGTAGATTCGTTCGCACCCTATAAACTCCAGGCCAGGAGAAGTTTAATTGAAGAGAAATATGCAAATGTTGATTCGATTCCCCGTAGGCAGTTCCACAATGGGTAGTAGGCAGCCTAGACGCGTTCGAGGAGCAAACATCATCCAATTGCACGGGTCCCTCTTTAGTGTTCCAAAATTATGCTCACTGGCGTCGGAACTTCAGTCACTCCTTCGCTCTCCATCGACGGATTATGACACACGTGCGGAGGGTAGTATTCAAAATGTTTCGCTGCGGTACGTTCACAATTATTTAAGTTCACGAAAAACTTCCACTTGTTGCATCTCCAAGGCCGAGAGACTTAACGGGCGCCAGTCTATGGGCCACATAAAGCTAGCGCAAGCATCGTGCGAGTCCCTGCCTCGTGACGTATGCGACCATTTCCGGGATTCCATATGAGATCAGTCCTCTGCGTGAGAATGGTTTGTGGACGCTGTCGAGTGCAATGCTGAAATCGATGAAGCTTGACTCTTGACACTTTTCAATGATGTGTCGCAGAGTGAATATATCTGCTCTGCACATAAGCGCTTTGGTCTGAATCCCGCCTGCTCTTCTCACAGCTCACTGACCACTGCTTCGTCCATCGTGTTCAAGTATACTTTGTCAGGAATAGTCAACAGTGTCACCATTCCCCACCAGTTGTCACAGTCGACCAGTCACATTCCCTTTCTTAGAGATACCAATGACAGCATCGTCTTTCCAATCCGCAGGAACAACTCCAGAATTCCACACCGGGTTGCAATTCTGACACACCCACTGTCTCCTCGCCTCCACGCCTGGTAACTGGCCTTTCAGTTTCTTAATAACATTTCTCACTTAATTCTTCTTCTTCTGTGAAGTTGTATGTATTAATAGCGTTGGTTCATGTCGGTTGAACACTTCAAAAGTATGGTCCGCCCACCTTGCCAGCTTCTCGATTATCTCTACTCGACAGAACTGAAGTACATTCCATCCTTGGCATTAATTGGACCAGATATTGACAAAGTAGTGCCTATAATGTAACAATAATAATACAATTATTAAATTGCATATATGTCGATTAGCCAGGATCTTATCAGCCACTGATTACAACCACGTAAACTATATACAGTCGTCTACGCCACCGGTAAGATTAGAATTTGTCCATGATTGAAGAGGTAGCGAGATATTTTTATATTTAAAAGTCCTCACCTGGTGACAACAAAACTTCCTTTGAAAGTGTTGTCCACTCTGTGAGATAACTATATATTAAACGGACATAAACAAATTTAATGAAGACTAGGTCTCTGTTAGCGTTTACTTTAGCAATGTCCGTTTCGAGTCGCCTCGTGAATACCCATTGTGACTATGCATCTAGTCTAGTAGCTAGGCTACGCATATTTTTGTTGACAGTTGGGTGGGGAATACCCGGTCTGGTTCGGTTAACGTAAACAACTGCCCAGCATGAAATCCCCCGCATCCCGTCATTCGCCTGGAACGGGACATAATTATGCCATGGTTAAACGTAAACACATGCAGCGTCCGTTCCACATCGAAGCCATGTCGTATTGCTGATTGGGAGATAATTATTGCATGTTTACAAGCAATATACCGAATAACTTCGATACACATGCTCTCCAATATATAGTTCAACACATTGATGTTAATGATGATATGACGCAGACGCGGCCTTAGCGGACGCTCTGACGAAAAGGTTGCGCGCAATCACGACAGAGCTGCCACACGGCGGACAGGAACATGTTAAAAGTGTGCTATTTTAGCCCTTTTCTGGTATTATTTCTCATAAACGGTCTATTTATGCTAAGACAATTACTGCGAAGCAGTTTCTCGGAACTAATAATGATACGATATTACTATGATAATTCAGACGCAAGCGCTCAGCCTCAGAGCTGGTATCGTTCGCAAAACGCACCGGCTTCAACCGGTTCCAATGCCGGATTTAAGTACACGACCTGGGGCTCGTAGGGAAATAATAACATTCACAAAACTGTGCAATTAAACGCTAACTTTGTTGAAAATATTTGTTTGCATTCATTTATGGTTAGGCAGATGCCTAACTGTTTAAGCATGGCCTATACTGTGTTTACTGCGAAACAGTTGTAAACAGGACATGACCTAGAATTAACCTTACGAGTCTCTAGTCAATGAGTGACGTCAACGCTAGGCGTCAACAACCGGCCCCTACAAACTCGCCGAGCAAATGGGGCTGCGGCTTCAGTTGCAAGTTGAATAACGATGCGAATGGGCATGTTAAACGTTTATGTGTGTTTCTTTGCGTCCGTAATAAGCGCATATGCGTTCGGCCAAGACACAAGTTCAGATAAATATGCGTACGCGTGCGACAGGTAAGAACGTTAGTTATAACGGAGAGGAGGACGATGATGTAAGTGTAGATGTCGTCTTCGTTACTGACGGCAGTGACGCTAGACTGTTAGACTCCAAGTAACATGTACGATCAGCTGTTTGCGTCCAAAACGCAGTTAATTTCGCAAGACACAAAATCTGCATAGTGCATACAGGATGTGGTTGACTATCCCTGATTATTAACTTACCTAACTTTGATTTTTATCAGCCATAGACGATATATTATCATATATGCATGCAGTCACAGTACATGCCATGTGCACCTTTCCGCCCACGCCCATGGCCACACGCGGTCATTTGACAGCAGCGATGTTTGTAAACATTCGAATCACCAGGAACTGACTTCACTACAGTATAGCTGCAGCGCAATGTAGATCAACAGCTGACGCCCCTTGGGGTTGATGATTTAAGTGATTTTAACTTCGAATGTGCCGCAATTGTTTATCTATATAAAAGTCAGTAAATTGCACAGTTTTACATACATACGTTTGAAGAAAACAAAACAGAGTAACATAATTATGACTATGTTTTTGTTTGGCCCTTTGGGGAAGAGACCACTGCTGTTGCTTTGGCTAGTTAACCATTAAAGTAACTGATTGTCATAGAAGTGCACGTATGGGTATTCAAAAGAGTTGTTAGCAGTTAGCTGAAAGTGTGTCTATGTTTTGCAGCAAGGTGTACTGTCAAGGTCTTTTACTGGATGTTGTACAACGCACACGCATCTTCCAGGATTCAAAGACATTTGTTGACATGACCTTGAAATATGAACCAGGTGAGATGAGTGCTTGTGCTGTTAACTTAGACATAGCTCGATCACTTAACTTCACTATACTGTATGTTTTCCTTTGTTAATGTGCCGTCCACTATTCACTGTATGCTGTATAGTAGCATTATAGATTTTGAATGTGCATGTGTGATCATCCATGTTCCAAGTTGTTTACTCTGCTAGTAGATATCCATGCTAGTATATTTAGAGCACAATGGCTCAGAGGTAGAGCTTCGGACTCTCGACTACTAGAACCCGGGTTCAAATCCTGAGCTGCAGTGGTAAAACCTTGGGCAAGTTTAAATGAGTACCTGTCTATAGACAGTGGTGGATATGTGTACGAGGAGCCTTCATGAATTAATTGTAACATAGGGCTGGACACTTCCCAGAGAAGCTGAGATGGTGTCTGAGTGAAAAGGTCTGTCAGGGAAGTGAAGTGTAAAGCGCTTTGAACGGCCCTGAGGACTGCATGGATACTGCACTATATAACAACTTGCCTTTTTTATTTACTGTTAATTTAAATGTGTTTTATATTACAATTTAAATGTGTTTTATATTACAGCAAGGTTAAGAGATCAATTAAGAACACTCAAGTCTGAATCATACATTTCATCATGTAATATGCGTGGCTCAAGATAAAACAAGATGATTTTATGTGTAATGTGCAACAGGATTTTATGTAATGCTTTTTATATATAACTGGCACAGGATAGATGTTGACTTGAGGACAACCATATGTAAGAAAGGAAATGTTTCAGATGTTATCACAGAGAAGTTCAGCCAGCTGTACAACATGTCTGGAGGTCGGATAAGTCGTCGGGCCCTCAAACAGTTCACTGAGGATAATCTCTCTGGCCCAGGGGATGAACTGGAGGAGTGGACACCTGCAGACTGGACAGACAAGTAGGTATAGCTGTGTCCACTCTGGTGTACACATTGACCGCAATATTGTAGATCCTCATCATTACAAATTATTTAACTGTAATTGTGATAGTGACTCACTGTGGGTTGGAATGTTAAAATTTTCAATGATTAATCTTTGAATTTTTTTAATAAGTCACTTTGGTGTGGATATAAATTACTTTAACATTTGCCATTATGCATATTGTCTGAGGAGTTATGAACAGCTGAGAAAATATTTAGTAAATCATCTTAACGTGAAGAATCTTTTAAAATTTACTTCATTCGTAACATCATTATTTTATATTTATTCTCCATCATCTACGTAGCACTCTCCGGAACATGGAAATCTGTATTGGGACAGTAGATTCTCATAGTCATGGAAACTCTACCTGTGCACCAAGAAACATATTTTTGGTACAGCAGGTGCACTAGCTACAGTGAGGCATCCTGAACTGGTGTCAACTGGTTAGGATCAGCTTGTCCTTATGGCTGGTTAAGAGTAGTTGCAGAGCATTCTATCTTTGCTGGCCACTGTATGTACAGCACTTGATAACAGCTGCCTAGTGATGTCACCAGCAAAGTATTATATGATCAAATAGCCTTGTATCTAAAGCTTAGACAATACGAGATAGGCCACCTGCAGTTACGACCACCAGTCATGTCCTTGTATGTACACCGGACTACACCCTGTCTCCCAAGTAATCTGGGTTAACAGCATTTATTCACTATTTTCCCTATAAGCCAGTGATCTTGTCCTTACAACCCTCTTTCCTACATAATCTGGGCTAACAACATTCAATCTTGTCCTTATAATCAGTGATGTTGTTCTTATAATGCTCTCTCCCACATAGTCTCCCCATAGAGTTAATAGCATTACATTTTGTCATTTTAACCCTGTGCTCTTGTCCCTATAACCCACTAAAACCAGTGATCATGACCTAATAAAACCCAGTGAACTTCTCCTTAAACTCTGTTTCCCATATAATCTGGGTTAATGGCATTCAGTCTTGTCCTTATAACCCTATCTCCCACAGGGTCTGCGTTGATGCCATTCACATTTGTCCTTGCAACACTTTCTGTCTGTCACGTAAACCGTGGGCAGTGGACACTTGAAGATCATTTCCTTCTAAATGTAGTCCTGTCTGTCTAGCAATTAACCTGTGTTCAGGACACCCCTTTGTCCTGACACCGCAGTCTGTCTGCCATTCTGTTCGCTGACCCACAAGATTACTACTTGAGCACACACTGACACAGTCAGCTGTTGTGTCAGTGCAGGCGGCTGTCTTGTTTCACAGTCTCGGCATGACTTGACAATCTCGTTCAAACCCCTCAGCATCTTTCTAGTTCACTTAGTTCACTTAAGTTGATAAAGGCTAACTAAGTTTGCCTATTGTACATCCATTTTTAATTCTGAAATTTTGAAAAGCTGTAACGCTACATTTTTATAGAAATAATTGATCTTAACCCATTTTATCCGGAATACGATTCTAGTCGTAGTTACCCTTTTTATGCGGAATACGATTCTAGTCGTAGTTTGCACTTGACACGGCTTCCCTGCACTCTGACGTTTTGGAATCCCATTGGCTGGTTAACACCGAATGACGTCAGTATATCGGGATCACTAGGAAACTCATATTTTTCAACCAATCAGCGCCGTTCTGTGGGTATTTGCAGTTCAAAGCGGGTACCCCCAAGCTAAAGTGAAATCAAAGATGGCGTCGAGTCGCAAAGATCGTTAAATGTTGACGTATTTTGAAGGATAACTCCGCTAATTTACTTCATACTGGTGATGACAAGAAGGCAGACAAGTGGATAGACGATATAAGATGGACGGTTATGGTATTTGATGCGACATTTGTCCGTGAAGACATACTTTGAAGCCATCGAAGTGGGTCAACCGACAACGGCATCCATTTCCACCCATCTCGCTCCACGCCGTATTTTTGGCGCCAAACAAAGTTAAGAATATTTCCAACGACGGTAACTACTTCATAAATAAAGTGATGTTGAAATGTTGAACAAAGTTGTTACTTTATAGTACTTCTTTATTAGTTATAAGAAATGAGCCACAGAATTATATATCGTTGACAGAAAATATTTCAAAAATTTGCATAATTCCGCTCAGCGGCGCCACACGTTGGCGATTCAGTCGACTGACGTGGGGGTATTGCAAACAATTTTACATTATGAGATTATTATCCAAGATATGTGGACAAGTTGTATACCTTTATTTTCAGCAGAGATTAATGCATAAAATAAACTCAACTTGCTCATAGACATGTTGCTTCCTTCATGGCGAAAATGTCGGGTGAAAAGTAATGTGACAAACCTCAACATAGGTTTGAATTTATTAGACATGTTTTGCCATATGCCACATATAATATATATGATAAAACTATGAGTTTATCGATGCGACTGTATAGTTTATTTTATCTACTTTCTAAAGGTATATCACATTTAAAAATTGATTGAGAAATAATAAAGTTATGTCCATTTTAAATGAAGGCCTGTCATTTTTTAATGCTGACATTGGTTTGAGGAAATTATCAGGAACTGGCTGCAACTCGTCTGCACTAGCTTCAGGATAAAATGGGTTAAACTATAGTGTATTATACAGTTCATGAGGTTTGGTAAAATAAGTGACATTTCATGATGTCTCTAGTTCCTAAACAAGAATAGAATGATGTTGTTATGTGAAAATCTGTGTATTTTTACTTTTAAATAATAGATAATTTCCCAACCCGTGTCTGTATGTCCTGTCACGGTACATGAGATGCAAAAGGATCTATAAATTCTACAACTAATCAGAATATTATTATCACTGGAAAGTTGTCATTTTACACAGTGACAATCTGCAGATAAGTTGGAAATTGAACAATCACAACTCTTATGTTTGATTGACAGATAGAACTTCTGTTTTATCAACAGTGGCAGAAATGAGTCTCTTTCGTGCACCTGTATGCTAAAATCGAAGTTATGAGCAGTGCTTAGGATTTGCTAGTGCGAGACAGTCATTGTATGTTTCGTTTCAGACCGACATTGGCGAATCGTGTAAAAGATCCACGACTGCGACACTGGGTCCTTGAAATCAACAAACTGTGGAAGAGTCTGGGCAGAAAGGTGTGTGTGTGTGACACGTGATGACATGGTCACATGATTTATATTACATGGTAGTGGAGGTGTGGCATCTGATGGTTTCTTGGTGGGTCGGGTAAAGGTTTTTGTGTCCTAAATAATTTGGTACACATGTCAGATTTCTAAGAAGCCACCATTTTTACAAGGAATTGACTGTGTAGTGACGAGTCCAACGGATGGTTTACCAGATGTTTGTGGTAGACAGGAGTGTGCTGAATACAGGGTGTCTTCAAATACTTTGGCTGACTAATTTTGCCTAAGAAATCATAAATTCTTTCTTAGAGCATGTAGAAGGGATTGGTTGTGTAGTCACGATTCCAACGGATTGTTTACAAGTCGTTTATGGTAGACAGGAGTGTGCTGAATACAGGGTGTAAATCACAATACATTTAGTTGCTGCTAGGTAAAAAAAGTCCCATGCTGTCTTGGTCTTGTGTTTTGTGTGTCACAAGGTACACCACGTTGAACAGTTGTGCCTAAGTTATTGACTTTTTCTCAGTTTGGCCTGTGATGTGGCTATAAAGAGGGCAACATGTGAATGCCTGGTGTATGTCTCAGGCCATGGGATGGGTCAGTAAAACTATCTGAAAAGAATACAGAATGTATTTATGTAAAATTACACTAAAAAAATAATCCATTGACTGATTCTTTAGATAAGCCTAGCAAGTAGTTGTATATATTACTATTATTACCAACGTATTGTCTGTTTCTTATTGTAAATGTTTCTGTTTGCTGCGATAGATGAAGGACAGTGTCAAAGACCATCCCGACCGACACTCCCTGCTCTATGTGCCTAATCCATTCATCATTCCCGGCAGTCGCTTCAGAGAGTTCTACTACTGGTAAGACACCTTTCATATACATAACCCTATCTACCGTGTAGTGTGTAACCATTTCACTCTCTGTCTATCCGTCCGACTGTCTGACTATCTTGTTTAATTTTCCTGGTTGCTCTCGCGCTCTCTCTATGTCTCTTTGTCTGATATAAGTCATGTAACATGCGTTATGTTTAGGAAATAGTAAACGCGTAAATATGTGGTTGAATTGTGTATGCATTAATTTTTAATTCAAAGACAGATACGCATCAAATTTACATCCTTTGTGTAATGATTCTAATTACACATAATATGATCTTGTTTGTTTCCAGGGATTCATATTGGATCATGAATGGACTTCTAGCTTCCGATATGAAGGAAACTGCCAAAGGCATGATAGAAAACTTTCTGTACATAGTTAATAAGTAAGTGTTGTTCTTTTATGTTAATTCTTAAAACAGAAGGCAATGTTGGCATATTTGGCAAATAGGTTGAATGCATAGAATCAGTGACATATATCTGGAATCTTTCAAAAGGGGCCAAAACTTGTCACCGCTAATTGTAATGTGTTCAGTTATAAAGGTGCGACAGGACTAAATTTGCTGAAGTGTTTCATCAAAATGTGGCACAGTTGTAGTTAGTTAAAACAGTCTTGCACTTGCTAAAAGACATTAGAAATTGAATACAATTGTTTATAAATGTGCCTGCTGTTGGACCATAAACAGTTAATTGCAAGTTTTAATTGACAATGATGGGACAGTGTTTCTGCCTTTTTTCTGCAACTTATATATTTGGGACTTGAGAGACATTTTAATGGCGCAGTCAGTTCCCCGAGAGTTTCCGCCCTCCCATGTGGTCTTATGTTCACCACCAGCAGTTAACATGACAGTTTGGTGTTTTAGCATCAGCTCTGATGTCTGTTTCCAGATATGGCCACGTTCCAAACGGTGGCCGCGTCTACTACCTGGGCCGCAGCCAGCCCCCCATGCTCACCCCAATGGTGGGGCGCTACTACGATGTGACGGGGGACAAAGACATGCTGGCGGCCAACATACACCTGCTGGAGAAAGAGTATCAGTTCTGGATGGCCAACCGCACGGTGACAGTCACAGCACCTGTGACCGGTACAAGGCACAACCTAACACACTACATGGTCAATCTCGGTCATCCTCGCCCAGAGGGTTATTTGGAGGATGTCACGCTTACAGATGGACTTAGTAAAGGTCGGTTGATGTAATGAAGTTGCCGTGGTTAACATATTTAGTCATTGTGGTGCCTGCATAGAAAGTGCAATGAATTGTAATATTCCCAAATAGAACAATCTCTGAGTCACATGTCTAGTAGTTCCAACCTGCCTTGTCTGTTCATGCTGCATTTTTGACAATTAGTCATTTATCTTGACTGAATCCCGATAAAACATATGGTACACTTTTCTAGCTGTCTCACTATATACAACTTGTCCTTGCAGCCACTTTCACTCTATATATTATGATCATAAGAACTGTTTAATCTAATGGAAGTACAGTGGTGTGCAAAATACAACAATGTACAATGCACAACCTCCTACAATAATTCACCAATTACATTTTGTATATTTAATATTAAGAAAATGTTAAATATTATGTAACTATTTTTCCAATATGAAATCTTGATGAGAGTGGTATGACCTCAGGGGATTTGAGGAGATTCTCTGAGCTGGAAGTCATAGAACAAATGCTAGAAGAAAAAAAACTGGCTGCACCGTAAGATTAATCTACTATGTTTACAATCCTTGCTTCAAAATGACGTGGTTGTGTGATGTGTAGTTTCTGTTCTACAGACAAAGCAGCGAGTCTTTACTCGAACGTTGCCGCAGCCTGTGAAAGTGGCTGGGATTTCTCGACCCGTTGGTTCGGAGGAGAGAGTCTGAAGACAATCAAGACGAGCTCTGTACTGCCTGTAGACCTCAACAGTCTGCTCGCATGGAACGAACATCTACTCGCCAAGTTCCATGGCATTCTAGGTGAGATTTTTTAAACAATCGCGATGACTAAAACAATTGGTGTCTTGGTAGTATACGTGTATGTAACAATTTATTGATTGTCATTGCACATACATGTATGTATAATGCTGGTAGTATACATGTGTTATCATATGTATGACTATGGAACTGTACTTATATTAAGAACTGAGACTGAAATAAACTTATTTTATTTGATCTTATATAACATTTTAGGGATTACACTCTATTATCATATTTCTTAACAAAATTTCAATATATCTGGTGAGTTCTAGTTATTTATAATGTTTGTTGCAAAATTATGTTCTTGCATTTTTTCATGGTCTAAAAAATTACTTGACTGTTTCTCCAAAATCTGCCTATTTGGTTAGTAGGGTAAATTTTAAATATGGTCGTCAATTTATTTTATTTGCTGCCCGACCTACCTGTATATTTAAGTCAGAGGAACCTTAACTTGCAGTGTTGTTTAACCGGTGACTCTGCGTTGGTGCAGGTAATAGAGAGAAGCAGCAGCTGTTTGCACAACGGGCCGTGCTACGTGAAGGAGCCATCAAGGAGGTGATGTGGAGGGAGGACAAGGGGTCGTGGTTCGACTACCACATGGACACAAAGCAGCACAACGAGGCGTTCTACCCATCCAACATCTTCCCCCTCTTCACCAATAGCTATGACACGGGCAGCAGTCACGCAGACAGGATGAAGACGGTTGAAAGAGTGCTGCAGTACATCAGAGTGAGTCATGTTTAATTATGTGACACGTGCGCTTTGGAAGTCTCTCTCTACCTGTGTGCGTGTCTGTCTGTCTGTTTATTTATTGCAAAAATTTAATAAACCAAGTGATGATGATTAAGTGGTGTATTTCTTCACCTCTTTACCCATTTTAAATGCTGCTCTTCCAGAATGAGGGTGTTCTCAACTACCCTGGGGGTATACCGACCTCCCTGAAGAACTCAGGCCAGCAGTGGGACTTCCCGAATGCGTGGTCACCGGCAGTACACCTCTTTATTGAGTCGCTGTCTAGCACACAACACCCGGAGGCTGAAAAGATGGCACAGAATATCACGAATCACTGGCTCTACTCGAACTGGCAGGCCTGGAAACACTTTGGACACATGTATGAGAAAGTAAGTACCCAGTACTCTAGTAGAATATACACTATACATTGTTCCTTGTATGGTTACTAAGCAATTTGGCTGTAAATATTCACTCTTTCCTACCTGAACTAATATGTGCAGCAGAAGAAACATAGAATAAAGATTTGGAAAGGAACTGGGAGCCACTACTAGATGGTCTGATAGGGTATCATCTGTTGCCATTGGATTAATTACTGCACAGATCAATTTAGACTAGTTGAATGTTTTGGGATACTACTAGTTATATATGACTCTAGGAATTGCAATAGTTGTTTTTATGGGCAATTTGTTTTATCCAACCAATCATCCAGTTCCATGTTTTTTAAACCTGGAATTTAAACAATAACATTCCATCATTTTCCAGAACCAATAGGCTACAAACAATGCGAATGACAAGACGTAGTCATAGAAGTCATTAAGTGATAGCTTCAGTGTCTTATAATGTGTGTCTGATGTGTTTCAGTATGACGTACGACACATTGGTGAGCCAGGGGGCGGGGGTGAATACGAAGTACAGCTTGGCTTTGGCTGGACAAATGGCGTTGTTCTTCAGCTAATAGACAAATATGCAGAGACAATTATCCTGCCTATGGCACCCACATACGGCCTTTCGAGTGAGGCCATCTATGCAATTGTCTTTGTCATAGTCTTCACAGCGATTGCTGTCATTGGTGTAGTATATGTGTGGCGATCACGCCGTTGTTGTGCTGCTAAGTCAGTCGTGTATAGGTGTGCCAGGTGACTGGCAGCCCTCGTCAGTCTACAAAGTAAGGGTACGAAGTTCCGCCCACCAAGGGTGCTGCTACAGAAACGTCTCTCTAAGTGCGTGTAGACGTCGTTCCAGAACTCCACTGGGCAGTTGTCGTTTCTCTGCTGCATCTTTCAGTGCCTCTAGGGTCTAGGCCGGTCTCGTTTTCACAGATATAACTACATTCTTAAATCTTGGCTGCATGTGTATATATTCGTCATGTTCATTCCATCATTTCACATTTTTTCATGTACAAAATGACATATTATTATCAGTTAGCGTTTTATGGAATTTTTCATGTTGAAAATTGCACTCCTATTTCTGTTATCATGTAGCACAATTAAAATATGATAACAGCAAATTTTTATGCAATTTGGAGTGTTTTGGACATTTAAAATGCTGTAAAACGCAATATCAACACTATAAACGATGAAACAATATTAACATGAAACGATGTGGAATGAATGCACCAAGATATAAAATATTTATACTGGTGAAAATGATGTGGGTCTAAATTCTAGAGAGCCCATAAATCTATGGTTTTTATCATGACCTTTTTGGGCAATACTATAATGGTTTTACTTATACATTGCTGCTATTTGTCACTGCTGTTTAGGCCATTATTGGTAACACTGCTTGAAAGACCTGCTTTTGAAAAATGCAACTGCTCAGCACTGATGGCTCAAGAATGATGTCGGCTTTATCATACCATCGCTGTGAGCTTGCTTAAGCCATCTAGAATACGCTATGCCCTTATTTTGGAGGTTGATGAGTTTTAAATTAGTGATTTGTTTATGCTTCTTTGTTTAATGTATGCAGAAGAGTTTGCTTATAACGCAGTCATGTGAACTGTTGCATGAAAGTATCGCACAAAGCTATTTGTTGAGATTCATTGAAATCTTAGGTAATTAAGGTGATTACTTTTTAATCAGATGATTGTTTCGTTACATATTTTGTATATTATGGTATTGGATGCTTAGTCCATTGTGTACGACATTAAAACGTTTGATTCATTTGGGTGTTGTGATAATTTCATGACTCAGAAAGTACCTGGCTGTTACATTTTAAACTGATAAATCAGTATGAAATAATTATTCGCAAGTTCATTTGACAAGCCCCTATTAAAACCCTGTTACTTATTCAGATGTTTGCAGCATTGCACATAATTTGGCCTATTTAGATGGCAGATTACGTAATAATTAGAAGCACTTTAACCATTACTGATCCTAACCAGGTACATTAATAACCTGAATTATGAGATTTACACTAACCGTTTATTTCCGTCATCTGATTAGTGTTGGTAGATACAAATTATAACTGGTAGCATCACATATTTGTGCTGCCACCTTCTGGACACACTACCGTCTGTACAAAATGTCCAATGAATCCGTCTTCTTTTTTAAAAAACCTTTCGATATGCTACCAAAAATGGTTTACACCTGGTTGTTAATAATTGATCTACGTCCCAGGTTAATAATGTCCTATTCCACAAGAGATTCTACAAAAGCTATTACCAAGCACAATATTTGTCAAGCCATTAAAATAAAAGTATCAACTAATTTCCGTTAAACTAGTCTTAAATTAAGATCGCTAACATGCTACACACACCTATTACGCACAATCACTAAACAGATTAGTAAAGAAAGGAGCAACTTTTTTTACTTATATATTTTGTGTCTTGCCCAATACAGTTAAGTGACTATTACAAGTCAGATCGAGAAAATACAACACAAGACTGGTGTGGTCGCAGAGGTCGATTTTATTGACCTTGATTACACATCATGAGAGCAAAGTGAATAGATCACTTCAGCTTCTTCTTGGGTCGGATGTTGCTGGTTCGGCCACATTTGCGCTTGCGGCAGTTGGTGGCTCGTGGGTGGAGACGAGCATAGCACCTACAACATGGGCCCAGGTGAGGTCACTGCAGTCTACACAACTCAAGTGATGCGACGAGGCATCGCCTAACAGCACTGCACACCACTCCACAGTGTGCCGATTTTAGTACATTAAATTTGGCACATTTCTCAGAAAATCGGAAGTTGGTTCACATGACAGATGTTCATGAAGTCAATCTTGCGTACCTGTTTATAGCAGGTTCACATGACTGATGTTCATGAAGTCAATCTTGCATACCTTTTTATAGCAAGGTTCACATGACTGATGTTCATGTTCATGAAGTCAATCTTGTGTACCATTTTATAGCAATATTCATGCTCAATCCTTGATGCAGGCCTAAATACAATTACACATAGAGCAGTGCTTCGGGTGTAGTTTTCTTTTTAAACCGCTTAGTTGTGCCACTGTCCATTTGTCTTTGAGGCCATGACGATAATCAATTATATGAAGTTCAGCAGATTAATTCAGGACATTGAGTATCAGCCTAACTTGAATAGTATATTATTGCTGATAATATATAATACCAGAGGTGATGTTACAAAACTGGATGGTGCTAAAATTGCACCTGATCTATGACTGGTAATACTTGATGCTCCACTGATAAGAATCTCGTTCATAAGCGAACTGATTAGCCCCAAGGCTTGGAAATGCTAGTGCCAGGTTTTGTGGAGTGAGCGATTCTAGCAATGATAAATGTTTTTTTAGCAGGAACAATAGTGATTAAGTAAACTCTATGTAATACATCCATTGTGCATTGTTACTTATTTACAATGCAGATGCCTTTTATAGATAATAGGTTATGGTCACAGTGTAATCATTTATCAGCACAAATACTTCCTACTGTGCATCACTTCAACACAAAACTGTCTAAAGATATATTGTGAATAAACAATGTTTGCTATTATCCTCAAGAGTCAACAATGCAAGACACACGACGTACTTCCTGCAGATCATCTTGTCGCAGTTGTACTTCTGGGCCAACATCCTCAAGCTGGGCTCAATGATGCCTCCTCGGAGACGCAGCACCAGATGGAGAGTAGACTCTGCAACAGGAGGCATCAGATGACTAGAACCATCTCTCTAGGCAGAGACCCGTTCACCTGTCTTTTGGATGGGGTTAGGGTTATTGTGGACGGTGGAGAATGAACAAATCTTCAAAATTCATAGATATCACCAGTTAAGCCTTAAAAATGGGTGTCACACGTGTGTTTGTGTTTTTATTTCAGGACAGGCAACACATCAACTGGCCTGTATATGTACGAGTTAACATCCAAGTGATCAAAAAATTGCAAATAAATTTACTGCATAAGGGCACTGACAACAATACACATCAAACCCATCATATGCTACAATAGACAGAAATGTCAAACGTGCTAGCCCAGCAATGCAGTGCAAATTAGTATGTCTTCTGTAGTGACGCTTATTGTTTTGCATTTTCCTTTAATGAAACTATTTTATTGTCTTGCAGGCCTCACCTTTCTGGATGTTATAGTCACTGAGAGTGCGGCCATCTTCCAGCTGCTTGCCGGCGAAGATCAGACGCTGCTGATCTGGGGGGATTCCTAGTGGAGCAGCAAAAAGAATGGCTTATTGCAAATATAGACACACATGGATTATATTACATCAGACCATTATGTAATAATTAGACAAATGGTAGTGACAAAGAAGCTAATGTAATATATAACGTACCCTCTTTATCTTGAATTTTTGCCTTGACATTTTCAATCGAGTCAGAGGCCTCCACCTCAAGGGTGATGGTCTTGCCCGTGAGGGTCTTTACAAAGATCTGCATCTACAATAAAACATAACCTCAAGGTTTAGTGACTGGGCACTACTTAGTACACACATGACTACTACACTAACTCTGAACATTTGATCTGTAGCCTATATAATGAAAGCTTTTACAAATGTACAGGTTTCTTCCAATACTTCCTCTGCTGCATGTCTTGCGTATGTTTGATGTGTACGGGGTATGCATAATGTGGGTGTTATCTGCCCAAAATGCTGATAAATAATTTCATGTAGCGCGACTATAATGAATATTTATAAGCTCACAGTGAATCACGCAGTTACCACTGACTTTAAACAAAGTGAACTTGTCGGATAAAACCAAAGCATAGGGAACTTAAGCAAATATTCATGATGATGCATTATGTTGTGTTGTTATAAGTGATTAATGAAACACATTTTATAATGAAATGCGAGCACAAAATTACATGAAATAATTATGTTAACAGAATTAGTTAAAAACTGCCTACATTACAGTTTAACATTTACAAATAATCCCTTTATGTCTATTTTAATCACACTGTTTCACTTGAATTACTTTACTCCTACAACGCTTAACACAGCAGAAAACATGCAGAGGGGCTGCTCATTTTTACGCATGTATATTTTACGAGATTTGGATGTTACTTTTCTATTGTTGTTAAGTATTTTTCTCTAAACAACTGGTAATCTTCCAGTTAACTGGCAAAAATTATTAGGGCCTTTTGAAATCGGTTTTAACATGTTTTTTCAAAGTGAATGTGTCCGGAATATCATACTACACCACTTCTGGCAAAAATAAGTCACGTTTTTTTATAATAAATTTAATGCTGTCAAGTCGCCAATGTCAGACATTAGCAGTTAGCACATGCCAGATGTATCAGGAAAACAAAGGTGATGTCTTGCATGTACACTACAAAGTCAAAATGAAACACAATTTGAAGTACTTTATAAATTTAAAACAAATCCACATCATACTCAATAAAAAATGAATGATGTAGCCTTGGGTTTGGGGGGACACATTTGCAAATTGCAAGATATCGTTTTTGCAGTCCTGATGGTTGCGTCTGGCATGCACTAACTGCTCACGCCCTGTGACATTGTCGACTCGGCAGAATTCAACTAATTTAAAAAAAACGTGACTTATTTTTGCCAGAAGTGGTGTAGTATGATATTCCGGACACATTCACTTCGAAAAAACAAATTGATATTCTTTTTACAGGAAGTGATGTAGAATGACATTCCTGATACACATCGAAAAACGTGATAAAACCGATGTGAAAAGGCCCTAATCATTTAGACTAGATAACTGGAAGAGTAACAAACTATCTTTCTCAGTTTGTTTGCAGAATTGGACACTGCATGTCAGATATTTGACATACTATTGTGGACGAATTTGGTAAAATGTGGTGACGCACGATCAATAACCATACCAGTATGCGCATGAATCTCCCTAATATCGCTCATCTCTACATATCGCAACAAAAAGGCTGAAAAAATGCGTTTTACACACAAATTATGGATTAATTTCCACATACATATAACTAACTATGCACCGCACATGGCTGCTGTGTATACCGTTTTTTTCTCAAAACGGAAAAGGTGGCAAAATCGAGGTGGAACTGGGTGAACGGTACCATTCATTGAACTATTCAACTGCCGCGTGGTCGATAATTTTTAAACGACACATATTCACATTGTGCAAATGCTACGGTTTTCTTAATAAATATATATCTTTATTGTACATTTATATCATTTGTGGTATGATATATGTGGCAAACATATCGATAATTACAGAACGCCAACAATATTTCTAAACGTCCACTAACTCAAACAGCCTTCTCCTGCTTACCTTGGCCACGGAGAGGATGTGCGGGGATCACATTTAGACGGAAATTGACCGAAGGGGGCAGCACAGGCTAACATTACCGTAAAATATCAAATTGATGTAGGATCCACCGTTTGCATGCATTTTACACGTTGAAAGCCATTCATTGCATCATGTACATGTACATTGAATGAAGAAAAATGACAGTATTTGAGCGATGTATGTATTTTTATTAATAATAATTATAACGTTGAATGATTTGCTGTTCTTCTTCTATTAAATACCCTCGGTCAACTTGCTGAGCATTATTGTCATTGCGTTGTCCTTCTCTAGAATTAGTGAGTCCATTACAGGTTATATATTTAACCCCTGTGTGGGATAATTTACTTCCCCTGGCATAAACACCAGACAGATTTAAGGGACCACCTGTTTTTAGTGTCTCTTCCGAAAGACACAGGCAAATGTGGGGTGAACGAAACTGCCTAAGTTTCGAAACGGTGGCAGGTGGGATTGAACCACCGTCCCCTCTATTGACAGTCCGGCGCTGTACCACGCTACCAACAACCCGCTGTTGTTAAAACGTATATCTTTGAAACGATAACTCAAACTCCAAAGAAGTTGTCACAAATAATGCAATGTTTTGTTTTAACTTATGCAATTTGTTGTTAACTTATGCAATTCGTACACGTATTATTATCAAACATAAATTTCTTGAATTTTCCTTAACGTTGTTCTTCCTCATGGTTGCAACATAAGGGATAATGCATATTTTTATTTCCTGTACGCCTACCGTTGCACGGTTCTTGCCACTGACTATCCCAGCTATCAGCAGTTTCATTCGACAGTTTTAAAAACTCTTCCTTCTCAGTCGTGGGTAACGTTTCCATGGGACCTGGCCCCGGCGTGTTTTTCGTCTTTGCATATCAACCGGTGATGAACAAAACAACTGCGATTAATATCCAACTGACGCATGCAGACCAGACTGACTCGACTCGTACATTGTGGCCTCGAGCACGCGCGAGTCATAGTACGACTAGTATCACAGCTTCTCACTCCTTGTGTACAAAATGTATGGTAAAGTTTGTATATTTATATACCGCACAAAATAAATAAAGCATAAAAAATTTGTTTTTAAGGAGTTGTGGTTGTGGCGTTTCATCATTCTGTGCCTATGAGCTGCAGTTTGCGAATCCGGCTTATTTTAGGCTGAAGCAAGCTGGACAAATTCGTTTATGGTGACTATGTAATTTATGTAGTGTTATTGTAACATGTTGTTGCCATCTCATTGATGTCCAGACATTGTTTAATATTATGCATTATAAACTACAACTTTCTATTAAATATTTCACTTGACTTTCATTTGTGAAACCGTCTTTCCAACAGTAGCTAATGAAAACCAATAGGCCTAACGAAAAGATAATCAAGCTATCCTTGAAATACGATACGACAAAGTTTACTAATTTAATTATCTGACCATAGGCTCTACCAGTGACTTATCATCGAAATAATTATAAACAATGATTAAACTGTCTGCTCCTAGCATGCCTATCCGAATGATCATGGCCGTCGCATAATTGGAAACAATATTACGCCCCTATAGTACTTATGCAAATAATAAACATATAATATTATTATGACTTTCTTACTTTTTCATACCTTAGATCTCCCCATTACACTTATGTTAAGCACGACATTTAGCGCTATGGTGTTCGAGTCTATTCACCTTCAATACAACTATAAACTCTCCATCTTCTGTGTAGCCAGTCCAACTGTTCTCCTACGTCCCACCTCTTCCTCCGAAAACCTACCTAGTAAACCATTTCACACTCCAGGTTACGTCTTCATTTTTCGTTCATACAACGATTCCCTTTCCTTACTTTGAATGTTTCTGGCACGCACTTCCAACCATTTCACTGGTATTATGATACAATTTCACTGTTCAGACTTATGACAACCATTTCACTGTTGCCGGTCACTACCGCTCTTGGAACAGTGAATTTTCCACATCCACAAATCCGAGAGTCATAATGTTTACTACAAACCGGGCATAGCCATAGAATCAGTAATGCCCCACTGGCCATTTAATTGTCAACTTCTGGCTTTATGGTAAGAGGGTTTTCGCGCGCGGATGCGTGCGTATGTATGTATGTATGTATGTATGTATGTATGTATGTATGTATGTATGTATGTATGTATGTATGTATGTATGTATGTATGTATGTATGTATGTATGTATGTATGTATGTATGTATGTATATATGTGTGTGCGTGTGGCGCGTGCGTGCGTGCGTGCGTGCGTGTGTGTGTGTGTATGTGTGTGTGTGTGTGTGTGTGTGTGTGTGTGTGTGTGTGTGTGTGTGAGCGCGGATATGTATGTATGTATGTATGTATGTATGTATGTATGTATGTATGTATGTATGTATGTATGTATGTATGTATGTATGTATGTATGTATGTATATATGTATGTATGTATGTATGTATGTATGTATGTATGTATGTATGTGTGAAGGGGCATGCGTGTATGCGTGATTGTACCAATGCGTGCGTGTGCGCATAATATGTGCAACATGCATAGGTAAACTGGTGTGGGTAAACTGGAATGGATGTACACGCGTGTGTGTGCGTACGTGGATGCGCACGCGCTTTGGTGTATGTGCATAATGCGCCAATGAATGCGTGTGCGTGTGCGTGTGCGTGTGCGTGTGCGTGTGCGTGTGCGTGCGTGCGTGTGCGTGTGCGTGTGCGTGTGCGTGTGCGTGTGCGTGTGCGTGTGCGTGTGCGTGTGCGTGTGCGTGTGCGTGTGCGTGTGCGTGTGCGTGTGCGTGTGCGTGTGCGTGTGCGTGTGCGTGTGCGTGTGCGTGTGCGTGTGCGTGTGCGTGTGCGTGTGCGTGTGCGTGTGCGTGTGCGTGTGTGAGCCCTGTGCATCGACATGACACTAAAAACAACTGAATTGTCCCCAGTCAGCTATCTCGAATATAGCCAAATTAAAAACAAACACGAAAAGGTATATGCAATTTATACTTTCGTAGGTACACGTAACTTTTATTTCCAGTTTAACATCGAAGATAGTTCCTTTCAAAAATATCTTGCGTCATATGGAACTTCTTCATTGGCCCTAGATGATTGTTATAATGTTGGAGGTGAAATTAATATAAACAATACCCAATCCCTCATCGTTATAGCAAGCAATCTTTGTATCGTAATATATTATCGTAATGCCAGTTCCTGCGTAATGCCACAACTACAAATATCATTTATCTAATCCTGAAGACAGTACTTTAATAAGCAGGATGTTAATTGCTCACGCGGATAGACCGTCTATCCTAAAAAAGGCCAAAATAGTCTAATACACGCGTGGCCAAGCGAAAATGAGGCGTTCTAATTATTTGGTTTACGGTACCCGTGTACCGATTGATCGTTGGTGTTCATTGGCTTATGATGCTGAAGCGTTTACACAAGGCCTACTACGATTGGTTAATCTCCAGGAATCTTTACGCGCATCTTCGTCTTCGTGTTCTGCGTTCAGAGTGACTGGTGGGGAAGCGTAATGTTGGAATTTTAGCGTATTCTTTAGAATCTCGTGAATGTCGCTCACTTTTAATGCCGAATGGGATATAACGGTGCCGGCGTCGGAATCCGGGTGTCATGTTTCGGAAGTTTTCCTGCTTGCTTTTGTGGACGTTCATCGTGAAAAGTTTCGCGGTCGTAGGTAAGTGTTTGCAATATCGGCAGTGATGTTTACCATTATTTTTAGACTTCGTCCTCAGCGCCGATCACTCGCCACGCGTGACTGCACATGGCACTGAGGCGCTCGCTTTCACTATTGCGCTTTCAGGTGACGCATGTGAGTCGCTAGCACAATAGGGCTGTTACAAGCACATCTGTAGACGATGTCCACATCGCGTCAATTCACCGGATCACTTGTAATATTCATGTCAAAGACACCCGACCCTTGAGAGTCGAATCGAATGAATACTCGCAGGATCGGTCTCGGGTTTCAAGTCGAGTTCAACTCGAAGCAACAACTCTGAAACTGTATTTGATCGGAAGTGGGTGCACTGGGCTACCACTCACTGGATTTTCCCTCTAATTTCCATTGAATAAAAACTTTTTTGGGCACTACATTTTATCATGACATTTACAAAATTGGCCTTCCTTTTTTTGCGAGTGTATAGCTTAATTACCCTCATTCCCGATACCTACTCATCCCAAACACAAGATACGCCTCTTCAATAACTGCACAACAATGGCTGATCGCCTTGACAAAAATCTGAATTGGTCTCTGAAGGAATGCTGATATTAGTATTTTCTTAATCCTGTAGACCCTATGTAAAATGCTTATAGTGATGTGGATGGCCACCTTGGCACGCGTACTGTAAATATAAAAATATTTGAGATACTCATTCTTGGACAGCAAAAAGCTGTCAGTGCCACGTTTACAAGTGAAAATGGTCGATAATGGAAATTGTAGCTTGGACTGACTGGGTTATAGGTTACATTTGTCATTATATGAGAAGCACATGCAGGAGTCGTGTGAGGTCGGGACTTTGTTGATCTGATTTTGGACTTTGACAAAGGGATCAACAATACATAGCAGGTAACACAGGTTCTGATGAGGGCCACACTGTCTTTATATACACGAGTTCCCCAAGTTCCAGCACTAAGATGTTTTGCAACGATCAATATTTGGCCATAGGTGATGAAACTGCGACTGGACATGGCTTTTGAAGATTGGGGAAAAGGATTGCCGTTAGAGTGTTTTCACAGTGACTTAAAAACAGTTTCTTTAGTCTCACTCAACACTTTCATGCTCTCAGCCATTCAGACATAACATCACATCACAAGATGGTGGAGGGTGTTGTTGAACATGTTCTAAGATCAACGACAAGATATTGCAGGGTCAGCTTGAAGTTTGCAACTTCACTGATGCTCACCATAAATTACAAAGTACTGGCTAAGCTCTTCATTCTAAAAATTAGTTTTTCAACTCCCATTTTGATGCCTATGTTGTACTTTCCTGAGACTTATTCTAGATATTTCCAAGACCAGTGAAAATGTGTACTCACCATCATTGAAAAAAAGCTGTCAACCAAGTTATTTAATAAAGGTTTGAGGAAATGATTCATAATAAGAAAATATGATCAAGCACTCCCAAATACATGCATGCGATGTATCACATATGCTGTAGTACTTACATGTATTCTATCTGCATTATAATGCAATAAAGCAACAAATATATGCAACTCAAATGTGTAGATTTTAAACACTACCATTAGAACTAGATTCTGAAAATATACATCAGTTAGTACATGTTTGATCTCCCTGGCATTACTTCTGAAATCTGCTAGTGAATTGACCAATAACATTTTTTATTTATTCAGCACATGCACCAACACATTTCTTGTTCAGGTAATACATTATGTCAACTTTGACATTGCAAATAAAATACAGACATTAATTTTATCCAATCATGATTCAGCTGTTTATGTTTGGAAGCTATGACAATTGACAAAGGAAGGTCTTTTCTATGGGCCAACATGTCTGTCACTTGGTCTTACTCTTAAGCTATAATTGCCATTGTAACTTTTTATATTTAATATCCACTCTGTTTTCTTAGTTATCTTTTTCCATATAGGGATATCACTCTGTTATTATTGTGGGCCATCAATTATATGATCAGTGCTTGTTTGTTTCCCCTTCTGTCACCATTTAGATGTCCTTTGGTGTCCCTGATTCAGTTGGTGGCTGTAATCGTAATGAAGGAATCTGCTTGATTGTGATAGATGGACTTTTATCTTTGTTGTTATCACATCTTGGTTGGGCTTGATGAGGACTGTGCTTGACATTGATGACAACATGTTGGGCCTTCATTAGCATTGTGTAAGTGTCGAGGGCTTTGAACCAATGACCTGTACAACTAATATATTATTAAGTAATTGCGGTTTTAGTATTTTCGTAAAGTTCCTCACTTCAACTTCAGCAAAAGATGTGCAAGACAACTACAAAATAGCTACCTATTCGTGTCCCAGCTCAACTTCCACATCCTCAGCATACCTGCCAGCGCCCAGCAGTGTGCTGTCTGTCAGAGCAGTGTAGTTATTGAATATGTGTGTATAAATACACATTTTCTCTGCATGCCCCTAGGAGAGTGCTATCCATAGACTTCACTTTGATTGTGATCCTGCCACAAGATATCTCCCAGACAAGGTCATATATTTACGTTCCTGCTGCTCCAGCCACTGTTCTTCAGAAGTAATTCCCAAGTGCAAGGAAGTGGGTTGTAAAATGGCATAATATCCTCAAAAGGAAATGCTTAATTGACCAATGACAGGCAATCCCTCAAAGTGGTTGGGCTCTGATCAAGGTTGATGTCAGCCCCCAAACACCAATCATATTTTAGTGGCCTGCTGTTCTGCAAGTCTGCTGTGCACCTGGTTCCACCACATGTGTGACAATGTATAATTAATACTTCTGACATTTCCTGTCATTGTCCTGCAACATCTTTCTAGATCTTGTGCTGTTTGCAAAGGCGGATTATTTATTATTTGAGGTCAAACTATACTTATTGACCTATCAAGTCAAACTTTTGTTTTTGTCCAATGATTATTGATAAAGCACTCCACCAAACCCCCAGAATAGTTTATGTGAAAATAGTATTTTTTATTTTAAAAGTTATCCTACCTTACAATTAATGAAAAAAACTGATTCTACACATATATCAACAGTATAAGAACTGGCTCTTACTACCCCTAACATGGACGGGATATGACAAATTGACTTGTTTCAGTGACTTTCTGTAATTTTATTTCCTACATTCAATACAAAAATCCTCATTGTCAAAGGAATGTCTGGTTGAGAGCCTTCGTATAAAAACATACACCACCCGTCATTGGTTTGGCCTTCAATAGAAACAGTCTAAGAACCTCCTCTACAAATAAGATAAGAGAACATCTTCCTGCTCAAAAACCCTCCATTATTATTGAACAAATTAATGGTTAGATGCCCTCTGCTCTCAGTTGCTTTTTATTTAGAGAACTGTTTATGAGTGGAGTAGTATTTAAGTAATAATTATATATGCCTAATTCTGCCTATGGTCTATGGTACATTTCTTAGCTTAAATAGAGTTACACAAGTTTAGAAAAATAGAGAGAGTTACATTGGTGAAAACCACAACATTCTACTGATCTCACTTATGTTTCCATAACCACTTGCCATCTCCTTCAACAGGCTGATTACTGAGACAATGTGTGCATACCCAGGGCTTTATGCAGGATAAAATTGTTGCCAGTCACACATGTTTTGGTGGACACATGGATGTTAACTGTTAAGCCAGTTTACAAACTTAAAAATGTGTCTGATGACCTAAAATGGACTACAAACACACATGTGCTCACTTTCAAGGCATACCTAACAATATCTATGATTTTGGAAGATCATTTTTTGCTCCTTCATTTTTACATAAAGCTATGTGCATACCACAGCTAAGATAAATAGTTGTGATTTAAGACAGCATCAGTAGCATAGACTTTGAGGGATGGTAGTCATTTTAGACAGTCTTACATAACATATATTTGTATGTAATATTTCTACAATGCAAAACATTCTTCATTTGATATGAAACTAAGGAATATGTGTTTCTCAAATGCAAACAAATTATGTATTTAGTCAACATAATAAAATATATTGGGCAGAACATAATGATGAACTCATAACTATTGTTTTTCATGTCTTGTGAATCATAAATATGATGTGGACATGGAGCCATGGCTTATTTCCGTGGGAAGTATTTTGCATTCTCTGACCAGTGTGTTCTTATAGGTTGTACTTATCTCACAGTAAGTATTGCATGTATGCAAAGTGTCCACCCATCAGCTGGTAGAATTTGATAACACTTCAACATGCTATATTGTATACGGAAATCAGAATGATTCTTACAACAGGGTAATCCACTTTCCTAAGCCAGATTATGTTGTGCATTATTGCGGGTTGTGCCCAGTTACAGACTGGCAGTGGTACTTGTGTCCCTTAATGTCATTTTCACTCTGAAATTGATTCTCCTTTCCCAGGAAGAGTGCAGAGGAAATTCAGGATTTGGTGTTACCATATGAAACTGAATGATGTATTTAATCATTTTGTTTACCAAAAAAACATCAGAGTGTCTACAGCAAAATCAGGCTTTTGATCATTTATAATTATACTTTTATTTGTTTCTAGCATATGTACGTACGCACCTACATGCAAGGAGTAACATATCGTTGCATCAGATATTACTGATTAGTGATAATAGTATTTTATCGTAGACTTATTCCTGCTCACCTCTTAAGTGATTTTATAGCCAGTTATACCAGTGGCTGTAATAGTAAAACAAATGTAACACCACAGCAGTGTCACTCTAGATTTACTGTGCACGTTCCACTTATTTGGTAGGCACATGTGTTACAAATAAACAAGTAAATAACTCAAAGTAACTACATTATTGT